>JALIGW010000002.1:242884176-243334176 GCA_023053685.1 Diadophis punctatus similis | reverse complement strand
CAACAACAGACATAGAAGGGACCTTGGAAATCTTCTATTCCAACCCCCTGCTTAGGCAGGAAACCCTACACTACTTCAGACAAATGGTTGTCCAACATCTTCTTAAAAACTTCCAGTGTTGGGGCATTCACAACTTCTGGAGGCAAGCTGTTCCACGGATTAATTGTTCTAACTGTCAGGGAATTTCTCCTTGGTTCTAAGTTGCTTCTCTCCTTGTTTAGTTTCCACTTCTATATTTATATGTTATGTGTTCATACTTACAATTGTTTTCTCATACATGCTTGACAAACTAAATAAACAAATAAAAAAAATGGTTGTCCCAAAGGTGTTTTTTCAGGAGGCAACTGGACTTTCTTGTTTTTCTTTTTGAAGATGTTTTCTTTTTGAAAACGCTTCTTGGATAAGAAATTCAACTCCCAGAATCCCCCAGCCAGCATGAGACCTGAAGCCCACCTGTCTTAAAGTGGCCAAACTGGTACCGTGTTTCCCCGAAAATAAGACCTGTCCCGAAACTAAGCCCCACATGGCTTTTCGGGACATGCGTTAAAATAAGGCCCGCCCCGAAAATAAGCCCCCTCCGACTATTTAAGCGCATGCGCAGCCGGTCCCCGCCATTTACACTGGCTGCTGTACATGAGGTGAGCAGGCGGGGCCGAAGGGAGGGAATGCTATACCTACCGGTAGGGCTGATGGCAGCACAAAATGAGCGGCAGGACAGCAGCGCGCCTCGCAATCCATGGCATGGAGTGGGTCTCGAGGCGCGCCGCTGTCCTAACGCTCATTTTGCCGTGGGGTGCAATTTGGCGCGAAATGAGCGGCAGGACAGCAGCGCGCCTCGCAATCCATGACATGGAGTGGGTCTCTAGGCGCGCCGCTGTCCTAACGCTCATTTCGCGCCAAATTGCACCCCGTGGCAAAATGAACGGCAGGACAGCAGCGCGCCTCGCAATCCATGGCATGGAGTGGGTCTCGAGGCGCGCCGCTGTCCTAACGCTCATTTTGCCGCGGGGTGCAATTTGGCGCGAAATGAGCGGCAGGACAGCAGCGCGCCTCGCAATCCATGACATGGAGTGGGTCTCTAGGCGCGCCGCTGTCCTAACGCTCATTTCGCGCCAAATTGCACCCCGCGGCAAAATGAACGGCAGGACAGCAGCGCGCCTCGCAATCCATGGCATGGAGTGGGTCTCGAGGCGCGCTGCTGTCCTAACGCTCATTTTGCCGCGGGGTGCAATTTGGCGCGAAATGAGCGGCAGGACAGCAGCGCGCCTCGCAATCCATGACATGGAGTGGGTCTCTAGGCGCGCCGCTGTCCTAACGCTCATTTCGCGCCAAATTGCACCCCGCGGCAAAATGAGCGGCAGGACAGCAGCGCGCCTCGCAATCCATGGCATGGAGTGGGTCTCGAGGCGCGCCGCTGTCCTAACGCTCATTTTGCCGCGGGGTGCAATTTGGCGCGAAATGAGCGGCAGGACAGCAGCGCGCCTCGCAATCCATGACATGGAGTGGGTCTCTAGGCGCACCGCTGTCCTAACGCTCATTTCGCGCCAAATTGCACCCCGCGGCAAAATGAACGGCAGGACAGCAGCGCGCCTCGCAATCCATGGCATGGAGTGGGTCTCGAGGCGCGCCGCTGTCCTAACGCTCATTTTGCCGCGGGGTGCAATTTGGCGCGAAATGAGCGGCAGGACAGCAGCGCGCCTCGCAATCCATGACATGGAATGGGTCTCTAGGCGCGCCGCTGTCCTAACGCTCATTTCGCGCCAAATTGCACCCCGCGGCAAAATGAACGGCAGGACAGCAGTGCGCCTCGCAATCCATGGCATGGAGTGGGTCTCTAGGCGCGCCGCTGTCCTAACGCTCATTTCGCGCCAAATTGCGGCAAAATGAACGGCTGCTGTTGCCGCGGCAAAATGAACGGCAGGACAGCAGCGCGCCTCTCAATCCACGGCATGGAGTGGGTCTCGAGGCGCGCTGCTGTCCTGCCGTTCATTTTGCCGCGGCAACATGTCCAAATGGCAACAGCAGCCCCCCCGTCTGTTTATCGAGAGGGGTGGCAGGTGAGACGGTCTCATTTCTCCACAGTTTCACCTGCTACCCCCAAATTGCATCCCTAAAGGGGGCGGGTAGTTACGGTAAGCGATGGGCTGCCCGGCAAGGGGAGCCATGTGTCCCTCCAACCCCCCCCTTTCCCCCCCTCTATGCCGGTAAAAGATGCCACAAATAAGTCTTTGTGAGACTCAAAACAAATGAGAAAATGGGGAGAAGGAAAGGGAAGGGAAAGAAACAGGAATACTGGGGAAAGGAAAGAAAGAAAGGGAGAGAAAGAAACAAAACAGGGAAAGGAAGGAAGGAAGGAAGGAAGAGAGGCAAACAGAAAACAGGAATACTGGGGAAAGGAAAGAAAGAAAGGGAGGGAAAGAGAAGGAAGGAAGAGGAAGAGAGGCAAACAGAAAACAGGAATACTGGGGAAAGGAAAGAAAGAAAGGGAGGGAAAGAGAAGGAAGGAAGAGGAAGAGAGGCAAACAGAGAACAGGAATACTGGGGAAAGGAAAGAAAGAAAGGGAGGGAAAGAGAAGGAAGGAAGAGGAAGAGAGGCAAACAGAAAACAGGAATACTGGGGAAAGGAAAGAAAGAAAGGGAGGGAAAGAGAAGGAAGGAAGAGGAAGAGAGGCAAACAGAAAACAGGAATACTGGGGAAAGGAAAGAAAGAAAGGGAGGGAAAGAGAAGGAAGGAAGAGGAAGAGAGGCAAACAGAAAACAGGAATACTGGGGAAAGGAAAGAAAGAAAGGGAGGGAAAGAGAAGGAAGGAAGAGGAAGAGAGGCAAACAGAAAACAGGAATACTGGGGAAAGGAAAGAAAGAAAGGGAGAGAAAGAAAGAAGGAAGGAAGGAAGAGGAAGAGAGGCAAACAGAAAACAGGAATACTGGGGAAAGGAAAGAAAGAAAGGGAGGGAAAGAGAAGGAAGGAAGAGGAAGAGAGGCAAACAGAAAACAGGAATACTGGGGAAAGGAAAGAAAGAAAGAAAGGGAGAGAAAGAAACAAAACAGGGAGAGGAAAGAAAGAAGGAAGAAACATAAAATAGAGGGAGGGAGGGAATTAGAGACTCATTTGCCACACACAGTGAAACCACAATCGCAAAACCTAAACACACACACTGGGAAACCACAATGCCAAATCCCAACCGCCACACTCTCAGGGTTTTGGATTAATGGATGTAATGATCTGAAATGACTTTTATTTTGACCCCCAGAAATGATGAGTTCAAAAAGGAAGAGTTACTCTGTGGAATTCAAAAAAGGAATAGTGGAAGATTCCCGGGGAAAGAATCTGGCAGCTTTTTGTAAAGAGAAGATGTTGGAAATCCGTATGGTGAGGAAATGGAGAGTGGAGTATGAGGCGCTAACTGAACAGGTGCAGAAGGGAAATGGGAAGAAACGCAAATGTGGGTCAGGTCGGCAACCACTATTCCTTGAGCTGGAAGACAGCATCTCTGAGTGGATCGCTGACCGGAGAGCAAGGGCTTTGATTGTACGCAGGGCTGACATCCAGGCTTTTGCCCTTGAAATGGCTCCACAATTAGACATTCCCCAGGAGCAGTTCAAAGCCTCTAAGCACTGGCTGGATAACTTCCTCCAGCGACATGAACTCTCTCTAAGGAGATCCACTTCGCTATTCAAACTGGACGATGGGGAACTTGTGAAACGGGCAATTGCGTTCAAGACATTTGTTGATGGCATTGACTTTTCAAAATACCAGCCATCAAACATTATTGCCATGGATGAGACAGCTGTCTTTATGGGCCAAGGGGCTCAAACCACCATAGACCAGAGGGGTGCCACGTCCATTTACATATCCTACACAGGATATGAAAGCACTCGGGTAACCTGTATTTTGGGCATCCGGCTGGATGGGACCAAAGTCCCACCCCTATTGATAAGCAAGGGCAAGAAGTGCAGAATAGAGAAAATATCAGGAATTTATGTCCTAGAGACAGAAAAGGCCTGGTGTACCCAGGCAGCTATCCAAAAGTGGGTGGAGCTTATGCTCCCACTTGTTATGAGGGGTGGCCAAAGAGGCATGGTGGTGTGGGATGCAGCCAGCACCCACCGTGCGAAAGCCATGAAAACTTTCCTCTCTCAAAGGAGAATTGATCAGATTATGATCCCAGCAGGGATGACTGGCTACCTGCAAACATTAGACATTGCCATCAACAAACCTTTTAAAGATAACCTTCATCTTCAAATTAACGAGTATATTGAACACTGGATGAAAAGAAATGAGCGGGGAAATTTTGTCAAGCCTAGCCTGCAGGAACTTGTACACTGGCTTGGGACCATTGGTATTACAGAGATTGAACTCTCAAGAAGAACAGAATGTAAATCATGATCTGAACTTTTTTGATGATGATATTGTGGAAGAAGATGATATGACAACCGTATTGGAATAAACTGTTGCGTTGGAATAAATTGTTGTGTTTGAGTTTGAAAAGACTGAGTTTGAAAATATTGTTGGGTTTGAAAATATTGCTGAGTTTGAAAATATTGTTGAATTTGAAAATATTGTTGAATTTGAATAAATTTATTGTTGTACCAGACACGAGCATTGTAGTTTCCCTGGGTGTGGGTTGGGTTCAGGGTCTGCGATTGTGGTTTCCCTGTGTGTGGCAAATGTGTCTCTTTCTCTCCATGTTTTCTGTTTCTCTTCCTCTTCCTCTCCCTTTCTTTCTTTTCCCCAGTATCCCTGTTTTCTGTTTCTCCTCCTTCCTTCCTTCCTTCCTTTCATTTCTCTCCATGTTTTCTGTTTCTCTTCCTCTCAATTTCTTTTCCCCAGTATCCCTGTTTTCTGTTTCTTCCTCTTCCTCTCCCTTTCTTTCTTTTCCCCAGTATCCCTGTTTTCTGTTTCTCCTCCTTCCTTCCTTCCTTCCTTTCATTTCTCTCCATGTTTTCTGTTTCTCTTCCTCTCAATTTCTTTTCCCCAGTATCCCTGTTTTCTGTTTCTTCCTCTTCCTCTCCCTTTCTTTCTTTTCCCCAGTATCCCTGTTTTCTGTTTCTCTCTCTTCCTCTCCCTTTCTTTCTTTTCCCCAGTATCCGTTTTCTGTTTCTCCTCCTTCCTTCCTTCCTTCCTTTCATTTCTCTCCATGTTTTCTGTTTCTCTTCCTCTCAATTTCTTTTCCCCAGTATCCCTGTTTTCTGTTTCTTCCTCTTCCTCTTCCTTTCTTTCTTTTCCCCAGTATCCCTGTTTTCTGTTTCTCCTCCTTCCTTCCTTCCTTCCTTTCATTTCTCTCCATGTTTTCTGTTTCTCTTCCTCTCAATTTCTTTTCCCCAGTATCCCTGTTTTCTGTTTCTTCCTCTTCCTCTCCCTTTCTTTCTTTTCCCCAGTATCCCTGTTTTCTGTTTCTCTCTCTTCCTCTCCCTTTCTTTCTTTTCCCCAGTATCCCTGTTTTCTGTTTCTCCTCCTTCCTTCCTTCCCTCCTTTCATTTCTCTCCATGTTTTCTGTTTCTCTTCCTCTCAATTTCTTTTCCCCAGTATCCGTTTTCTGTTTCTTCCTCTTCCTCTCCCTTTCTTTCTTTTCCCCAGTATCCCTGTTTTGTTTCTCTCTCTTCCTCTCCCTTTCTTTCTTTTCCCCAGTATCCCTGTTTTCTGTTTCTCCTCCTTCCTTCCTTCCTTCCTTCCTTTCATTTCTCTCCATGTTTTCTGTTTCTCTTCCTCTCAATTTCTTTTCCCCAGTATCCCTGTTTTCTGTTTCTTCCTCTTCCTCTCCCTTTCTTTCTTTTCCCCAGTATCCGTTTTCTGTTTCTCTCTCTTCCTCTCCCTTTCTTTCTTTTCCCCAGTATCCCTGTTTTCTGTTTCTCCTCCTTCCTTCCTTCCTTTCATTTCTCTCCATGTTTTCTGTTTCTCTTCCTCTCAATTTCTTTTCCCCAGTATCCCTGTTTTCTGTTTCTTCCTCTTCCTCTCCCTTTCTTTCTTTTCCACAGTATCCCTGTTTTCTGTTTCTCTCTCTTCCTCTTCCTCTCCCTTTCTTTTCCCCAGTATCCCTGTTTTGTTTCTCCTTTCTTCCTTTCATTTCTCTCCATGTTTTCTGTTTCTCTTCCTCTTCCTCTTTCTGTCCTTTCACAATTCTCCCTCTGTTTTCTGTTTCTGTCTTCCTCTCTGCCAGACCAGACTGGTACGGTAAGAGTCTCGCGGCCTTGCCCGCCCCATCCCCCGCCCCACGGCGCGACAAGTCCCAGGTACCGTAGGAACGTGACGCCCCGCCCAACCCTAGCGGGAGACGCCCCTCCTACCTGCGGCTTGTCGCGGGTCCTCCGTCGCCGCCTCACCGTCTTCTCTCCACGGCAGCCCGTCCTGAAAGAGAACGTCTCGCGAGTTCAAACTCGAACTCGCGCGGCGTTCTCTTTCAGAATGTGCTGCCGTGGAGAGAAGACGGTGAGGTGGCGACGGAGGTCCTGGGACAAGCCACAGGTAGGAGGGGCGTCTCCCGCTAGGGTTGGGCGGGGTTAGGCGGGCGTCCTACCTGCGGCTTGTCCCGGTCCTCCGTCGCCTTCTCACCGTCTTCTCTCCACGGCAGCCCGTCCTGAAAGAGAACGCCGCGCGAGTTCAAACTCGAACTCGCGCGGCGTTCTCTTTCAGAATGTGCTGCCATGGAGAGAAGACGGTGAGAAGGCGACGGAGGACCCGGGACAAGCCGCAGGTAGGAGGGGCGTCTCCCGCTAGGGTTGGGCGGGGTTAGGCGGGCGTCCTACCTGCTGCTTGTCCCGGGTCCTCCGTCGCCTTCTCACCGTCTTCTCTCCACGGCAGCCCGTCCTGAAAGAGAACGTCTCGCGAGTTCAAACTCGAACTCGCGCGGCGTTCTCTTTCAGAATGTGCTGCCGTGGAGAGAAGACGGTGAGGCGGCGACGGAGGTCCTGGGACAAGCCGCAGGTAGGAGGGGCGTCTCCCGCTAGGGTTGGGCGGGGTTAGGCGGGCGTCCTACCTGCGGCTTGTCGCGGGTCCTCCGTCGCCTTCTCACCGTCTTCTCTCCACGGCAGCCCGTCCTGAAAGAGAACGCCGCGCGAGTTCAAACTCGAACTCGCGCGGCGTTCTCTTTCAGAATGTGCTGCCATGGAGAGAAGACGGTGAGAAGGCGACGGAGGACCCGGGACAAGCCGCAGGTAGGACGCTCGCCCCGCCAAGAGAGACGCACCACTTACTGGAGTTTTGCAGCTCCGTGGTCTCTCGGCTTGTCTGTTTGCAAGTTTTTTTCCCTAAAGAGACTAGCCGAGAGACCATGGAGCTGGCAAACTCCAGTAAGTGGTGCGTCTCGTGCCCCGCCCAGCCTGCACCCCGAAAATAATAAGCCACCCCCCGAAAATAAGGCCAGGGGCATTTTTGGGGGGTCAGAAAAATATAAGCCCCTGTCTTATTTTCGGGGAAACACGGTAGGAGACGGGGGGAATTGGGGGGGGGGAGCCTCCGAAGGAATGGCTGGCTACTTCCGCATTGCTCCAAAGACAACTTCCGGTTGCTGTCCATGACTTCACTGGCTGAACTGACTTCAAACGAATTTTACTGCTCCTACTAATGATCAATGATCTGACTTGGAAAGGCATTTCCCAGTTTGTTAGGTTCCTTGTTTTAAAAACTTGGGTGTTTCTTATCTAAAAGAAACATTTCTGATAATGAGGATGTTGAATGAATCAGCTGGAGAAAAGGCTTTTTGTCATTTATTTACAAACACACCCAAAATAATACACATGGATCAAACACACCCAAAATAATACACATAGATCATCACAATGTCATTACAACCATTATCTTGATAGCTCTACAATCCAAACGGAATTAAAAAGTGGTCACAATTAAGTGCTAACATTAATGACTGCAATTTCTATCTCACAGCTGCTTTTAATAATTTGCTCAAGAGAACTCCTTCGTATTATGATGTCTATGGAGATTCTCGGTCATCCCAGGTCATGGTTGTCCCAAAGGTGCTTTTTTCAAGAGGCAACTGGACTTTCTGGTTCTTTCTTTGAAGATGTTTCACTTCTCATCCAAGCGCTTGAAGAAGCTTTTTGGATGAGAAGCGAAATGTCTTCAGAGAAAAAGCAGGAAGTCCAGTTGCCTCTTGAAAAAAAGCACCTTCATATTATGATATTTATATATGTATCCTAAATACCACAATTCTTATATTTGTCTCTTTAAGTAGATGCCCCTCGCAAAGGTTATTGTTTAAAGCAGCGGTTCTCAACCTGTGGGTCATGACCAATGTTCCCTCTAACATTGAAAATCACTGCGCGGCAGTTGGAAACTGCTGCACGGCGTTTTCTTTTCTGGAGGGACCGAACCGGTGAAGAGTAAGCTGGTGGGCAGCAGCCTTTGATCTCGCTCTCCTCCTCTCCCTAGCAGCGGAGCCAGCCTGGGGAGGCAAGAGTTAAAGCCTCCGCCTCTCTTCGTTGAAGGCTCCTTTCCCCCACCTTGTTATGTTCCCTCTGACATAACAAAACGCAGGGCGGCAGTTGGAAATTGCTGCGCGGCTCTTATCACGTGCGCGGCCGCACAGCCTCGCAGCTTAGAGGGAACATTGGCCGTGACCCCTTTGGGGGTCGAACGACCCTTTCACAGGTGTCGCCTAAGACCATCGGAAAACACATATTTCCAATGGTCTTAGGAACCGAGACACCACTCCTCTATCCGTCTCCAGGCGGGTCCACCCATATGCAAATAGACTACTAGGAAAAATAATCTGTACCATGGGAACTTCTGAGCATGCGCAGAAGCCGAATTTCTGGCACTGCACATGCGTCGCCATCTTGTTTTTGGCTTTTTTTTGCAATTAAAAAAAAATCAGCACTGCGCATGCATGCCCGCGCAAAGCGCATGCGCACCCACGAGGCGCAGCCACGCAGCACAGGAGGAAGCAAACCGGCAGTGAGGTAAGTTAGAACCCACCCCTGAGTTTCCTAATAATTTTATTATTTTATGGTTGGGGGTGACCACAACATGAGGAACTGTATTAAAGGGTCGCGGAATTAGGAAGGTTGAGAACCACTGGTTTAAAGCCACTGCTGTATGGAATTTATATGGAGTTTCTTCTACAGGTAGTGAGGCTTCCATTAGGAAAAACTTATGATATTTATCTAACATCAGAATAATTATACTTTTGTCAACTGGTACTCCCAACATACTTACCTATTATTAAAGTTTGTTGCAAAATCAAAACCAGAAGCGCACACAGATGACTGGTTCAGCTGGATTCAATAACTTCTTTATAAACATAATAACAGATGAATCTACAATACCATTAGCAGATTATTTCTTCAAGTAAACACAAGCAGGAGTTAGTTTCATTTCAGCAGAGTTCAGAGTGGAGAGAGAGAGCAGAGTGGAGACTGGAGCCACACCCAGCCTTAAGCTTAAGTATTCAGTTTCGATACTCTGCACAGACTCAGAAGTGGTTAGCTCCCATTGGCTGATTCAGTTGCTATGCCTATTCATTGGCTGACATTGTTAACATGGCTCTCCCAGTCATGAATATTCTAACACCTATCCTAATTCATTTTGCTGTTGAAACAGAAAAAACCCTCTTTCTTATCTATTATTATTACATCATATAGCATAAAATCACAGCTGCCAGTTCTTTAACTAGTGTTGGCCTTTACTCATTGAGTTATTCTCAAGAATCAAGAATGGCATAGTGTATCAGTGTAACGTGTGTGGATGCAAGCAGTGTAGCCTTTTGCAATTGACAGATGCAAATTTTGTCAATGCCAAGTGTTGTCCAAAACTTTTTTGCTACGGCACCCAGTGTAATGTTAGCTGCTGAGACTATGATGGCCAGTTTATGCCTTAATCTTTCAACTTTGATTTTCAAATCTTGATACTTTGTGATCTTCTCCAATTCTTTATCTCTTATTCTACTACCCCCTGGTATTGCCACATCCATTATCCATACCTTCTTTCAACCACAGTTAAACCTGGTGTGTTATGTGTCCAGACTTTCAGCAGTTTTTATTTGGAAATCCCACAATATTTTAATAACAACACTATTATTTTATAACACACCCTAATTTTCTAGTGTTCACTTACAATTTAGGGTAACTAGCAACAATTTAAACCAGGGGTGTCAAACTCGCGGCGTTACGTTGTTGTCATGTGACTCATGACTTTTCCCCCCTTTGCTAAACCAGGGGTGGGCGTGGCCAGCGCGTGACGCATCCGGGCCGCAGGGCCGCAAGTTTAACACCCCCGATTTAAACTAATACAAGAGTCTTTTCGAAAACGACAAAGGACTAGTGTTATACAGCAAGCACAGATAGATAGAACACGAAGTAAAACGTCATATAAAAACTATATCTACATGGAACGAATCACACCATAAATAAAGATATAGTCACATTTGGTGAAAGAACATGAACAAAGGGCGCAGGGAATTCCACAGATGTTCAGATGACTTTTCTTTGGTCCTGTTCTTAGGAAAAGCTCTTACGTCAGCGGTGTCAAACTCGATTTCATTGAGGGCCGCATCGGGGCTGTGTTTGACCTCGGGTAGATGTGGCCAGGGTCAGCGTGGCCAGCTTGACGTCACTCGTGTCGGGGGCGCCTGTGGCGGCCCAAGCGTTCTGCCAGTGAAAACGGGCTCCCGAGCTCCGTTTTCAGCTGCGATGGCCTCCTGCAACCCTTTGCCGGCGAAAGCGGAGCTTGGGAGGGGCGCACACAGTCCTTCTGAGCTCTGTTTTCGCTGGCAGAGGCACCACGGGCCAGTTCTTCACTGTTTCCAGGGCGGCCCCACGGGCCAGATCTAAGCACTCCGCGGGCCAGATTCGGCCCCCGGGCCTTGAGTTTGACACCCTTGCTTTACGTTATCCCCTTTGCACACTCTTGTTGGTTCAAAGAAACAATCTGTTAATTGCTGGAATCTTTTTCAAAGTCACTGTAGCACTCTGGATTAATTGCAGTTTCAAAAAGCCTTCAGACATATCCCCAGGAAGGATTCACCAGAATCACCGTTGTGTATTCAATAGAGTTGTTATATCATAACACTTGTGGTCTGTGTGTGTGTGGGATGATGAAATGGTTGGAATCTAAGGCGTTCCGCAATTTATTTGATCCTCTTCTCGTTCTGAATGTGCTTATCCTGTTGTGGCAAGAGGTTTAAGAATAGGGTAATTCTCATTTTGCCCAGGGCTTAGTTGATCTGGGCTGCAAAGATCGAGATGACCTCTAGATGGCAGGAAAGAGACACAGCAAAAAGTAACTCTTTGTCATCCTCTAGGGGTCCTTTGGAATTTCTGCACCTCAAATCTTCTTCATCCACCCAGCTCTGTAATAGTTTGTGAGAATAACCTTGGGAGACAGGAGGAGGAGGAGGGCGAAGTCAGACAAAAGATATCTCAGCGCACAGAAGAAGGGGTGTGGGAAGCATCTCAGAAGGAACCCTCCCTAGTTCCCTGGAAAGTAAATGCAGAGGAGGGGAGAAGTGCTTTCAGACTTGCAAGATACTGTTACCATAACCTTACAATGAAGGTAATGTTAAGTACTCATGGTTTGGGTTTCTTGTCTGGATTACAGGTAGGCCTCGAGTTGCAACCATTCACTTAGCAACCATTCAAAGTTACAACGGCACTAAAAAAAGTGACTTATGATTGTTTTTCACACTTTCATTTGATTGGCACCCCCATGGTCATGTGATCAAAATTCAGACACTTGGCAACTGGTTCATCTTTATGACGGTCGCAATGTCCCGGGGGGTCACGTGATCCCCTTTTGTGACCTTCTGACCAGCAAATTCCAAGGTGGAAGCCAGATTCGCTCAGCAAGCGTGTTACTAACTTAACAACTGCAGGGATCCAACTGTTAAAAGAAAGGTTGTAAATGGGGCAAGACTCACTTAACAACTGTCTTGCTTAGCGATGTAAAGTTTGGGCTCAATCGTGGTGGTAAGTCGAGGATTACCTGTACCTCAAAGAGGTGACCTTTATCCCTTTCGCTTCTCCTCTCAAGGAGCATTCACCACTTTGGGGGTTCTCCCCCGTGAGTCCTATGATGAGTGGCGAGTTGCATCTTCCGGCGAAAGCTCTTCCCGCAGTCCAAACACGCGTACGGTTTCTCCCCAGTGTGAACCTTCTGGTGGGAAAGCAGATATTTGCCGCTGGTGAAGCATTTCCCGCATTCGAGGCATTTATAGGGTTTCTCTCCCGTGTGGATCCTTTCGTGAGTGATAAGGTACACCTTCTGGCTGAAGCTCTTCCCGCACTCCAAGCACGTGTACGGTTTCTCCCCGGTGTGGATTCTTTGATGGGAAATGAGATTTTTGCTACTGCTGAAGCTCTTCCCGCACTCCAGACATCCGTACGGCTTCTCCTCGGTGTGGAGCTGTTGATGGTGGGTGAGGCTCGCGCCGTGGCTGAACCTCTTCCCGCACTCGGGGCATTCGTAGGGTTTCTCCCCGGTGTGACTGATCTGGTGGGAGTTGAGGTTCGACTGCTGAGCGAACGCCTTCCCGCAGGTCGGGCATTGGTACGGCTTCTCCCCTGTGTGGATCCGGAGATGGGAAGTGAGGCTGGCGCTCTGACTGAAGCCTTTCCCGCACTCTTTGCACTTGTACGGTCTCTCTCCCGTGTGGATCTTTTTATGGGAGCTGAGGTATTTGATGTCGCTGAAGCACTTGCCGCATTTGAAACATTCGTAAGGTTTCTCGCCGGTGTGAGTTCGGTGGTGGGAAATCAGGATATCTCTCCTCTTGAAGCTCTTGCCGCACACGTGGCACCGGAACGGTTTTTCCTCCGCGTGGGATCCCATGTGGAGATAAAAGGTGGATTTGCAACTGGAGATCTTCCCACACACCAGACACTCATTTTTTCCCGTTGTTTTCTCCATTCGCCCTTCACGGGATCCACTGTTCAACTCGGCCTGTGTTATCTTCTTTTTTCTCTCTACTTCACTTCCGATTCCTTTAAAAAACAGATCGCTCAGCTCTCCTTTGGACTCACTCTGCTGTCTCTCAGCCTCTGAGGGGAAAAAAAAGAATTCAGATTAAGAGGTAAAAAAAATCAAAGAATGTGCACAAAAGAGAATGACAAGCAATCAGAGATGAGAGAGATTTTGACATGTATGAAAGTTCTTTTTTTTGAAAAGCAAATAGTCAAGTCAGGGACTGCACAGCTAAGGCTTAGCTCACAATAATAAACCCTGTTGGTCAATTTAAAAAAAAATCCAACTTTAGACTTAGAATACCGTATTTTTCGGAGTATAAGACGCACCGGAGTATAAGATGCACCTTAGTTTTGGGGGAGGAAAATAGGGGAAAAAACCTGTCTACCAGGTATTCATCTGGCTGGCGTCCTTAGTCTGGTCAGCTTCAGCACATTATTTTATCCCCTGGTTAGGGCTTAAAAAAACCTTATTCGGAGGGAGTAGCAATGAAAACAAGCCTGCAAAGACTTAGGGCTGGAAAAAACCTTCTTCGGAGGGAGTAGCAATGAAAAAATCCTGCAAGCCGGGAAGATCGTTAGCACCTCGTTAGGGCTGGGGGGAAAAAACTTCAAAAAAGCTACACTTGGAATATAAGACGCATCCAAATTTTCAGCTTCTTTTAGGGGGGAAAAGGTGCGTCTTATACTACGAAAAATATGGTAACTTTATTGTCCCTTTGAATGTACACTAATCGGCATGCACCAAAAATACATTAAAAAACTTTGGAAGGATCCGTTAGTGAGAAGGTCATAAACCTCTAAAAAAGCTTCTGTGGCCTAGAGGTGGAGCTCTTGCCTCACAATCAGGAGGTTGTGAGTTCTATCCTAGGTAGAGGCAGATGTAGGGTCTCCTGCTTGGGCAGGGGGTTGGACTAGATGACCTGCAAGGTCTCTTCCAACTCTGTTAATATGTTAACCTATACAGGTAGTCCTCGACCTACATCCATTTGTTCAGCAACTATTCGGAGTTATGACGATATTGAAAAAAGTGACTTACGACTGGTCCTCAAACCTTCTACTGTCATAGCATCTACACAGTCAAAATTGACTCCCAGGAGATAAGAGATTGGTTCTAGCAAATAATAAAACCTCAAGTGTCCCTGCTATTATTTCTTGAGTTTTTCTGCTCTGCCAAACCTTGAAATTCATGCCAATTTACAACTATAAAGACGAGCAGTATGTACTACACAAGGATGAGATGAATAAAACAAGCATCTGTAATCTGTAGGTACTGTCAGCTAAGGGGTATTGACTGGTTGGGCCTGAGGGAGAGCCTTTTCTGCTGTGGCCCCCACCCTCTGGAATATTATCATCCTGAGATCGGGCTGCTTTCCACCCTGCTGCAGAGGTGGGATTCAGCAGGTTCTGACCAGTTCTGGAGAACCAGTAGCGAAAATTTTGAGTAGTATGGAGAACCGGTAAATACCACCTCTGACTGCCCCTGACCCCATCTGTGTCCCAGCTGATAGGAAGGAAATGGGGATTTTGCAGTAACCTTCCCCTGGAGTGGGGAGGGAATGGAGATTTTGCAGTATCCTTCCCCTGCCACGCCCACCAAGCCACGCCACGCCCACCAAGCCGGTAGTAAAAAGTTTTTGAATCCCACCACTGCCCTGCTGGCCTTTTGTAAGGCCTTGAAGTACTGCTTCTCTACAAGAAAAGGAACGGATAGCAAGAGAAGGAACAAAAGAAAAAGTACAAATGGAAACAAGACATGCAAGGAGAATAAGGATGACTAATAAATAAGAAAAAAACTGGAGGAGGACATAAGAATGGTTATTGATTGAATTAGAAATAGAATAAAAATAAGTAAATACTGTATATAAATAATGTATATATACATATTATTGGTTTCAATATAACCTCGAGATACGAGTTTAATTCGTTCCGTAACCTTGCTCGTATGTCAATTTGCTCGTATCTCAAAGCAATTTTCCCCATTGAAATTAATTGAAATGCCATTAATCCGTTCCAGCCCCCAAAATTCCAGCCCGGTTGTTCTTGTTACGTGTTTTTGAATAAGAAAAATGTATTTATAAATGACAAATATTGTATAAAAACATAATAAAAGAGAATGTAAAGAAATAAACTGGTTTTATAAAGTGCATTTGTATTTTGGTCACTTAAATGCAACTTACACACAACTTAAATGCTACTGTATGCTTAATTTTAGTCACTGCTTTTCTCTTCACTGGTCTTTGCCTTTTTCGCCGGATTCAAAAAAAACCTGTCCAAGGAGGTTTGTTTTTTCCTCCCTTTCAGAATGTTGCGGAAATGAGTTAGGCAAGTGTCATTAAATAGCTCCGATGCACGACCAGTTGCAACTTTTTCGGGGTGTTTCTTTTCCACGAACTGTGAAACTCTCTCCCATATTCCCAAGATCTCCTTCAACTCACTTGTAGAGATAACCTCCTCCACCTCTGGCTCCTCCTCGAAATCAATTTCTTGCAGAACCTCCGTATGCTGCTGCGACTGTAACTCTTGCAACTCCTCGGTCGTCAGTTCCTGAGAGTGCTCCTCGACGAGCTCGTTCACGTCTCTCTCATCCACCACCAGGCCCATGGATTTTCCCAGAGACACAATCTCCTCCTCCACTGGCACTTCGGGTTCGAATCCTTCGAAGGTCCTTTCGGCTACAGCCTCAGGCCACAGCTTCTTCCATGCAGAGGTCAAGGTCCTCGTTGTAACACCCAGCCAGGCCTGATCAATAATTCTGAGGCATATCACGATGTTAAAGTGGTCCTTCCAGTACTCTCGAAGGGTAAGGTTTGTGTTCTCTGTCACCTCAAAGCAGCGCCGGAACAGGTGCTTAGTGTACAGCTTTTTAAAATTAGAAATCACCTGCTGATCCATGGGCTGCAGGATAGGAGTGGTGTTGGGTGGTAGGTAGAGAACCTTTATAAACTTGAACTCTTCGAGGATGTCATCTTCAAGGTTCGGTGGGTGAGCAGGAGCATTGTCGAGGACGAGAAGAGCTTGCATAGGTAGGTTGTTTTCCTGTAGATATTTCTTAACAGAAGGGCCAAAAACCAGGTTTACCCACTGCACAAAGAACTGCCTAGTGACCCATGCCTTCGGGTTTGCCCTCCACATAACTTGCAGTTTTTCTTTTAATATCTTATGTGAATTAAAGGCTCTGGGGTTTTCCGAATGGTATACGAGCAGAGGCTTGATCTTGCAGTCGCCACTCGCATTGGCGCACAGTGCGAGAGTTAGTCTATCCTTCATGGGTTTGTGGCCTGGCATCATCTTCTCCTCTGCCGTTATGTAAGTCCTATTCGGCATCTTCTTCCAGAAAAGCCCTGTCTCGTCACAGTTGAAGACTTGCTGGGGGATGTATCCTTTGGCTTCTATCAGTTCGGAAAAAGTTTTGATATAATCCTCAGCTGCCTTCACATCCGAACTGGCTGCCTCGCCAAGCCTGACAATGGAGTGAATGCCGGTCCTTTTCCTAAAGTTGTCAAACCAGCCTCGACTGGCTTTAAACGAGTCTTCCGATGCCTCGTCCGTGGAAGTGCGCGGGGTCTGATTTAGCAAATCACCGTAAATCGCTCGTGCCTTCTCGCATATGATGCCCTGTGTTAAGGTATCGCCTTTAAGCTGCTTCTCCGTCACCCAAACCATCAGCAGTTTCTCCATCTTTTCATGGAGAGAGCTCCGGAGCTTAGAAATTATTGTAACGCCCTTAGCTGGTGTTATACCCATTATCGACTCCTTCTGTTTAAGCACAGTACATATCGTTGAAGTACTACGCCCGTACTGCCTCGCCAAGTCAACTACTCGCACACCTTGCTCATTTTTTTCTATGATTTCACGCTTTAATTCAATAGATATCATCTTCTTCTTAGCACTGACCTTTCCACTCACTTTCTTCGGACCCATGGTTATAAAAAGAAATGTGATAAATTATGTAAATGCACAAAAAGCACAAAGCCCTAGAAAAACTTATCAAAGATGCTTCGACAGCGAGGTAAACAAGCACACTGGGGGGATGCGTGGGATCATGCGAGACGCACGAGACGCACGAGACGCAGTAAACTGGTGGGTCGTGTGCAGCCGGCCGTTCCTCGTATCTCAAATGTTGCTCGTATTTCAAAGCAAAACTTCGCTCGCTCGACGGCTCGTATCTCAAATATCTCGTATGTTAGGGCACTCGTATCTCGAGGTACCACTGTAATTGGACAAATATACAAAGAGAATGTAAGTAAAGGAGGAAATAGAATATTATAAAGTATGCGAAAAATGTTATGAGTGGTCAGAGAAGAGACAAAGGATGAGTGAATAAAATAAGGAAGGATACAGGAGTTATTAGAATGTATTAGATATAAGCAAATAAAAGGAAAATAGAAAACATGGTAGAAATAAAGTACATTAATATTTGAAGTATATGATGTAAAAATAGAAGTGTGAAATATATGTATATAATAGAACTGATATATGAAAAAGGAAAATACTGTAAAATTTAAATCTATTACCGACGCAAAAAGTGTTGTAAAGAGGGAAATTGTATAAATTTCCATGTTTGTTTTCAATGTTGTTTGTTTTCAATGTAAAAAAAAGGTCAATAAAATTTTTTTTAAAAAAAAAGAAGTACTGCTTCTCTGCTTGTGGGATGGAGAATGTTAAAATATCCTGCAGATTCAACCACAGTCGTTCAAAGCAGGGGTGGGTTCCTGCCGGTACGCTCTTACCTGTTGGTCGCCGCAGAACTGAAGAAGCCAGTGGCGTTCGCGGTGCGGGGCTTCCCCCTCCCACTTTCCCCCGCCCGCCTGGACGCTGCCATTTGCGTTCTTTTGCCCTCTGCACAAGCAGAACGCTTTGCGCATGCGCAGAGGGCAAAAGAACGCCAATTATTCAAAGACTTAAAAACATGAAGTCTTTCTGGATGGGCTGTCCTAAACTCAAGAGACGAACGGCTGACTGTTTAAAAAAACATAAACAGGATGGCTTTGATACACTGATTTTGAGAAATGAGTGTCAAAGGGGGAGGGGGGGGGGCTTACCGAGAGAAACCACGATCCCCTTAATCTCCTCCATCACTTCTTCATGCAAAGCTTTCTGCTCCGGATTCAGCATCCCCCACTCCTCCTCCGTAAAGCCCAGAGCCACCACCTCCAACGTCACCAGACCCTGAAAAGAAATAAATGTTTCCCTTGTATCCATCCAGGGGTGGGCTGCTGGGGGTTCGGGAGAACCTCTAGCTAAGATTCTGTGCAGTTCGGAGAACCCCCAAATCCCACTCCTGGCTGGCCTCTCCTACCCTGCTCCGCCCCTCCCCGGAGTTCCCATGCTGCCCGTTTTGGATGCAGGTAAGTGCAGGGCACGTGTGGAGACTCGGGGAGGGCAAAAACGGGCCTAGCGGAAGTTCGGGAAGGCCGGAAACGGGCCCGTTTCTCGCATCAAGAGGGCCTCCGGGGCCTGGGGAGGTGGTTTTCACCCTGGAGGATCGAAGAAAGCCTCCGGAGCCCAGGGAGGGCAACCCACCCCCACTGTGGTACAGGAGGCCTACTAGGCCACACCCACCATGGCCCTGCCCACCCAGCAACTGGGCGGAGAACCCCTTGCTGAAAATTTTGAGCCCTACCCCTGTATCCATCCCATGCCAGGCTTTTCCTACTGGACAAATAGCAATAGCACTTTACTTATATACCGCTTCATAGTGCTTTACAGCCCTCTCTAAGCGGTTTACAGAGTTCAGCATATTGCCCCCAACAATCTGGGTCCTCATTTTACCCACCTCGGAAGGATGGAAGGCTGAGTCAACCTTGAGCCTGGTGAGATTTGAACAGCTGAACTGCTGAACTAGCAGTCAGCCTGCAGTGGCTGCATTTAACCACTGCACCACTTCAGGTCTGTGTCTGTGTCAAGCTGCAGTGAGCATTTTTCGACTAAGTTCCCTTCGGCAAATTCGGTGCCCTGCAGAGAGGCTGGGACTACAACACCGATCGTTCAGAGTCGGTTTAGTTGTCAAATCTGGGGTGGGTGGGCGTTTCAGCCCCAACTCATCTGCAGAGCTCCAGCTTGTGAAAGGCTGCAGAAGAGAAGGTAGGAATAGCAATAGCACTTAGACTTATATACCGCTTCATAGTGCTTTACAGTCCTCTCTAAGTGGTTTACAGAGTCAGCCTATTGCCCCCAGCAATCTGGGTCCTCATTTTACCCACCTCGGAAGCATGGAAGGCGGAGTCAACCTTGAGCTGGTCAGGATCGAACTGCTGTCATTGGGCAGAGTCATCCTGCAGTACAGGTAATCCTCGACTTACACAATACAATGGTCATTTAGTGACCATTCAAAGTTATAATGGCCCTCAAAAAAGTGACTTATGACCATTTTTCAGTTATGACCTTTGCGGCAGGCCCATGATCATGTGATCAAAATTCAGACGCTTAGCAACAGGTTCATACGTATGACGGTTACGGCGTCCTAAGGTCACACAACCCCCTTTTGCGACCTTCCAACAAACAAAGTCAATGGGGAAGCCGGGTTCACTTAACAACCGGCTAACTAACTTATCAACTGCAGCAATTCACTTAACAACTGAGGCAAGAAAGGTCGTAAAACGAGGCAAAACTCACTTAACAGATGTCTCGCTGAACAACAGAAATTTGGGGCTCAATTGTGGTCGTATGTCGAGGACTACCTGTACAGGTAGCCCTCCACCTACAACCATAATTGACTCCAGAATTTATGTTGCTAAGTGAGACATTTGTTAAGTGAGTTTTGCCCCATTTTACATCTTTTCTTGCCTCGGTTGTTAAGGGAATCACTGCCGTTGTTAAATTAGTAACCCAGTTGTTAAGTGAATCTGGCTTCCCCATTGACTTTGCTTGTCGGAAGGTCGTAAAAGGGGAATCACATGACACTGGGACACAGCAACCGTCATAAATGTGACTCAGTTGTCAAGTGCCCGAATGTAAAACCACATGACCACAAGAATGTTGCAACAGTCGTTAAGTGTGAGAAATGGTCATAAGTCACTTTTTCAGTGGTGTTGTAACCTCAAACGGCCACTAAATGAACTATTGTAAGTCGAGGACTACCTGTACTACAGTCTAGCCCGGGGTTGGCAACCTTAAACACTCAAAGAGCCAAAAAGGTCCTAACCGGAAGTCCTGTTCCCCCATCATAGTCTCCTCCTAGCGCGGCATCCTTTTTCCTCTGGTGACCGGAAGTTTGTTTCCCCCACCATAGTGTCTCCTCCTAGTGTGGTGTCCTTTTTCCTCTGCTGACTGGAAGTCGGTTCCCCCCCCACCATAGAGTCTCCTCCTAGCGCGGCATCCTTTTTCCTCTGCTGACCGGAAGTTCACCCCCACCCCCGCACCATAGAGTCTCCTCCTAGAGCGGCATCCTTTTTCTTCTGCTGTCCGGAAGTTCGTTTCCCTCCACCCAGTGGTGGGTTCCTACCGGTGCGGTCTTGCCTGTTCGTCGCCGCAGAGCCGAAGAAGCTGTTGGCGTTCGCGGCACGGGGCTTCCCCCGCCCGCTTTCCCCGCCCGCTGGGACACCGCCATTTGCGTTCTTTTGCCTTCTGCGCAAGCAGAACACTTTGAGCATGTGCAGAGGGCAAAAGAACGCAAACGGCGGTGTCCCGGCGGGCGGGGAAAGCCCCGCGCCGCGAACACCAACAGCTTCTTCGGCTCTGCGGCGACAAACAGGCAAGACCGCACCGGTAGGAACCCACCACTGTCCCCACCATAGAGTCTCCTCCTAGCGCGGCATCCTTTTTCCTCTGCTGACCGGAAGTTTGTTTCCCCCACCATAGAGTCTCCTCCTAGCACGGCATCCTTTGTCCTCTGCCTGTCCTAACCAAAAGCCCTATCAATTGTGGAGCCGACCAGCGACAGGGAGCCGCAGCAGAGGAATGAAAGAGCCACATGCGGCTCCAGAGCCGTGGGTTGCTGACCCCTGGTCTAGCCACTGCGCCACCATGGCTAACCCATCAACTTCCCATCCCTGGCTTTCCTATTGTAATGGGACCTGAGAGAGCGTGACAGAGGGAAGATAAGAGAAGAAGCATTCTAGCAATTGCTGGACATCTCTCCTGTTGTTTATCACGTACCTGATCGTGCGACAAAGGACAGCTTCCCACCAAACCATCAAGAGAAAAACTACTAGAGCATGGCAGCTTTGGTGAACCTCCTAGAAGGGGGAAAATATAAGGGATATTTATTTTAATTAGAATCAAACCTTCTCACCTGCTTCCCAATTTTAGGCAAAATGACCTAACTTTTCTACGATACGGGCAGGGGCGGGTTGCTCACTTACTGGTGCTGGTGCGCTGGGCGCGCATTTGCACGTTTCAGGCGCTCATGCGCTTGCTACGTGCATGCACCCCCTTGCGTGATTTTGCTTCTGTGCATGCGCGGAAGCAAAATCGCGCTGAAATCTCACAAGGGGGCGCGTGCGTGTGTGCCCACGATTTCAGCGCAATTTTGCTTCCGCGCATGCGCAGAAGGAAAATCGCCCAAAAATTCTCAGAAAAAGATGTTGATGCGCACAACGGACCGGCGAAGATGGCTCCGGAGCGGTCACACGCAAATTGCGCAATCGGCCTCTCCCTACCGGAGCTATGTATTGGACAGCTCCGGCAGGAACCCACCACTGGATACGGGTAGTCCTTGACTCATGACCAGTCACTTTACGACCTTTTGCAATTACGATGGATGTTTAACAGTTTTGTAAAGTGTCCCTTCCCACTGCAGCCACATGACTGCATTTTGGGTACTAGGCTTGCAGGAATTGGGTAATTCCTCAGTTGCTAAGTGAATGTGGCTTCCCCATTGACCTTGCTTATCAGAAAGTCGCAAAAGGGGATCACCGGACCCCGGGACACAGCGACCGTCATAAATATGAGTCAGTTACCAAGTGTCTGAATTTTGATCACATGACCCTGGGGGACGTTGCAATGGTCATAACTGTGAAAAACGGTCATAAGTCACTTTTTTCGGTGCCGTTGTAATTTGGAATGGTCACTAAGTGAACTGTAGTAGGTCGAGGACTACCTCTATTTCGATCCAATGGGAAAAGAGGTCAACAAAATCTTTCTCATTTAAGCTCTTTTGAAGTACATGGGGGTTGGACTAGATGACCTACAAGGTCCCTTCCAACTCTGTTAATCTGTAAGTGGTAGTATGGGTAGACAAAATCCCAAAAGTATTTCCCGGAAGCCAACAACACCCAATATAACAGTTACTTTTGAAGAAAATCAAGGAAGTGGGGAATGAGTTAGAAAATGACTCCATATTCCTTACCCAGTGATGTATCATCTTGGTGGTCTTCCTCTAAGATCCACCATGGAGCCAGTTCAGCGACACGGTTCTGCACCAGAGAGAGAGAGAGAATCATCCAAGGAGAGAGATTAGAAAGAGGACAAGATTTGGGGAAAGGATCTCCACAATCTCCTCCAGATGGGAATTAGGAAAGGTGTGACTTCCGGGACGATTTACCCACCTCTCAAATCAGCCAGGAGATATCTCCCTCACCTTTTGATCTTCCTGCTTCCTGTCCTCCTCTTGGCTCAGGAGAAAGCCTTCGGCCAGGGCCACCGCCTGCGAGCTGGTGTTTGCGCCACACTGCTTCACCCAGCTCTTGATCTCTGGGGACAAGATCAGAGGTGGGTTTTAGCAGGTTCTGACCAGTTCTGGAGAACCTGTAGCGGGAATTTTGAGTAGTTCGGAGAACCGGTAAATACCACCTCTGACTGGCCCCGCCCCCATCTATTCTCTGCCTCCCGAGTCCCAGCTGATTGGGAGGAAATGGGGATTTTGCAGTAACCTTCCCCTGGAGTGGGGCGGGAATGGGGATTTTGCAGTAACCTTCCCCTGGAGTGGGGTGGGAATGGAGATTTTACAGTATCCTTCCCCTGCCACGCCCACCAAGCCACGCCCACAGAACCAGTAGTAAAAAAAAATTTGAATCCCACCACTGGGCAAGATGCTCAGAAACTGCTCCAGCACCACCCGATCCAAGATCTCCGCTTTGGTGTGATGTTCTGGCTTCAACCACTGACGACAAAGCTCGTGGAGTCGGCTACAAACCTCTCGGGGACCCGCAACTTCCTGATAACCAAACTGCCGGAAGGGCTGGTGCTGTGTGCTCAGACTCAAGGTAGGTCCTCCCGAGATATTTTCAACAGCCGCTGCCCAAATTTGGGCACTGCTACCCATCTGATTGCAAGGAATGGCTCGTTTTGCTTGGAGGCCATCAATGTTCGGTCGTTGCAGGTTCGATTGCAGCTCCCGGCCAAAGTTCAACATGGCCAGAGAATCGCTTTCTGCTTTTTTTTAACGTGACTTGAGCACGTGGACCCAGCCCTGTAAAGCCAAGAGGAGACACAATTGATCTTTCTGTGAAAGCAGGGAGATTACAGATAGGCCTCGACCACAAACGCAATAGAGCAGCCATGAAGAGATATTTAAACGCTAAGACGAGGCTATTCCTACAAGAATCAGGACTAAGCAAGCCACGGTCTGTGGCACTCTATGGAAATTGCTGTGTAGCGTGTCGGGTGGGCGCGATTTTTTTTTGTACAAAATTTTTTATTTTCTCCATCACTTTATATACAATTCAATACACATGTAACTTAAAATATTACAATAAAAATACGTATTTGTTCAATATAGTCAATCATTCAAAAGTCAATATCTTATTCAACACTTGCCTTGTCAGTCATCAGTCTGTTCTACTTTATTCCATTACACTCCCCTCTATCTCCAACTTCTCCTACTTTCTAACTCCTTCCCTCCTCCTCTACCCTCTCTACACCTTCTCTTCCTCCCCTTCTACTTCCTCTTTCACTTTCTTTGCCTTTCCTTGAGTGCTTTTATACTAACTCATTTTATATATGACTGATGCTAATCTCAATTTTAAACTAATCATATCTTAAAAAAAAGAAATATAATAAAAATAAAAATTTAACCAATATAATATTATTATTATTCTTTTTATGTAGTACTCTCTTCTAGGTACATGCTGCTATTTCCATCTTACCTCCAAAAAAAAAAAAAGAAAAAAAATCTAATTTCTAGTTTTGTCATCTGGGATATTCACTAATTTAAAATTTCCTTCCAAATTGACGCTATTTGCTTAACTTTCCAAGATAGTTACTGTCTTCTGCTTCTTAATTTTAAGCCATATTGCTTCCTTCAATTCCTTTGTCTCTTTATTTATCGCTTCTGTTTTTTTTCCTTTGTTCTATCAAAAAAACTAAATGCCCAATTATTCTTTTAATTTCTCATATTAATCATCAACATTCTTGCTAATTGTATCCACTCTATAATTTTTCAACTCTTAAAATAATAGTAATAATAAAGAAAATCTTAAATTTTACATTTAAACAAATCTAATATATAAAAGTAGTACACAAGCATAATATACAATCATAATATACCCCTTTTTTCTGACATTTAAATTAATTTCCATTTTTTTTAATTCTTTATTTCCTGTCTCAATGCACATATTTAATTAAATCAAATAAAAAAATTAATCTTACCATTATCAATTCATCCATCTCTTATATTTA
Source organism: Diadophis punctatus similis (assembly GCA_023053685.1). Lineage (NCBI taxonomy): Eukaryota > Metazoa > Chordata > Lepidosauria > Squamata > Dipsadidae > Diadophis > Diadophis punctatus. Next base: position 243,309,705 of record JALIGW010000002.1, on the reverse strand, counting down.
AACATCAAAGTATAGAAAAGACAAAAAGTAGTAAAGAAAAAATAGAATATTAAAAGAAGAGGGAAAAATCAAAATCGATTAACTTACCAAATCTCAGCTTGATAAATTTTTAAAGTGATAAACATTCATAATATACCCTATTCATTTTTAATATTTAGGTAATTTCCCTTAAATTCTAATAATCATATTTATTCCATATTGGGTGGGCGCGATTATTGAGGCGACTCCCGGTAAAGGTAAGTATAACACTTTAATGTCTTAGCATAAAGGCAACTTCCATAACAATGCATAACATGAACTGAGGTAACTCTCTTTGACAGCTAGCTTTTATAGCCGGCTGTCAAAACCCCTCAACCAATCACAACTCTTGTACTTCCCGCTCCTAGAGCGGCCCCTGGTGGCCTTCCGATACATTACAGAAGTGAAAGCTGGACTCTGAAGAAGTAAGATAGGAAGAATATTGACACCTCTACAGTGTTAAAGAAGACGCCTGAGAATACATAGACAGCCATGAAAACAAACAAAGGGATAGCCAGAGTTCTCACACAAGGCACAAAACGTTCAGATTCAAATTAACCTACTTTGGACACATCATGGGAAAACTCCGCTCTCTGGAGAAGACTCTGGTGCTGGGAAAGGTGGAAGGAAAAGCAAAGCAATAGCAATAGCACTTAGACTTATATACCGCTTCACAGTGCTTTACAGCCCTCTCTAAGCGGTTTACAGAGTTCAGCATATTGCCCCCAACAATCTGGGTCCTCATTTTACTGACCTCGGAAGGATGGAAGGCTGAGTCAACCTTGAGCCAGTGAGATTTGAACAGCTGAACTGCAGCTAGCAGTCAGCTGAAGTAGTCTGCAGTGCTGCACTCTAACCACTGCGCCACCTCGGCTCTTCTCAAAGGATGACCAGCAGCAAGGTCTCAGTTACAGAATAACAGAGTTGGAAGGGACCTTGGAGGTCTTCTAGTCCAACCCCCTACTCAGGCAGGAGACCCTATACCAGTGATAGCGAACCTATGGCACGGGTGCCACAGGTGGCACGTGAAGCCATATCTGCCGGCACGTGAGCCGTTGCCCTAGCTCAGCTCCAGCGCGCATGTGCGTGCCCGCCAGCTGATTTTTGGCTCGCACAGAGGCTCTGGGAGGGCGATTTCGGCCACCGGAGGGCCTCCGGGGTGCCAGGGGGGGAGTGTTTTCGCCCTCCCCAAGCTCCAAGAAAGCCTCTGGAGCCTGGGGAGGGCAAAAAACGGGTCTACTGGGCCCACTGGAAGTCGGGAAACGGGAGTGGGAGGGTCGCGCACGCATGCGCAGGGGGGTGGGGCAAGTGGGGGGCTTTGAATTATGGGTGTGGGCACGCACACGCGTGCGATAGCACGTGCGTACACTATTTCGGCACCCGAGGAAAAAAAGGTTCGCCATCACTGCCCTATACCATTTCAGACAAATGGTTGTCCAATCTCTTCTTCAAAACCTCCAGTGACGGAGCACCCACAATTTTTTTGGGGGGGGGCAAGTCGTTCCACTGATTAATTGTTCTAACTGTCAGGAAATTTCTCTTTGGTTCTAGGTTGGAGTGCCTTTGGAAGACCCGAAGGATCGGCTTCTTGTTTAACATTTTTATTGAGTTATAAAATATAATAAGATGCAAAATACAGAAGTAAATAGGAAAATGGTGGGGAGGAAGAGGGGGAAGAAAAGGAGGAGGAAGGATAAGAAGAAACGAAAAAAGAAACATTGACCTCCGACTCTCTCTGTTGCAGTAAAATAAGGCATTATGTCACGATGTGAATATATTGTCAATTGAGCCTCTCTACTATATTTTTAGATCTACTGTATTTTCTAATCAAGCAGACATGTGATATGTGTTTCGTTACTGTGCATGTGTGCATTCCAGGAGTTTTGTCTCCTCCCTTCTCTTCTTCTCCTGCGAGCCTCGCCCGAGGCAGATGTGAATTCTTAGCTGGAACAATGTAGCTTATTTAAAGTTTATGTTTTGTTACTTTTATACTGAAATAAATATTTTGTTAATTAGAATTAAATCTCGGTTTTATTTTCTAAGTAAGAATGACTTCAAGGGAACAAGATCCATACATCGCCTCGGTAGGAATAAATTCCTATCCCGTCACATTAGCATAAAGTCACAACTTTTTGTTTTTTCATAATAATACGAGCAAGCCATTTCTATAAAGATGTATCAATCTACTCGGTAAAAAGGAAGACCTGAAGGATCGGCTTAAGGACAGATCATCCAAGAGAAAAATCTCTCTAGCTATGTGGTCGTTCCAAGTTGACACTGACTTATTTATTTATTTTATTTATTTGTTCATGTATAAGATAATAGATATAAGTCCTACGGGATTGGGCGGATTATAAGAACGTTTATTAAATTAAATTAAATTAAGTGCATACAAGATTATGAATACATGAAATGGATACGAATAAATGGGGTCATTAGGACAGGGACGGTAGGCTGCATTACTATTACTATTAGTTTTTCTCATTGTTCCTATCACCCATCTCCTCCCACTTATGACTGTATGACTGTAACTTGTTGCTTGTATCCTTACGATTTATATTAATATTGTTTCCTGATTGCTTATTTGTACCCTATGACAATCATTAAGTGTTGTACCTCATGATTCTCGACAAATGTATCTTTTCTTTTATATACACTGAGAGCATATGCACCAAAGACAAATTCCTTGTGTGTCCAATCACACTTGGCCAATGAAGAATTCTGTTCTGTGTTCTGTGTTCTGTGTTCTGTGTTCTGTGTTCTATTCTATTCTATTCTATTCTATTCTATTCTATTCTATTCTATTCTATTCTATTCTATTCTCCCCTTAGACCTCTTAGGAATGGGGTGAGGTCAACAGTAGATAGTCTGAGGCTAAAGTTGTGGGGGTTTGGGGTTGAAACCACAGAGTCAGGTAATGTATTCCAGGCGTTGACCACTCTGTTGCTGAAGTCGTATTTCTTGCAATCGAGTTTGGTGCGGTTTACCTTAAGTTTGTATCTATTGTGTGCTCGTGTATTGTTGTGGTTGAAGCTGAAGTAGTAATTGACAGGTAGAACATTGTAGCAGATAATTTTGTGTACTACGCTTAGGTCAGCCCGATCAACAATCAACAATTGACTTGATCAACAACAACCCATCATCAACAGGACCAGGAAGACCTGGGTTCAGGTCAACCCTCCGCCCCCCTCCTCCGCCAGGTGACTGGCAACCCTGAGCAAATTGCACGCCCAGCTGGCCAAAACAGGAACCTCCCAGCCCATGGTGCTGATGCAGGATGACCCAGAAGGCACTGCCCCTGTATTGGGCTGCTCTGCAAGCAGGTGCTTACCAGATGCTCTTCGGAGAGGCGATCAGAGGCGGCAGCTACTGCTTCTGCCTGCCGGAGTTTGCAGGCAAAGGATGCAACCTGCACGACGCCGCCCTCGCGCCTCCTGCATTTCTGCCAGAAGCCTTCTCTGGATAGACCCAGTCCTCCGCTTCCCTCCGCCCCCCCCCCATTTCCTTCCTCTCTAGGAATCCGTCTTCTGTTCCCTTAACCCCTCTACGACCGAAGAGCTCTAGAGTGCGATGCCCTGGATCCTATGCATGCTTAAGGCAAGCTCCATCTCAAGATTTGGTGGCCTCAAGGAATTACAGAATTACAGAATAGCAAGAGTTGGAACGGACCTTAGAGGTCTTCTAGTCCAACCCCACGCTCAAGCAGGAGACCCAATACTATTCCAGACAGGGTCTCCTGCTTAAACAGGGGGTTGGACTACAAGACCTCCAAGGTCCCTCCCAACTCTGCTCTTCTGTAATTCTGTTCTTTCAGATAAAATAGCTGCCCAATCTCTTCTTTAAAAATCTCCAGTGATGATTGTATTTTATGATTATGATTATGGTGATCATTTGTTGCTCGTATGTACACTGAGAGCTTATGCACCGGAGACAAATTGTGTGTATCCAATCACACTTGGCCAATAAAAATTCTATTCTATATTCTGTTCTGTTCTGTTCTGTTCTGCTCTGCTCTGCCCTATTCTACTATTAATTTTGGGAGGCAAGCTTTTCAACAGATTAACTTTCTGTCAATTTAACAGATTAACTGTTCTCACTTCTTAAACTCTGACTGGATGGTGGGGAATGGAAGGATTTATGACCAGCTGTCTGCAAGGAGTATAAATCCTTCCATTCCCCACCATCCAGTCAGAACTGAAGAAGCTTCTTGGATGAGAAACGAAATGTCTTCAAAGAAAAACCAGAAAGTCCAGGTGCCTCTTGAAAAAAAAGCATCTTTGGGTGTTCTAAAAATTGTGTCCTCATTATATCCAGAATAAAGAAGTTCTTCAGTGCAGACTTTTTAGAAATCCGCAGATATGTTGCCTTTATAATTCACCTAACATCTTAGTTTGACAATTAGACAATGAAGGCTTTCTAAAATTTATTTTAATAGGATCGGTATGAAAAATATATATTGAAATCTGTGGGGGGAAAACTTGTAGAAATCGACTTTCATTATTTCAGGGAAAGGAGGGGAACATGCAAGAGGGGTCGCGTGCAAAGGGTGCCCGAAAACCTTTCCCCATCGCTCCTCCCTTTGACCTAGGAAGCCAGAAGGAGCACCAAGGGGCTGAGGTAAGGGTTAAAGCTGAATCCTAGAGAGGAAGAGGGTGTGGCTGGAGGACCCTGTTGGCCCCGCCCTCTCACTGATCCTATTGTTTCGATGGGGCAACCTTTAATGCTTGCCTTTGCAGAACGTGGAGGGTATGGCTGCAGTGTTGGGAAGCTGGGGAAATTTGGGGTCGGTTCAGATACAGTAGAGTTGAGTTTTGAAGGGAGCTTGGAGGTCTTCTAGTCCAACTCCCTGCACAGGCAGGAAACCCTATACCATTTCAGACAAATGGTTGTCCAATCTCTTCTTAAAAACTTCCAGGGTTTGGAGCATTCACAACTACTGGAGGCAAGTTGTTCCACTGAATAATTGTTCTCACTGTCAGGAAATTTCTTCTTAATTCTAGGTTGTTTCTTTCTTTGGTAAGTTTCCATCCATTGCTTCTTGTCCTGCCCTCAGGTGCTTTGGAGAATAGCTTGACTCCCTCTTCTTTGCCGAAATTTGTCTGAAATGGTACAGGATCTCCTGCTTGGATGGCGGGTTGGACTAGAAGACCTCCAAGGTCCCTTCCAACTCGCTTATTCTGCTGCTCCGGCCCACCCATTTCAAAGAGAAATAGAACTTCCTAAGGCAGGGTCATTTGTTCAGCATTTCATGAACTCTATTAACCTGTATGGGGTTTGACTTGTTGTGTGGATCCTTCTTGGAGGTAACTGTGGATCAATGTTTTCAAAAAGCAAGCCCTTTCTTATAAGGAAAAAAAAAGAACAAGAAAGTGACCTGAAATGCTTTTATTGGGTATTCCAAGGGCTTGATGGAAGTCAGTCGCACATTTTGCAATGTGTGCGTGCGCACACACAACATGTCTGATCCATGCTACTGCAATCCTACATCAGGTCAGAAAAATAGTACCATCCACAGGAGTGAGCGTTGTTCAGTGGTTAAACCTCCACTTTCTCATTTGTACAATTCATTTTTTTTTGTTTCTGTCTCAGATACATAAACTGGAAGCCATCTGTAGATCCTCAACTACATAAGAATAGAATAGAATAGAATAGAATAGAATGGAATGGAATGGAATGGACTGGAATGGAATGGACTGGACTGGAATGGAATGGAATGGAATAGAATAGGAGGAATGGAATGGAATGGAATGGAATGAAGAAGAGAGGAGGAGGAATGGAGAAAGAGAAGGACAATAGAATACTTTACTTAATTGGCCAAGTGTGATTGGACACACAAGGAATTTGTCTCCAGTGCATAAGCTCTCATGTACATGCAAACAACAAGTGATAAATGATTATAGTCATAAAATACATTCATCATAAATCATAAGATACAACACTCAGTGTTAATCATAGGATACTAAATAAGCAATCAGCAGCAAATCATACTAGGATACTATAAAACAATATAAATCGTAAGATACAAGCAACAAAGTTATCTTCATAAGAAGATAAGGAATACTGTAGGTAATAGAAAAGATGAGGAGGACAATAGTAATACAGCCCCATAATTCTTTACTATTCATCACATGGAAAAGAGATGTTTATTTGAGGATTGTGTCTGATCACATTTAACAAAGATCCACCGAAAAATGCAAGTAGAAAAATAGGGACCAGCTTTGGTGGGAAGGCAACAGCGTTCCGTGCGCCTTTGGCGTTTAGTCGTGCTGGCCACATGACCACGGAGACGTTTTCGGACAGCGCTGGCTCTTGGGCTTTGAAACGGAGATGAGTCGGGAATGACTAGCACGCATGTGCTAGGGCCGTGATGGCGAACCTATGGCATGCGTGCCACAGGTGGCACATGGAGCCATATCGGAGGGCACGCGAGGCGTTGCCCTATGTCACCTCCGATTTTTGGCCTTCTTTTCAGATTTTTTCACTCTGCCCAGGTTTCAAGGAAGCCTTCTGAAACCTGGGGACCGCAAAAAATGGCCCAGTTTACGAACTTCCAGTTGGCCCATTTGGCCGTTTTTCGCCGTCCCCAGGTTTCAGGAGTCCGTTCAGTGAGGCCTGTCCGCATGCACGGGGGGCAGGGGGGGGAGTGCACATGCACGGGGGGGCAGCACAGGGGTTGTGCGCATGCACAGGGGGAAGGACATGGGTGTGGGCATGCGCACGCGCACCAGCCCACGTGCACACACTCTTTTGGCACGTGAGCCAAAAAAGGTTTGCCATCACTGCTAGGGGAACCTTTACCTTTACCTATGGTATCACTGGATTCACTTAACAACAGTGGCAAGAAAGGTTGTGGGGCAAAACTCACTTAACAAAAGTCTCGTTTAGCAACATAAATCTTGGGCCTCAATTGTGGTCGTCAGTCCAGCACTATCTTCATTATTTAAAAAAACAATAAATTTTGTTCTTGCCTTCTGATTAGTGTTGTGCCTTGGCCGCGTCCAGCGCAGAGAATGGAGGATCCGGAGGACGTGGAGCCGCTCATGGTGCAGCAGTACCAGCCCATGTGCCTGGCACCGGAGACGGCTAGTGATGAGGACTCGGTGCCAAAGCAGGACGATCCCCTAGGACCCTCTGCACCTGCGCAGCAGAGTGAATCATCAGGAGATGAAGAACCTCTGCTGGACGCTAGAGCTCGTAGAGCAGCCAGAAGACAGGACTGGCTGAGTAAGCATAGGTCTACTCGGAGGTAGCACTGAGGGCTAATTGGGCCACGCCCTTCAGTGCCTATATTAGGCCGGCGCAATCAGCGCTCAGTGCTGAGAACAACGCATCAATGATCTGCAGCACATTCATAGTCCTGTTTGCATCTGCATTTGCTCGGAAATCTTGTATTGGGAGAAAGCAGCTTCTGAAAGGCTTATTCCGGGAAGCCAGCCAACTTGTAAGATAAGAGGAGAATTACTGAGTATTGTTTTGAACATTTGAACGTTTGATATTTAACCCTCAAAGAACCAAAGGAACATTATTCCCCGAGACTTTACTATTGTGTTGTTTATGGACTTTTAAAACCCCTGAGCTTTTGCTAAGAAACCTCATTAGTAAAAGGACCCTTTTTGTTTGAATAACAAACGGTTGTGTGTGTGTGTTTCTGGGGGTTGCGGTGCTAGGTCACAACAATTAGAGAGGATTGCACATTCTCCTGATGTTGAGCCTGGTGCTTTAAGCATCGTATCAACCTGGCTTGTACTTACGACAGCAACTTCATAAGAAATAGGCCTTATCTCTCAACCCCAGCCTCTTTTTAACCTCTTGATTTTCCCATCCTGAGGGACTTAGAAACCTGCGTGGGGTTTCTTTCTTGACACACTTCCCAATATATTTTTTTAAAGCATGACTTTAATATGGATGACATAGTGTTTTATTGAAATATGGGTCAGGGAAAGAGAAAAAGATGTTCACCAACTCATTCTTGTTAATACAAACCACGAATTAAATTCTACATTTAGCGGAGTACATTAGCATTAATATCAGTGTTAAGGGGAGGCGGGAGTCCCAAAGGTGATTTTTAAAGAGGCAACTGGAGCTCCTTTGTTTTTCCTTGGAGACGTTTCGCTACTCCTGAAGAAGCTTCTTGGATATATCAAGAATCAAGATCACGCGAAGTGTTAATACCACTTTATAATGCCTTGGTAAGGCCACACTTGGAATACTGCATTCAGTTTTGGTCGCCACGATGCAAAAAGGATGTTGAGACTCTAGAAAGGTGCAGAGAAGAGCAACAAAGATGATTAGGGGACTGGAGGCTAAAACATATGAAGAACGGTTGCAGGAACTGGGTATGTCTAGTTTAATGAAAAGAAGGATCAGGGCAGACATGATAGCAGTGTTCCAATATCTCAGGGGTTGCTACAAAGAAGAGGGAGTCAAACAAACAAGGAGAGAAGCAACTTAGAACTAAGAAGAAATTTCCTGACAGTTAGAACAATTAATCAGTGGACCAGCTTGCCTCCAGAAGTTGTGAATGTTCCAAAACTGGAAGTTTTTAAGAAGATGTTGGATAACCATCTGTCTGAAATGGTGTAGGGTTTCCTGCCTAAGCAGGGGGTTGGACTAGAAGACTCCAAGGTCCCTTCCAACTCTGTTATTCTATTCTCAATTCTATTCTAAATTTTCAATGGATGAGAAGCGAAACGTCTTCAAAGAAAAACCAGAAAGTCCAGTTGCCTCTTGAAAAAAAGCACCTTTGGGACAACCATCACCTGGATGACTGAAAATCTCCATAGATGTTAAGGGGGAGGGGTGAGAATGGGAAATGTCTTGGTTTTCCCTTCTACAATTGGGTAGGGACATTTTTTCTAATAAACTTCAAAACAACATCCTAAGAGAGAAACCTTGTCTGTACGCCAGTATGTGATTTCCTCTCTTGGTGCTGCGACAGAAACTCAAAAATGCTTTTGTTTGCATATTTCAGAATGATAGAAAGGAAGAAGAACAACTGAAGAATAACAGATTAACAGAATAACAAGAGTTGGAAGGGACCTTAGAGGTCTTCTAGTCCAACTCCCTGCTCAGGCAGGAGACCCTATACCAGGGATGGCAAACCTATGGAGCCATATCGGAGGGCACGCGAGGCGTTGCCCTGTCAGCTCCATGGCAAACCGGAAGTTCGGAAAAACGCACTTCTGGTTTGCCGTTGTGCTGTTTTTCGCATTCTGGAGGGTTCAGGGAGGCTTCCTGAAGCCCCGGAATGCAAAAAATGACGAAACGGGCAAACCGGAAGTTGGGAAAGCGCACTTCCGGTTTGCCATTGGGCTGTTTTTAGCACTCTGGAGGGTTCAGGGAAGCTTCCTGAAGCCCCGGAATGCAAAAAACAACAAAACGGACAAACTGGAAGTGCATTTTCCGAACTTCCGGTTTGCCCGTTTTGTCGTTTTTCTACCGTCCAAGGCTCTGGTAAGGCCTTTGCGTGTGTGTGTGTGTGTGTGTGTGTGTGCACATGCGCAGGGGGCAGCATGGGGGGTTGTGTGTATGCGTGGGGGGGGAGGGAATGGGTGTGGGTATGCATGCGCGCGCTAGCGCGCGCACACCCCCCACTTTTGGCACGCGAACCAAAAATGGTTCGCCATCACTGCCCTATACCATTTCAGACAAATGGTTGTCCAATCTCTTCTTAAAAATTCCGGTGTTGGAGGTTCACAACTTCTGGAGGCAAGTAGTACCACTGATTAAAAATTGCCAGCTGAGAAGAGAACCTTTTCGACATCCTATCCTCTGTCTGGCTTCTCCCCTGTCTGAATTCTTACGTGAGAAGTAACATTTGGCTTCTGGTTAAAGTTCTCTCCACGGTTCGTGGATCGGTAAGATTTTTTCCCAGAGTGAATTTTTTCGTGTTTAATAAGGTCAGAGCCATGAGCAAAGCATTTTTCACACTCCGGGCATTTATAGGGTTTCTCTCCAGTGTGGATCCGGTAATGGGAAGTGAGGGAGCTATTCTCGCTGAAACTTTTTCCACACTCCAAGCATTTATAGGGTTTCTCCCCTGTGTGAGTTCTCCGGTGTATACTCAGCTGGGTATTACAAATATAACCCTTTCCACACTCCGAGCACTTGTAAGGTTTCTCTCCCGTGTGGTTTCTTCCGTGCCTGATCAGGTCCGAACTGCAAACGAAGCGTTTCCCACACTCCAAGCACGCAAAGGGCCTCTCGCCGGTGTGAGCTCGTTGGTGTCTACACAGTTGTGAATTCCAACTGAAGCACTTCCCGCAATCAGAGCACTTGTAGGGTTTTTCTCCCGTGTGAGTGCGTTGATGGATAGCAAGGTTTTCTTTCCGATTGAAGCATTTTTTGCACTCCGGACATTTATAGGGTCTCTCTCCGGTGTGGGTTCTCTGGTGGATGCTGAGTTGCCTGTTGCAAACAAAGCACTTCCCGCATGCCAGACATTTATAGGGCTTCTCTCCTGTGTGATTCCTTTCGTGGATCAGGAGCTCGGAGCTGCAGACAAAGGATTTCCCGCAGTCCAGGCAGATATACGGCCTCTCTCCGGTATGCGACATTTGATGTCTACTTAGCTGGGAGTTCCAAACGAAGCTTTTCCCGCATTCTGAGCATTGATAGGGTCTCTCCCCCGTGTGAGTGTGTTGATGGAGGGCTAAGTTTTCCTTCCGGTTGAAGCACTTTTCGCAATCCGGACATTTGTAGGGCCTCTCCCCAGTGTGAGTTATGTGATGCCTGCTTAACTGCGCGCTCTCGGTAAAACACTTCCCGCACTCGAGGCATTTGTAAGGCCTCTCTCCCGTGTGAGTCCTTCGATGGATAGTCAGCTTGGTGTTACGGAGGAAACATTTCCCACACTCGGCACACTGGTAGGGTTTCTCTCCCGTGTGTTTCCTTCCGTGTCTCATCAGATCCGAACTGTAATGGAAGCTTTTCCCACACTCTGGACACGTATAGGGCTTCTCCCCCGTGTGAGTCCTTTGGTGCCGAGCGATGGCTGCGCTGGAGCCGAAAGACTTCCCACACTCTGAGCATTCATAGGGTTTCTCCCTTGTGTGAGTCTTTCTATGAATCGCTAGATTTTTCTTCCGGTGGAAGCCCTTTCCGCACTCCGAACATCGATGGGGTTCGTCTCCAGTCTGTGAGAGCTGATCTTCATCTGATTTTGCCCTCTGATTGGACCGCTTTCCGGAAAGCCGACGTTTCCTTCTCGTAAAGATTATTTCTTGTATTGACCCATTGTCAATTTTGGCCTTCCTTTCATCACCTTGTGAAATAAAGGGGAAAAAAATGATCACAGCTTAAGTCTGTAAATGAGCTTCCTCTCATTAAATAATCCAAATTAGAGATTTAGGTGGATGGAAGAATGGAAAATCTTGAAGATGGGAAGTGGGATTATTTTATCGCACTTTTCAGAGATATTGACAGGAGACTAAAATGAGTAAAAGGTAAAGGTAAAGGTTCCCCTTGCACATACGTACTAGTCATTCCTGACTCTAGGGGGCGGTGCTCATCTCCGTTTCTAAGCCAAAGAGCCTGGGATGTCCGAAGACGTCTCCGTGCTTATGTGGCCGGCATGACTAAACGCCAAAGGCGCATGGAACGCTTCCCACCAAGGTGGTCCCTATTTTTCTACTTGCATTTTTACATGCTTTTGAACTGCTAGGTTGGCAGAAGCTGGGGCATGTAACTGGAACTCACTCCATTATGTGGTGCTAGGGATTCGAACCACTGAACTGCCAACTTTTCTGATCGACAAGCTCAGCGTTTTAGTCACTGAGCCACTGCCTCCCCTTTCTTAGCCTCTTAGCATCTGAGCCACCGCGTCCCCCTAAAACGAGTAGGGGGACTGAAATGAGCAGGGTACTGGACTGGCTTATGGGGAACTGGATTCAATTCCCAGCTCTGGGTATATAGGTAGTCCCTGACTTACAACAGTTTGTTTAGTGATTGTTGAAGTTACAACGGCACTGAAAACAGTAACTTAGGACCATTTTTCACACTTACAACTGCTGTAGCATCCCCATCACTGTTCCCTCTAAACCAGTGGTGGCGAACCTTTTTAGGCTCGCGTGCCAAAAAGGGGGGGGGGCGCTTGCGCGCGCTCGCATGCCCACACCCATTCCCTCCCCCCCACACATGCACACAACACCCCCCCATGCTGCCCCCTGCGCATGCGCACACACCCCCACCCCCGCGCAAAGGCTTACCGGAGCCTGGGATGACGAAACCAGCAAACCGGAAGTGCGAAAAAACGCACTTCCGGTTTGCCGGTGTGCTGTTTTTTGCACTCCGGAGGGTTCAGGGAAGCTCCCTGAAGCTCCGGAATGCAAAAAACTACAAAACAGACAAACCGGAAGTGCAAAAAAGTGCACTTCCGGTTTGTCCGTTTTGTAGTTTTTTGCATTCCAGAGCTTCAGGGAGCTTCCCTGAATCCTCCGGAGTGCAAAAAACAGCTCACCGGCAAACCGGAAGTGTGTTTTTCCGCACTTCCAGTTTGCCGGTGGGAACCCTCGCATGCCGGCCGCTATGGCTCCGCGTGCCACCTGTGGCACGCGTGCCATAGGTTCGCCACCACGGCTCTAAGCTGTGCAGCCACGCGGCTGCGCACGTAATGAGAGAACGCTGCACTGAAGTTTCTAATTTCCGCGCGGCATTTTCTAATGGCAGAGGCTGCGCGCCTGCACGGCCACGCACATGAAAAGAGAACGCTGTGCAGCAGTTTCTAACTGCCACACGCCATTTTCTGATGTTACAGGGAACATTGTATCCATGGTCATGTGATCAAAATTCAGACAACTGACTCATATTTATGACGGTTGCAGTGTCCTGGAATCATGTGATCCCCTTTTGTGACCTGACAAGCAAAGTCAATGGGATAGCCAGATTTACTTAACAATGGTGTTACTAACTTAATGACTGTGGTGATTCACTTCACAACTAGGGCAAGAAAAGTCATAAAATGGGTTAAAGCTCACTTAACAAATGTCTCACTTAACATAAATTTTAAAGTAAATTGTGGTCATAAGTCAATGACTATTTATGGACTGAAGACAACTGTTCCTTTCTTAAATTCTAGGCTCATTGATAGATATTGGGGTATTGAAGTTATTTTTAGAGAACAAGAATCCACCTGACGTAAGGTCATAAAATGGGGCAAAACTCACTTAACGACTCTCTTGCTTAGCCACAGAAATTCTGGGCTCTATTGTGGCCATACGTCGAGGGATACCTATACCCTTTTATCAGGGGTGGGTTCTAACTTACCTCGCTGCTGGTTCGCTTCCTCCTGTGCCGTGTGGCCGTGCCTCGTGCAAAAAAATCAATTTTTTTTAAAAAGCCGAAAACAAGATGGTGACACATGCGCAGTGCCGGAAACTCAGCTTTTGTGCATGCACAGAAGAAAAAAACACCTGGAAAAAATTTCCAAAAAAATTAAAAAATAAAAAAAAATGTAAAAAAAGACCAGGACCGACCGATCCGGTTCCATGACATCATCGTGACATCACCAGCGGTTTGCTACCGGTTCGGGCGAACTGGTCCGAACTGGGAGGAACCCACCTCTGCCTTATAGGTTGTGTGAATGCAGACAAAATGAATCAGACAAAGTTCGGCTGACCTCTGCCTCCGAAATATTGCTAATTTAATATTTAAACGTATCTCTTAAAATGTGATTGGTCTTTATTATTATAAAAGAAAGATGGATCCTTACCAAGAGAGGCAACAATCCTGTCAAGCTGCTCCATGACCTCCCTGTGCAGAGCTTTCTGGTCAGGATCCAGCAGCTCCCACTCCTCTTTGGAGAAATTCACAGCCACCTCCTCCAAGGTTACACAATCCTGAAAGAAAGGCATTGAGATAATCACAGCGAGGGGACAGAGGTATATTTGGATCAGGGGTGAAATGCTACCAGTTCGGGTGTACCAGTAGCGGTGGCAGCGCAAGGCTCTGCCCACCCACACAGACATTGCCATTTTTTATTTTTAACCGTCTGCACATGCGCAAAGCTATCACTGGTATATAGAGCAAAGTGCATGCGCGTACGCAAAGCGCGCGCTTCCGAACCGGTAGGGAAGGTAAGTAGATTTCATCGCTGATTTGGATACAGGAAGGGGAGCAGGTGATCCTAATCACCAAAGTTGTATCCAGACCGATTTTCCAAGAATTTCCTTCTTCAATCAGCTTACTTGTATGCGCTGCACGTCGGTTGTTTCCCATCCGCAAAGAACCGGTCGCCGAGGGCTTATTCCCAGCATCCTGACACTACCTGTAAATTCAAGAGGAGGTTTAAGTCACTGTGGTACACTTTTACACTAATAAAAATATAAACCCAATTTCTTCCCACTAGGTATCAGTCCCACCTCAACTTAAGCAAGAACTGATCCTTGGTTCCATTTTTTGAGAAAGGTATAGTTTACCGAAGGTCAAGTGATATACAATAAAGCAAAGCCAGAACTGAGGTTCGCGCGCCAAATCCCTACACTATAACTTTTCCCTCCCAGACGCTTCCCATTGCTGGTTGCCCCATTGTTAGGACTCTGTCCAAACTGTTGGGTTGTTAATATATAAACAAGCCACCACTCTATGTTTGTATATATTTAAGTACTACAACTTTAAATGTATTGCTGCATTCTGATTGGCCGTAGTGTTTCAAGATTGCCATAAGAGGGAGCTAGTGCTTAGGTTCGTTCTCTCTGCTGATTCATTTGTGATTGACTTTGTGTCTGATAGTAAGCTCTGTGTGAAGCTCTGTTACTCTTTGATAGTATCGAAGTGTTTGTAAGCTGTAATATCTTTGTTTGATGTTTAAGACAAAGACAGGCTGGTAAGAAGATTATTGTACTTCTTGATATTGACTGACTGAACGTGTATGACCTGGACTGTTTAATTGGACTGTGCTATTTATCTAAAAGTAAACAATTTTATACACTTTAACCAATCTGTTTGTGACTGGATCATTACTCCTATCGACTGGTTGCCAAGCTGAAATATCATGTTTCTACGTGCATGTCCCTGATAACTCAGGGGTCGCTCTGCACATTCCTTAACACCCATCATCCAATTCGTTTGAAAAGAGGTGTTTTTGAAAGTCACTCCTGCAGCTGCTTTCTTCTCCCAGAGAAATGGCTTTGAGCAGAGATCCCCAACCATTACCAGGCCTTGGCCTAATTGCCACCGGGCCGCGTGAATGGGCGGCTGGTGAGTGGGTGTCTGCGCGCATGCACAGGCCCACTCACATGAGCATTGCAGGCGCTTACAGCCTCGTCACGGGCATTCGTGGGCCCCACTTGTGTGAGTGTTGTGGGTGCTTGCGGTTCCACTCGCACGAGCCTGGCTGCGAACATCATGGGTGCTTGCTTGTTCACACACACGCATCCGCCTCTCCCAGAAAAATCTTTCCCTTCCACCACCACCCTGCCCCCGCTCCAGGCCGCCAACCCAGAAAGGGAACTCTGGCCTTGAAGACTTGTCTCTTGCTTCTACCCATCAGTTTCACTTTCCCCCAAGCATCCACTCTCCCTTCCACCCTCCCCCCACCAGGGTCCATGGCACACTGGCACTGAACGATTGCACAGCACAGGCGTGAAGTGGCTGTTGTGACACTAAGGGCTTTTGGACACCATCCATAGGGTTACCTCCTCTGAAGAAAGTATGAAGGATATTAAATGAATAGAATAGAATAGAATAGAATAGAATAGAATAGAATAGAATAGAATAGAATAGAATAGAATAGAATAGAATAGAATTCTTTATTGGCCAAGTGTGATTGGACACACAAGGAATTTGTCTTTGGTGCATATGCTCTCAGTGTACATAAAAGAAAAGATGCAGTTGTCAAGAATCATGAGGTACAACACTTAATGATTGTCATAGGGTACAAATAAGCAATCAGGAAACAATATTAATATAAATCGTAAGGATACAAGCAACAAGTTACAGTCATACAGTCATAAGTGGGAGGAGATGGGTGATAGGAACGATGAGAAGACTAATAGTAATAGTAATAGTAATGCAGCGAATAGTTTGACAGTGGTGAGGGAATTATTTGTTTAGCAGAGTGATGGCGTTCAGGAAAAAACTGTTCTTGTGTCTAGTTGTCTTGGTGTGCAGTGCTCTATAGCGTCGTTTTGAGGGTAGGAGTTGAAACAGTTTATGTCCAGGATGCGAGGGGTCAGTAAATATTTTCATGGCCCTCTTTTTGACTCGTGCAGTATGGAACCTGCTCAATGGAAGGCAGGTTGGCAGTAATTGTTTTTTCTGCAGTTCTGATTATCCTCTGAAGTCTGTGTCTGTCTTGTTGGGTTGCAGAACCGAACCAGACGGTTATAGAGGTGCAGATGACAGACTCAATGATTCCTCTGTAGAACTGAATCAGCAGCTCCTTGGGCAGTTTGAGCTTCCTGAGTTGGCGCAGAAAGAACGTTCTTTGTTGTGCTTTTTTGATGACGTTTTTCATGTTAGGCGACCATTTTAGGTCTTGAGATATGATAGAACCTAGAAATTTGAAGGTCTCTACTGTTGATAATGTACATTTCAGTACATTAAAATACATTTAGACACGGACCCCTAGCCTCCTGCCCTCCAGTCCCCACGTTAAACAAGCCGCACAAGGACATTTTCCTTTCCTCAAACCGTAAGCAACCAAGTTCACGTTTTCTGCAACATCCCACCAAATTCTGAGAGTTTAAATTGGGTTTGCTCAAGGTTACCTTAATCAAAGAAGTATCCAGGAGATCCAACACAGCCCCAACAAAGCTGAAAGGGTAACAGGCTGCATGTAAAGAAAGAGCAAACCCCACCCTCCCTGGCACTGATGATGTTACCTAGTTGGGTAACGAAATGTCTGCAGGAAAACCACCAAGCCAATCTCCATATTCCACCCAATCTCTTGGCTTCTTGGTTACCTTGAACCCCTCCTTTGGGAGAAAGCCCATTTCTTCCCACTGGGGCTCTCCGACATCACCCGACATCACTTGCTCTGGACAAATGCAGAAGGATGTTTGGTATACGGTATACGACTTACATCCATTCATTTATTGACTATTTGAAATTACAACAGCACTGAAAAAGCTCACTTATGACCATTTTTCACACTTACGATCGTTGCAACATCCCCATGGTCACATGATCATAATTCGGACGCCATCATTTTAGGACATTCCAACAAGCAAAGTCAATGGGGAAGCCACATCCCCTTTTACAACCCCATGTTACTAACTTAACAACTGCGGTGATTCACTTAACAGCTGCGGCGAGGAAGGTGGCAAAATGGGAGAAAAACTCACTTTAACAACTGTCTCGCTTAGCAACAGAAATGTTGGGCTCAAAAGCGGCAGGTGCCTTCTCTGCAGGACTATGTGGAGCAGAGGAAGGGAGGGAGGAGAGGGGAGAGGGGGAGGGAGGAAGGGACGGAGGGAGAAGGAAGGAGGGTAGGAAGATAGGGAAGGAAGGGAGGGAGGGAGGAAGGAAAGGAAGGGAGGGAGGAAGGAAGGAGGGATGAAGGAGGGGAGGGAGGGAGAGGGAGGGAAGGAGGGAGGGTAGGAAGGAAGGAAAGAAGAAGTTTCAGCAATGAGTTTAGGGAAGGGATGGAGAGGGAAGAAAGAGCGGGAAGGAGGAAGGAGGGAGAGAGGGAGGGAGGAAGGAACGAGGGATTAGATTTAGATTTATTAGATTTATTATTAGAGTTGGAAGGGACCTTGTAGGTCATCTAGTCCAACCCCCTGCTCAAGCAGGAGTTCCTACACCATTTGAGACAGATGGCAGTCCAGTCTCCCCTTGAAGGTCGCAAGTGTTGGGGCTCTCACAACCTCCGCTGGCAAGCTGTTCCACTGGTTGATCGCTCTCACCGTCAGAAAGTTTCTCCGCACTTCCAGGTTGAATCTCTCCTTGGTCAGCTTCCATCCATTATTCCTTGTTTGGCTTTCTGGTGCCATAGAGAACAGCCTGCTCCCCTCCTCTCTGTGGCATCCCCTCAAGTATTGGAACACTGCTATCATGTCACCCCTGGTCCTTCTCTTCGCCAGACTGGCCAAGCTCAGTTCCTGCAACCTCTCTTTGTATGTTTTATTTTCCAGACCCTTTATCAACCTGGTTGCTCTCTTCTGTACTTTCTCTAGAGTTTCAATGTCTTTTTTGTAGTGTGATGACCAAAACTGGATGCAGTACTCTAGGTGTGGTCTGACCAAGGCTTTATAGAGTGGTACTAGTACCTCTCTGGTCCTTGATTGTATCCCTCTATTTATGCAGCTCAGGACTGCGTTGGCCTTTTTGGCTGCTGCTGCACACTGCTGGCTCATATTTAGTTGGCTGTCTACCAAGACTCCAAGATCCCTCTCGCAATCGCTGCTATTGAGTGTGGTTTCACCCAGTTTGTATGTGTATTTTTGATTCTTCTTACCTAGGTGTAGAATTTTACTTTTCTCCGTGTTAAATTTCATTTTATTTGTTTGGGCCCAGTGTTCGAGTCTGTCAAGGTCCCTCTGGATTTTGAGTCTGTCCTCTGGGGTGTTTGCTACTCCCGCCAGCTTGGTATCGTCTGCAAATTTGGTTAGTTCTCCTGCTATTCCCTCATCTAGGTCATTTATGAAGATATTAAAGAGTACTGGGCCTAGGACGGAACCTTGTGGTACGCCACTGCTTACTTCTCTCCATGTGGACTTAGAGCCATTGAGGACTACTCGTTGGGTACGGTTGGTCAGCCAGTTGTTAATCCATCTGGTTGTGTAGCTGTCTATCCTGCTTTTTTCTAGCTTATGAAGAACTAGGTTGTGGTCTACTTTGTCAAATGCTTTGCTGAAGTCCAGGTATACGATGTCTACTGCATTTCGCTGGTCTACTAATTTGGTCACAGTGTTGAAAAATGAAATGAGGTTGGTTTGGCATGACTTGTTCTTAACAAATCTGTGTTGGCTGTTGGTTATTACTTGGTTTGTTTCTAGATGATGTGAGATCTGGAGAGAGGGAGGGTAGGAAGATAGGTAGGGAAGGAAGGGAGGGAGGGAGAGGAAGGAAGGAAAGAAGGAGTTTCAGCAATAAGTTTTGGGAAGGGATGGAGAGGGAAGAAAGAGAGGAAAGGGGAAGGGAGGAAGGAAGGAAGGAGGAAGGAAGGAGGGAGGGTAGGAAGATAGCTAGGTAGGGAAGGAAGGGAGGGAGGGAGGGAGGAAAGGAGCTTCAGCAATGAGTTTTGGGAAGGGATGGAGAGGGAAGAAAGAGAGGGAAGGGGAAAGGAAGAAGGGAGGAAGGAAGGAAGGAGGGAGAGAGGGAGGGAGGAAGGAAAGTAGGAGGGAGGGTAGGAAGACAGGTAGGTTGGGAAGGGAGGGAGGGAGGGAGGAAAGGAGCTTCAGCAATGAGTTTTGGGAAGGGATGGAGAGGGAAGAAAGAGAGGGAAGGCGGAAGGAAGGAGGGAGAGAGGGAGGGAGGGAGGAAGGAAAGTAGGAGGGAAGGAGGGAGGCAGGCAGGCAGGCAGGCGAGCGAAATCTTTCTCCCATCCGCTCTTACCCAGCCAGGGAGAGGCTTCTGTTTCCCTCCTGCCCTCCGCCCCCTGTCCACAACCTGGGGCTGCTCGCCATCGGGCGCTCCTGTGCTTCAGGTAGATCAGCTCCAGCTCTGCAAGCCTTGGTGGGGCACCAGGCAGGGCGAAAAGGGCGCCGGCAAAGGGGATCCGAAAGCCCCTTCCCAGCTTTGCGCTCCTGACTGCCGCTGCTCCCTTTGCCACCGAGGCAGCAGCAACAGCACCGCCGTCCAAACGGAGCAGGCGGGGAATGTGTGGACGCCTTTTGCGCTCATCGGGCTGCCAAGGGTTAAAGCACATGAGCGGATTCCTAGAAGGGAAGGGGACGGGACTGGAGGTCCCCGCTGGCCCCGCCTCCTCACTGCTTCTGCTACTTGCGTTAAGAGCTGGAAGGGATCTTGGAGGTCTTCTAGTCCAGCCCTCTGCTCAAGCAAGAGATCCTATATACCAGTAATGGCAAACCTTTTATTTTTTAAAAAATTTATTTATTTTGTCAATAGTGTACAAGATAACAGGTATGATATAAACATAAACATAAGCAAAGTAAGTACAGATAAATGAGGACAATAGGACAGTAGGACAGGGACGGGTAGGCATGATGGTGCGCTTATGCACGCCCCTTACAGACCTCTTAGGAATGGGGTGAGGTCAACTGTAGACAGTCTAAGGTTAAAGTTTTTGGGGTTTGGGGAAGAAACCACAGAGTCAGGTAGTGCATTCCAGGCACTGATTACTCTGTTGCTGAAGTCGTATTTTCTGCAGTCAAGTTTCAAGTGGTTTACATTGAGTTTGAATCTATTGTGTGCTCTTGTATTGTTGCGGTTGAAGCTGAAGTATTCATTGACAGGTAGGACATTGTGGCAGATGATTTTATGAACTACATTTAGATAAGATTGAAGGCGATGTAGCTCTAAGTTGTCTAAGCCTAAAATTTCAAGTCTGGTGGAATAAGGAATTCTGTTGCGAGTAGAAGAGTGGAGGACTCTTCTTGTGAAGTATTTCTGGACTCTCTCAATTGTATTTATGTCCGATATGCAGTGCGGGTTCCAGACAGGTGAGCTGTATTCAAGGATTGGTCTGGCAAATGTTTTGTATGCTCTGGTTAGCAGAGTAATATTGCCAGAGAAGAAGCTACGCAAGATTAGATTGACAACTCTTAGTGCCTTTTTGGCAATGTTGTTACAATGGGCTCTGGCACTTAGGTCATTAGATATGAGTACTCCAAGGTCTTTAACAGAGTGAGGGTCGTCTACAAGGTCGTGTCCTCCAAGTTTATATTTTTTGTTTGGATTCATTTTGCCAATGTGTAAGACAGAGCATTTGTTTGTTGAGATTTGTAGTTGCCAGTGCTTTTAAAGACCAAGTTGCCCAAACTGCAACCCAAAACCCACATTTATCACAAAGTGCCAACACAGCAATTTAATCTGAATAATGAGGTTTTAGTTTAGAAAAAACTACTCATACGTGATTAATGTCTTTTCTCTGGAAAAAAAAAACCAACCACAATAACAGAGCTTTCAATGATACAAACAACTTTTTATTGAAAGGTAAAAGTTTGCATTTGGCATGCTTTTGATTAATGTGACTTTTGCTGTTGTATGCCGGCTGATAATTTTTCTAACCTTGGCTCATATTTTGTAAGTTTGAGAGCAACACACGCAGCACTCAGGTCATCTGTAATTCTGTTTTTGATGTCAGATTTGATATAATTCAAAGCTGAAAACAGCTGCTCACAAGCATAAGATGATCCAAATAAAGTAAGGAAAGCTATCCCAAGTGCTTTCATTGACTTAAAATGATTTGGCAGAGAATTCCACGCTTTAAGGATTTCATTTTCAGAAGTAACTGAGTCAGAACCAACCGCGCTGTCCTTTGTCATCCTTTCTATCTTCTCAAGTGTTTCACGCAAGTCACAGAATTTATTTTTCCACATGGAGTTTTCTTGAAATTCCAATAGCTCCATTTCCAGATTTTCTAAATCTAACCAGTGTAAGCAGGAAAGATCAAGTTCTTCCAATTTGGCTTTGTCTGGAGAAGTAAGAAAATACAGGGTTGTCTCCAGCTGACGGAACTGTAAAAACCTGTTACTCAAATTCACCTTTGCAACTGCTACAATGCTAGAAAATTCCTTGTAGATTTCCTGACGGCTTGTAGGATTGTCTGCAAATGTTGTAGAATTTTCAAAATGCATTTTTAGATTTGGAAAATATTTCAGCTGCCCGCTTTCAAGGTCTCTTTCAAAAACCTGCAGTTTTCTCTCAAATGTTTTGATATCACAGAACATCCTTTCCGCTGTTTTCCCTACACCTTGTAATTGTTTGTTCAGTACACTGAAGTGTACTGTAAAATCTGTAAAAAACATGAGGTTGGTAAGCCAGGCCATATCAGTGAGCTGTGGATATTCCTGCCCTTTTTCATACATAAACAGCCTAATTTCATCCAAGCAGGCTACAAATCTCTCCAGGACTCGTCCTCTGCTCAGCCACCGGACATTACTGTACATAAGTAAACAATTATACTGTGCCTGAACCTCCTCAAGAAGTGCTTTAAACTGTGGAAAATTCAGAGCATGAGTCACGATGTAATTCACCATTTTTGTGACATCTTTGAGGACATCGTCAAATTTTTTGCCGCTTTCCCTCGCACAAAGAGCTTCTTGATGTATAATACAATGGAACTGAATGACTTTATGCTCGATTTCTTTAACAAAGAACTGTATGAAACCAGATGTTGCCCCCACCATAGAAGGTGACCCGTCACTCGTAATCGAAACCACTTTTTGTGGTCTTATGTCGTGCGACGAAAAAGCCTCCATCACAGCGTTGTAGATATCTATCCCTTGTGTTCTTTCAGGCAAAGACACCAGTTTCACCAGCTCTTCTCTCATGATGTCACCCGCAGCATAACGCAAAATTACTGCTAGCCTTGCATGATTATTTATATCTCTGCTTTCATCCAAGCACATGGAGTAACAGGCTGCCTTTTGTAAGTCAGTGGTGAGCTGCTGACTAACGTCGCTTGCCATGCGCTGGACGCGATCTTTAACAGTGTTCCTGCTAAGTGGCACCTCAGAGATGCGTTTCATAATTTTATCCCTGTTTGGGAAATCATGAAAAAGGGAATTGCACTTAGACAACATGGCCGTTTTGATAATATCCCCATCAGAGAGGGTTTTGCCATGTTTTGCTATGCACAGTGAGATTTGAAAACTGGCAGCTGTCAGATGATTTGTTCTGGAAAGATAGTTGGAAAAATTATGAGACTGGGAATGGTATTTCCTCAGTTTCCTTTCAATAAATTCTTTTCTTTCAGCCGCACCAAGTTCGGCAACACTTTTGTGTTTGGTGTCAAAGTGCCGTCTGACACTTGATGTGCGGCACACAACACTCTCATTACACAGAGTACATAACGCTTTCCCACTGTGTTCGATCACTCCAAATGTCTCTGTCCAGGCCTCTTGGAATGATCTTCCGCTATCTGTTCTTGCTTTTTTTGCTGCACTCATTTTTGGGTGTTCAAGACTTGGAGTCTACAAAAAAGCACAACATTTTAAAAAAAATGAAGCATCCAATACAAATCTATCCCTGTACTAAAAATAGCTAACACTATTAGTAAACACCAAAGAAATGGATATTCCCTGAGTCAACAAACTATGGCAGTGATTCTCAGCTGAGGTTCCTTTTGAATTTGCTGACCACCAGCCCAAGGGGGTAATGTTCTGTTAAGGGAAGAATATCCCCGTAGAGGCGACATTGGATCTTTTACTTGGAATTCAAATACTTAGAAATAAAACCGAGGTTAAAATGTCTAATAGAAAATATTTATTTCAGTACAAAACAATATAAAACAATAAATCCTGAATAAACTACATCTTTGCTAAGTAACACGACCTTTCAGGTCGGAAGGCATAACAGAAGTGATTAATGGTGGATAGGAATGTAGACATGCGCAGAACATCATATCACGTGTTCTGCTTGTATTGGGAAGTACCATAATATTTAGAATAGGGATGCATCACCCTGCATAGACTCACAACTGACAATATTCACATCGTGACATGTTCCACTGACCACTAGCTTTTGGCTTGCTCTGAAAAAGGCATCTGAGTGCATTTCCTACCTTTGATTCATCCCCTTCGTCAAGAAGTTGGACTTACGACTTGGGGAATTTGCATAAATAAGATGAAGTGGAGGTGTAAGCAACAAGGCAGGGCCAGTGGCATGTGCAAGGAGGAGGAGGGTAAGGGAAGGTTTTTCGGCGCAGGAGCATCGTACAGGGAAGCAGCCGGAGCAGGGCGCAGTGGGGAAGCCTTTATTTATTTATTTATTTTATTTAGGATTCTTATATGCCGCCCTACTCCCTGGGGACTCAGGGCGGCGTACAACATTTGAAGAACCACTAAACAATATCATAAAAACAATTTAAAATACATTTTAAAAAGCGTACAAAATCTTACATACATGGGGGAGACCAAGATGAAGTTGTCTCAGAACCCCGCCTGCAGGAAGAGCCATGTCTTCACGGCTTTTTGGAAGGCTAGCAAGGTGGGGACAATTCGTATCTCTGGGGGGAGTTGGTTCCAGAGAGCAGGGGCCCCCACAAAGAAGGCCCTCTCCCTAGGCCCCGCCAGCCGACATTGTTTGGTTGACGGGACCTGGAGGAGACCCACTCTGATATTTCGAAGGGAAGTATGAGGTAGAATGCAGTCCTGGAGGTAACCTGGTCCTAAGCCACGTAGGGCTTTAAAGATGGTGATCAACACCTTGAATTGTACCCGGAGACCAATGGGCAGCCAATGCAACTGGCGGAGTATAGGTGTTACGTGGGTGAATCTTGAAACACCCACCACAGCACGCGCAGCAGCATTTTGCACCAGTTGCAGTCTCCGAATACTCTTCAAGGGTAGCCCCATGTAGAGCGCGTGGGGCTACCCTTGCAAAAACGCACAGGCCGGGGATGTGAGTTGGCGACATTGGGGGGGATGGTGAGGCTCGTTTGCCTTTTGGGCCTCACACACAGTCTTCCCCAGGGAGCAGAGTCTTGGACAGATTGTCCCAAAGGCCTTGAAGGGCTCCAGAGTTTCCACGCGCCTCCGCCAGCCCGAGCTTGGTCCGAGCGAGCGACGATGGCAAGCAAGCAAGAGTGGGGGTATCACACAGTCCCTATATACTCACAGCAGCTGGGTACGATCGGCGATGGCAGGCAAGCAGGCAAGATCCGGGAGCAGCGGGCAAGATCCAGGAACAGCTGGGCCTGGGCCACGTGGTCCCAGGCTATCGACGATGGCAGTCAAGCTGGCAAGGTCCGGGAGCAGTTGAGCGTGTCTCTGGCAAGCGGCAAAGGCAGGCGAGGCAGGGTGGGGCCAACCAGTGATGCGATCAGCCGGTTCACCGAACTGGGCAAAAAGGTAACAAACAGTTCAGTCCTTTTTTTGTAAATGGGAATTTTGCTGTCGGCCATAAAGCGACTTGGCGAGACAACGCGGGCCCACAGAGAGGGCTTTGCGTGCCACCTCTGGCAGGCGTGCCATAGGTTTGCCATCACGGCTATATACCATTTCAGACAAGTATCTATGGAGATTCTCAGACACCCAGGTCATGGTTGTCCCAAAGGTGTTTTTTTTCAAGAGGCAACTGGACTTTCTGGTTTTTTTAAAAAGAACTTTCGCTTCTCATCCAAGAAGCTTCTTCAGCTCTGACTGGATGGTGGGGACCGGAAGGATTTATACTCCTTGCAGACAGCTGGACATTTGCATTCTTTTTCAGTCATAGCTGAAGAAGCTTCTTGGATGAGAAGCAAAATGTCTTCAAAGAAAAACCAGAAAGTCCAGTTGCCTCTTGAAAAAAGCACCTTTGGGATTTCAAAATTTCAAACCTTTGGGATTGAAAAAAGCACTATTTTAATACCATTAATATTATCAATTAATTAATAATAATAAATTAATATTATAATTATTTATAATTTAAATAATTAATATCATTAATTAATTAATACAATTGAGCTAGTCCAGAGGTATTTCACGAGAAGAGCACTCCATTCCTCTGCTCGCAATAGAATACCTTATGCCACAAGGCTTGAAATTTTGGGCCTGGACAACCTAGAACTACGCCGCCTACGGTCCGACCTAAGCTTAGTACACAAAATTGTCTGCTACAACGTCCTACCTGTCAGCGACTACTTCAGCTTCAACTGCAACAATACACGGGCAAACAATAGATGCAAACTCAAGGTAAACCGCTCCAAACTCGATTGCAGAACATACGACTTCAGCAACAGAGTGGTCAACGCCTGGAATGCTCTACCTGACTCCGTTGTTACAGCCTCAACCCCCCCCCCCCTAGCTTCAACCTTAAACTGTCTACCGTGGACCTCACCCCATTCCCAAGAGGTCTGTAAGGGGGCGTGCATAAGCGCCCCAGCGTGTGCCTACCGTCCCTGTCCTACTGCCCCCATTTATTTGTACTCATTTCCTGTCCATGTTTATACTTATACCTGTTATCTCGTACCTGTTCGACAAACGGAAGAAAACAAACAAAACAAAACAGTCAGGGTTGATTTCCTTTAGGGTGGTCTGACTGCATCTCCTTGCAGTCCCAGGGACTCCCCAGAGTCTTCCCCAGCACCGAAATTGGAAAGCAATAGCAGAGGGCGACTCGCCAGGCCTCTGCTCTTCCACCCACCTGTGTTGCAAGGCTGGTTGGTTCTGCAGCTTGGAGTACAGAAATGTGGGGTGTGTGTGTGTGTGTGTGTATGTGTGTGTGTGTGTAATCTCCTCCCCGGTCGGATTTCTGCCAGCCACTCCCCCCCCCCCCCCCCCGCCGGCAGAGGTCCTGAGGCTGAAGAGTTAAACTGACCGAGATCCGCTTCCCAGAAGGGAGGAGAGAAGCCATTGGAAGAAGGTGCACGCTTGTCACTTTGGTGAGGGGAAAAGGGCGGCGTTTCCTCTTCCTCTCCCGTTGAGGGGAAGCGTGCAGTTGGGCACCCAGAAGCCGAGGGGGGGAAAAACCTCCCTCTCGAGCCGTGACGCCGGAAAGTCCGGGTAAACGACAGCGGTGGCTGGGTGGGTGGGTGAAGGAGAAATGCCCTTTGCAGCAACGGGCACGGGACGAGCGGCGCGCGCCTTTGCAAAAACCCCGGGGTGGTGGTGGGGAAAGCGCGAGACCTTGCAAGCGTGGAAGGGAGAGGGGAAGCCCTTCTCGGCCCTGTTGCACATCTTCCTCACGCACACCTTCAAAGACCCCCACACCCCACACGCGTTGCACACAAGGCGGTGTTCTTCGCTGGAGGCGGTTTAGCAAAAGGTTAGGCGGCGACCCTGCCAGGCGCGGTCAGCTGCCCTGCTCTGGATATATGGCTGCCTGGCGGGTGTCACACGGGGGTTTGGACTAGTTGACCTCTACAGTCCCCTTTCTAATCCGTTTCCTGTATTTTTGCCGCTGCAGGGAGAAACCTTAAATACTAAGTACGCAGGTGAGGCTGTTGGTAAAAGCTCCTCCTCGCCTTCTGCACGGATCCAAAATTAAAACTTTCAAGATTCGTTTGTTTTTAGGAAACGGCTCCCAAACGTATCCCTAACCTGGTGCCCTAACCAATAATAGGCACCCAGGCTCTCTTATTTATTTTATTTATTTATTTTGTGAG
Organism: Diadophis punctatus similis; assembly: GCA_023053685.1. Taxonomy (NCBI): domain Eukaryota; kingdom Metazoa; phylum Chordata; class Lepidosauria; order Squamata; family Dipsadidae; genus Diadophis; species Diadophis punctatus. The sequence goes on along the minus strand of JALIGW010000002.1, from coordinate 243,282,539 downwards.
ATTTATATACCGCCTCACAATTAATCCGTGGAACAGCCTGCCTCCAGAAGTTGTGAATGCTCCAACACTGGAAATTTTTAGGAAGATGTTGGATAACTATTTGTCTGAAGTGGTGTAGAGTTTCCTGCCTAAGCAGGGGGTTGGACTAGAAGACCTCCAAGGTCCCTTCCAATCTATTCTATTCTATTCTATTCTATTCTATTCTACTCTATTCTATGTATATATATGTTATATATATCTAACTTTAAAAGATAATATAAACTAATACAGGTAGTCCTCAACTCGTGCCCAAAATTTCTGTTGCTAAGTGAGACATTTGTTAAGTGAGTTTTCCCCCCTTTTACGTCCTTTCTTGCTACAGTTGTTAAGTGAATCATTTCAGTCGTTAATACCCCGGTTGTTAAATGAATCTGGCTCCCCCATTGGCTTTGCTTGTCATAAAGTTACAAAAGGGGATCACGTGACCTTGGGGCACAGCAACCCGTCATAAATATGAACTGCCAAGCATCTGAATTTTGATCACCGTATTTTTCGGAGTATAAGACGCACCGGAGTATAAAACGCACCTTAGTTTTTGGGGAGGAAAATAGGGGAAAACAATCTGCCTACCAGGTATTCATCTGGCTAGCGTCCTTAGTCTGGTTAGCTTCAGCACATTATTTTATCCCCTGGTTAGGACTTAAAAAAACCTTCTTCTGAGAGAGTAACAATGAAAGAGCATGCAAGCCAGTAAGAGCTGGGAAGATTATTAGCACCTAGTTAGGGCTAGAAAAAAATTTATTCAGAGCAAGTAGAGCAATGAAAAAACCCTGCAAAGACTTAGGGCTGGAAAAACATTCTTCTGAGAGAGTAACAATGAAAGAACCTGCAAGCCAGTAAGAGCTGGGAAGATCGTTAGCACCTGGTTAGGGCTAAAAAAAAAACTTATTCGCAGCAAGTAGAGCAATGAAAAAAATTCTGCAAAGACTTAGGGCTGGAAAAACATTCTTTGGAGAGAGTAACAATGAAAAAGCCTGCAAGGTATGAGCTGGGAAGATCTGTTAGCACCTAGTTAGGGCTGGAAAAAAAAAGCTACATTCGAAGTATAAGACGCACTCAAATTTTCAGCCACTTTTAGGGAGGAAAAAGGTGCGTCTTATACTCAGAAAAATACGGTATGTGACCATGCAGTGCTTGTAAGTGTGAAAAAAATTGTCATGTCACTTCCCCCCCCCACTGCTGTTGTAACTTTGAACAGACATTAAATGAACTGCTATAAGCCGAGGACCACCTGTAATATTAGCTAGCAATTTCTGCTTATGGAAGCAGGATTTTAAATCTTCCGGGAGTCCAGTGGCATAGTAGGAGAGTGAGGATGAAAACCGTTATTAAAATGGTAAGATAGGCTCCTCTTGGCATAATTGTTCCCTGAAACTCTTTTTCTTATCAGGTTTTCTTCTGAAGCAGCTTTGAATCCATGTCACCATATAGGTCCAGACATCCTGGCTGTGATTGGAGTTGATAAATTACAGGTGGATAATTTGGCTTCGAGATTTGGCTTCTAATGTTTTTCTTCTAACGAGCCTGTAATCCCTTGCATCAGGGCCGACTTAATGGAGCTGAGCGTTTACTGGCTGGATGCCCTTCCTGATGCCTATGCGGAGTTCACAGCAGATGTTTTCTCTTCGTGCCCAAGAGAGAGAAATATCTGCCGCTACTAGGTTCGAACTCACAGACTCCTGACTGTGAGGCGAGAGCTCCACCTCTAGGCCACCGTGCCATCTGGAGATACATACATGTTTATTTCATGCTTATTTGCCTAGGCTGGTCTTTCCAATTGAAAACACGCTTCCAAACTTGTGTTTCTTCAGGAGGCCAAGGAAGCTGGTCATGAGACATAAAATAATGACGGAGAAGGGGAAAAATCCAGATGCAAAATCCGAAAGAGAATTGCAAGAAGGCCTCAAAGCTGGGGTGGCCCAAGAGAAGGCAGGGAGAACAACGAAAGACCTCCAAGCTGGGAATGCAGAAGGTTTTGCAAAAATGGGGGGCTCCAGATCAGCCAAGAGCGAGGCAGGAGATCGGCGGTTGAAATATTTGGATCCCCGGGCTGCTTTGAAGGCAATGCAGTCCTCCAAGCAGGAGGAACTGGTTTCTGAACCGTGGGAGAATGCCAAGGCCTGCCTCGCTTCCTTAGAAGGAGCTGCTGAAACCTACTGGAGATACAAAGGATTGGTGGATCTCAGCAGAGAAACTCAAAGAGAGAACGAGCGGACCAACGCTGCCAAGATGGATGACTACTGGAAGGTGGGCGAGGACGTCCTGAGAGAGGACTCGGCGGCTGCTGACACCCAGCGAAACCTTTTCAGAGAGTTCTGTTACCGAGACGCTGAGGGTCCCCGTGAGGCCTGCAGCCGTCTCTGGTACCTCTGCCACCGGTGGCTGAAGCCGGAGAGACACACCAAGGAGCAGATCCTGGAGCTGGTGATCCTGGAGCAGTTCCTGGCCATCCTGCCCTCCGATCTCCAGAGGTGGGTCAAAGCCGCCGGGCCTCACACCTGTGACCAAGCGGTTGCCCTGGCTGAAGGCTTTCCCTCAGGACAGCCACAGGAGGTGAGACTTTAGAGAAAGCCAACTTTGTAATGGGAATATGCTAGGACTGGGGAGGGGTCCAAGAATATGGAGGGAGGGGGAAGTTATCTGTTCCAGGAAGACCAGACTAGGAAACCAAATTCGTGCAGGCCAATATGACTTTTATTATAGATCTGGTAATAGAATCTTGCAGGTCTTGAGTGTGCCTTCTCCTCTGTCCCTTTCACTTTTTGAGTGTCAGGATTCCAAGTAATACACCCACCGCAAACAGAACTCCGAGGCGGGTAGATTCCTCAAAGAACAGTTTTATTGGATATATCATATTGGCACAGACTAGTGAAAACCGACTCTAAAGTTCCCCACGGTTTTCACCTAATTAAAAGTAAAAGTTTTCCCCTTTTCCCAAACAAACAGTCAAATGGTCCAATCAGGGTGCTGTCCAGTTGCTTGGTAACGTCACTCCTCCTTTCTTCAGCCACTTGTTGGAATGTCCTTGGTTCCCAGAGGAAAGTATTTTGCTTTGGCTATAAACCTCCAGCTATCTCTATTCCCCCCCTCCCTCATCTCCACTGTGGCAACACTGAAGCCTCAAAGATGGCCTCAGTCAGGCCAGCTTCAGAGTTGACAGAACTAGAGAGAGTATTGTCTGAGACGCTTTCTCTGGTTACACTTCTAGCCTGGACTTTAGTTTCTTTTATCGGACTGTTGCCTTGGTAGTGGTTTTTCCTCAAGCTTATTCCTTTTCTCCATTAGAGATAGTCCGCAACTTAACAACCATTTTGTTTAGTGACCATTCAAAGTTGCAATGGCGGTGAAAAAAGTGACTTACGACCATTTTCCACACTTAACGATGATTGCGGCATCGCCATGGTCACGTGGTCCAAATTTGGGTGCTTAGCAACTGGCATGGATTTATGACAGTTGCACTGTCCCGGGGTGGTGGTGGTGTCACACATAATTACCATTTATAACCTTCCCAGCTGGGTTCCGACAAGCAATTTCAACGGAGAAAACTGGATTCACTTAAAGACTGTGTGACTCACCTAAGCATTGCAGTAATTCACTTAACAACTGTGCCAAAAAAGTTTGTAAAATGGGCCAGAATTCACTTAATAGTTGCCTTGCTTAGCAACAGACGTTTCGGGCTTAATTGTGTTTGTTAAGTCGAGGATTATCTGTAAAGGGGAAAGCAACCTACGAGACCTACAATTCTTTTTGTTAGAATATTCATGACTGGGAGAGCCATGTTAGCAAGGTTAGCCAATGAATAGGCATAGCAACTGAATCAGCCAATGGGAGCTAACCACTTCTGAGTCTGTGCACAGAATCGAAACTGGAACTTAAGCTTAAGACTGGGTGTGGCTCCAGTCTCCACTCTGCTCTCTTGCCCACTCTGTACTCTGTAATGCTCTGCTGAAATGAAACCAACTCCTGCTTTAAGGAGTGAGAGCCCCCTTTTCTTTTTGGGGAACATGTATGATCTCCGGATGTGATGTGTCTTTTTGTGGGGGAAGAAACTGGCATCCTCGCTTTGCGAAGTCTCCCCAACCTACTTTCCGTTCCGTTTCTTGTTGCTAAAGATAAATTTTGGGGTTATTTCAGGGACCAGGTTTGGTGCAGGAGGTGGCTGTGGGGTTCTCTACGGCCGAGCGGCCTCCGTCAGGGGCCGGAGAGAGACGAGCCAGTGCCGTCGGGGTCAAGCAGGAGCAGGACGGTGACAGCGACTCAGAAGGTAAGGGCTCGTGGCGTGCTGCAGTCTCCCAAGAAGCCTGGATTTTCAGAAGTTGTTTTAAGCCGAACACCAGCCCTTCGGAGTAGGCCAGGTCAAGAAACAAATTGCAGGATTCTTGTAGGATAAATTAACAGAACTATGGAAGCCTGTTCCAAACCCTTGCTGCTCTTTTTTTAAGGATAACAAGGCAGGGCTGTTGTAAGTCTCTCTCCCGCTTTCTATTTACTCAGGGCTGAGCAACCGTTTCTACTTTCCAACCTGTTTCTCAGAGCTAAATTATTCTGTGTGGAAATTTTACCAGTAAATTATACAGGTAGCATCCCCCGTGGTCATGTGATCAAAATTCGGGCACTGGACAACTAGTTCATATTTATGACTGTTGCAGTGTCCCAGGGTCATGTGATCACTGTTAAGATATTCATGAACTGGGAGAGCCAATGGTAACAAAGTCAGCCAATGAATAGGCATAGCAACTAAGTCAGCCAATGGGAGCTAACCACTTCTGAGTCTGTGCAGAGAATCGAAACTGGAACTTAAGCTTAAGGCTGGGTGTGGCTCAGCCCACTCTGTCTCTTGTCTCTCTCTGAACTCTGAACTAGAAGCTGCTTGTGTTTTACTTTTAACTGTTGCTACATTGAAGAAGAACTCTGCTAATGGTATTGTAAATATATATATTACTATGTTTATAAAGAAGTTATTGAATCCAGCTGAATCAGTCATCTGTGTGTGCTTCTGGTTTTGATTTTGCAACAAACTTTAATAATCACCTTTTGCAAACTTCTGAGAAGCAAAGTCAATGGAGAAGCCACATTCACTTCACAACTGTGTAACTATAGCAACAGCAATGGCACTTAGACTTATATACCGCTTCATAGTGCCCCCAATAATCTGGGTCCTCATTTAACTGACCTCAGAAGGATGGAAGGCTGAGTCAACCTTGAGCCGGCCAGGATCGAACTGCTGAACTGCTGGCAGCCGGCAGTTAGCAGAATTAGCCTGCAATACTGTATTCTAACCACTGCGCCACCATGGCTCTTAACAACTGCAGTGAACTAACTTAATGACTGCAGTGATTCACCTAACAATTGTGGCAAGAAGGGTCATAAAATGAGGCAAAACTCACTTGACAACTGTCTCGCTGAGCACTGGAAATTTGTCATAGTTCGAGGACTACTTATACCAGGGGGTATGGCAAACCGCGGCTCGCGAGCCACATGTGGCTCTTTGGGCCCCCTGCTGTGGCTCCCTGTCCCATCACTAGCTGGCCTCACCCTCCCTCCCTCACATGGCCTGAGAGGGTAAGGGAGACGGCGGGAATGGAGAAGCGGCCGGGGCTGATTCTTTGGCGCTGGTTGAGGAACATAGCCACCCCTGGTGGAGACTGCCCTTCAGGCGATGCTCCTCCCCCTCCCGCGACTCCCTGACTGGCTGTGGCGGGACCAGGAGAGTGCGCATGCGCGGGGAGACCCTCCTTCTGGAAGCTGAGGAGAAGCGAGAACCTTCCTTCTGGAAGTGAGAAGCCGCAGACCCTCCTCCCCGTGCCCCCCCTTGCCGTGGGGGGGGCACGGCAAGGTGATGGCCAGATCCTTAGGACAGGAGAGAAGTAGCTGGGGGCGGGGTCACATGACTCGGTGGAAGTGACGTCGAGTTGGCCACGCCCACCCAGGTTTTGTGGCTCCGGGTGTTTTGTTTTCTCTGGGAAACGGGTCCAAATGGCTCTTTGAGTTTTTAAGATTGCTGACCTATACATTTCTGATTGCTTCACTCTTCATGCATGTGGGTGAACAGAATAATTCTGAAATCGGACAGGAGGTTGTGACCATTTATTGCACCTTTATGAAAAGCCAGGATTCATCATCGTTTTCATGCAACTGGTTCTTCGTCATATTCTAATGCAGTGCTTCTTAACTTGAAGATGGGGTGGACGGCAACTCCATGGCTGGCTGGGGGAATGCTGGGAGTTGAAGTCCACCCATCTACAAGTTGCCAAGGTTGAGAAAACAGGTTCTAACGCAGGGGTCTCCAAACTTGGCCATTTTAAGACTTATGGACTTCAACTCCCAGAATTCCTCAGCCAACCATGTTGCCTGGGGGAATTCTGGGAATTGAAGTCCACAAGTCTTAAAAGTTGCCATGTTTGGAGACCCTGGTTCTAACGGAATGGGAGTAGGTGGGATTTTATTTTATTTTTTTGGTCATCTGAGCTTGGAACAAAATATTTCCTACATCATAGTTGAGAAACTGCTTGGAACCATCTCTGATTGGCCAGTTTGAAAAATGGGATATTGGGACTTTGATGTGGCAGCTGTACTCTGCTTGGATTCTTGAGTAATATTTTTTTCCCCTCTATGCTCCCCACAGATGACAAGTGGGTGATTGAGACAAGGCAAGGGGATCTCCAGTTGGAAGACACCGACCCAGTGAAATTGTGTGGGCCCTCCTTGCAAGAACCTTACTGGTCGGAAGAAGATGGAGATGGTCCTGCAGCTCTTGAGGATGGAGCTGACCAGAAGGATGAGGACAAACCAGGTCAACACACACCTGAAGTGTTTCCTCTAGCAGAAGAAGGCGGGGGCTCAAGTCAATCTGTTATGGTCCAAAGACGGCACAGAAGCCGAGAAAAGAAGACCTGTGCCGTGTGTGGCAAGACTTTCAGCCGGAGCACGGTGCTCGCCGCCCATCAGAGGACCCACACGGGCGAGAAGCCATTCATGTGCCAGAATTGTGGGAAATGCTTCAGCTTCAAGTCCACTCTGGTTGCCCACGAAAGGACCCACACGGGAGAGAGGCCTTACACCTGTGATCTGTGTGGGAAGAGCTTCACCGTCAGCTCGGTCCTCACCAGGCACTACCGAGTCCACGTCGAAAAGAAGCTCTTCAGCTGCTCCGAGTGCGACAAGAGCTTCATTCAAAAGTCTCAGTTGCTCAACCACCAGAAGATCCACGTGAGGGAGAAGCCGTTCAAATGTGCCCAGTGTGGGGAAGGTTTCAGCCGGAGCTCCAGCCTCAAGAAACACGAGGGCTCCCACACGGGGGAGAAACCCTTCAAATGCCCCGATTGCGAGAAATCCTTCAACACGTCTTCTCAACTGGTCAAGCACCACCGAGTCCACACCGGGGAGAGGCCCTACACCTGTTCCGAGTGTGGGAAGAGCTTCAGCCAGTGGCAGATCCTGATGGTGCACCAAAGGACCCACACGGGCGAGAAGCCCTTCAAGTGCGCCACCTGTGGGAAATGCTTCTCCGATCGGGCCGTCCACATCCGCCACCAGAAGGTCCACACGGGGGAGAGGCCTCACCAGTGCCCCACTTGCGGGAAGAGGTTCACCCACCGCACCGTCTTGGTGAAGCACCAGAAGATCCACGCCCGAGAAGCTCTGAACCTAGCCAAATTGCAAGAGGAGCAGCAGCAGCGATACGAGGAAACTTCATAAAAGTTTGCAAGACGGACGAATGCTCATCTTTGAAGGATACCGACGGGTGACTCTCTTCCCTAACTTTTTGGCTTCCAGATGCGTCAAGACCCCATTGGTCTTCCTGGCTAAAACACATGGGAGTTGCAGTCCAATAAAGGAACCGGGTTGGACTGATAGCACAGGACTCCACTGTATTGTGCAAAGATGTATATGTATCAGACAATCAGTATGTCTACAATCACACTGTGGCAAGCGGTCACTTTCCCAGGGCTGAGCATGATGGGATAGGCAACACTTTCTTTGATACATGCGGGGATCCTGCAGTGGGCCTGCTCCCCCTCATTTTCCATGTTGTGACTGTCTCTCTGTATGCACTTTTGTCTTCCTGATAAAAGTTGCCGGTGTTGTTGTCGAGTCTTGGCAAAGTCAACTTTTCCAAAATCTACTTTAGCTATGCACTACAGCAGAGGTCTCCAACCTTGGCAACTTTATGAGGTGTGGACTTCAATTCCCAGAATTCCTCAGCCAGTATGGCTGGCTGAGGAATTCTGGGATTTGAAGTCCACACCTCATAAAGTTGCCAAGGTTGGAGACCTCTGCACTACAGTGATAAAGGAAGCAGTTAATGAGGGCTGATAAGCCCCTCCCATTTGTGCACAGACACCAACTAGTAGTAGATAACGTGTCCAATAGAGGAGCATCCTGTTTTCATTCAATTCCCCATCACAGGGTTGTTGTTTTTTTGCCACTGTTCTTTGGTGGTTGGTCTCCACATTTCTGATTTTGGACACCAACATGCTGTTGTGTTTCGGTATTGTAAGGATAAGAGGATAATGTACACCACAGAAACGGATTAAAGCAAAAATTGGAAGTGCCTCATAATTAGCCTCTCTCTAAGCTTGCCTTTCGTTTGCTAATGCAGTTGCTGTCAAATATAATGCTTTCATTATCTATTCACTACAGGATGAAGGCCTCTTCCGCATGTTTCCAACCAATACAGTCCTGAGTGAGGGCCGTTTTTGAGGCGGTATTGGCGAGTGGAAGGAATAATAGACCATAATCTGCTACGATGCTCCAATGCAGTGGTGGGTTCCTACCGGTGCGGTCTTGCCTGTTCGTTGCCGCAGAGCCGAAGAAGCTGTTGGCGTTCGCGGTGCGGGGCTTTCCCCGCCCGCTTTCCCCGCCTGCCGGGATGCCACCGTTTGCGTTCTTTTGCCCTCTGCGCATGCGCAAAGCGTTCTGCTTGCGCAGAGGGCAAAAGAACGCAAATGGCGGCGTCCCGGCGGGCGGAGAAAGCGGGCAGGGGAAGCCCCGCGCCACGAACGCCAACAGCTTCTTCGGCTCTGTGGTGACGAACAGGCAAGACCACACCGGTAGGAACCCACCACTGGTCCAATGCGGGTTGGCAGATGTGATTGGTGTTAGTCTGGGGTAGCCATAGCAATAGCAATAGCACTTTACTTATATACCGCTTCATAGTGCTTTACAGCACTCTCTAAGCGGTTTACAGAGTTCAGCATATTGCCCCCAACAATCTGGGTCCTCATTTTACCCACCTCGGAAGGATGGAAGGCTGAGTCAACCTTGAGCCTAGTGAGATTTGAACAGCTGAACTGCTAAACTAGCAATCAGCTGAAGGTCGCAATGCTGCTTTTAACCACTGCGCTATCTCAGCTCATAATGGCCTTGGGAGACCCTTCTGGATATATACATGTCCGACAACATAAGCCACACAATTTTTATTTACCTACACAAGCCCTTTCGCCTCATCAAGGCCCCACTCATAGGAGGTTTGTGTGTGCGTGACAAATGGTTATCAATCTTTTCTTAAAAACTTCCAGTGTTAGAGCATACACACACACACACACACACACACACACACACACACACACACACCAAGCAAAAATCAAGTACTGTAATGAATATTAAATAAATACCGTAAATACCGTATTTTTCGGAGTATAAGACGCACCTTTTTACCCTCCAAAAGAGGGTGAAAACTTGGGTGCGTCTTATACACCGAATGTAACCCCACCCAGCCACCCCTATCCTTTGGCCTCTGCCTCCCAGCAATTTACTTCCTTGCAGCAAACAGCAGAGCCTGATTAGCACAAGCAACTGATTATCGGCCTCCCGACCCACAGCTGATTGAGGCTGCAGGCAGGCCAAGTGCTAAAACTTAAAGTGAAACTAGCTGCAAAGGCAAATTACTGGGAGGTTAGGTAGAGGCAGAATTTTATTTTCTTGTGCTGATCAGATTGCTGAAACTGGATGCAAGCAGGTAAGTCAATAACTATAAATGTCTACAGAATGTTCAAATTATTGGACTTATTTTTTAAAGACTGCTTTATTATTGTTCTAGACAACTTAACAAAATGAAGAAGCTTTTTAAAATAAATGCTTGATCTGAAGAGGCCCAGTGCTATTGTATCTTCTTTTAAATAGCAGAGAATAATGTATACTTCCAGAAAGCCACATCAATTTTAACAGCATCTGTGCAAGCATAATCTGAAATGTAACAGAGTCCTGTTTTAGCATTAAGATAAGGCAGCTGAGTTAAACCCTGGCTTAGTCATGTTTGGAGTAGATCTATTTAAATAATTGGGAGGAGTTAGTGTGACTACATTTAAGAAAACTTTCTGGCATTAATATACTGCCATAATGTACATTTCTCCAATTCTTTGCTATTTCTATGGGTCAGGCACACATGCACAGAAATACACAGCAAACAGTGTATATCATCTATACTGTTTGTTGTTTGCTGGGAGGCAAATTGCTGGGAGGCAGAGGCAGAATTTTTTTCCCTTCCTCCCCCAAAACTAAGGTGCGTCTTATACTCCGAAAAATACGGTAATACAATAGATAGATAGATGATAATGATCTATTCCTTCCACATGCCAATACAACCTCAAAAACGACCCTCACTCAGGACCGTATTGGTTGGAAACATGCGGAAGAGGCCATCCTCTTGCAGTGGATAGACAATGGCTAAAATGATGATATATTTGTATTCATTATTTGATTTACTTGCCTTATTTTTATTCACCTATTCAATTGACTGCTTTGGTGAACGGCTCAAATCTTTTAAGTGAGCGGACGACCGCAAGGTCACGCTACACAAACATATTGCAAGGCTAAATCATTAGAGACCATGAAATAAAACAGTGTAAATATCCTATAAGGAAGTTGTGGCTTAGCGTGGGTCTGAACCCTGCCAAGAACGGGTCATGCCGCTCAGAGCCCTTCCTTTTCCGAGGGAAATGGGCGATTAAGAAATATGAAAAACGAACAAACGAACAAACATTCAATAAACCAAGATCCAGAATTGGCAGCTCTGTGCTTCCGCTGCCCAGACCAGCCGGCTTCTTTCTGCAAACAGGACAAAGCAGGAAACATCATTGATGGGCCCGCTTGGCGTCTGCTTTGTGTCCGCTTTGCTCCTATTTCGCGAAGCTGCTCGGAAGGGTTAAGCTGACCCAGTTGCGTTGCCCAGAGTGGAGTCTGGGGAAAGAGGTGTGGACGTCGGCGAGGTTTTATTTAAAGGCGAGACACACGAAAATGCAAAAAAATATATATCAAAAACACCGCAAGAACAGTTTATGCAGGTAGTCCTCGACTTACAACAGTTCATTTAGTGACCGTTCAAAGTTACAACAGCATTGAAAAAAGTGACTTGGGGCAGTTTTTCACAATTACCATCGTTGCAGCATCCCCATGGTCACAGGACAAAAAACTCAAGACGCTTGGCAACTGGTTCATATTTATGATGGTGTTAGTGTCCTGTGGGGTCATGAGATCAGCTTCTGCTACCTTCTGATAAGCAAAGTCAACGGGGAATCTAGATTCACTTAACAACAGTGTGACTAACTCAACAAATGCAGTGATTCACTTAACCACTGCAGCAAGAAAGGTTGCAAAATGGGGCTAAACTCACTTAACAAATGTTTCACTTAGCTACATAAATTCTGGGCTCAATTATGGTCGTAACTCAAGGACTACCTGTATAGAATCCACCCCAGCAGGATGCTGAAAAACAACAACGAAGAACAATAATTTCTCCTCCCCTTTATAGCAGGGGTGGGTTCTAACTTACCTCGCTGCCGCTTTGCTTCCTCCTGCGCTGTGTGGCCGTGCGGGCTTTGCGCGCGCATGCACAGTAGCAAAAAATCAGGAAAAGAAAAGCTGAAAACAAGATGGCGATGCATGCGCAGTGCCAGAAACTTGGCTTCTGCACATGCGCAGAAGAAACCCCCCCCCCCAAATTTCCAAAAACAAAAAAAATCCCCCCCAAATTAAAAAAAAGATGGTGGACTCTACGGACTGGCACAGACCGATCCGGTTCCGTGACATCATCGTGATGTCACCAGCGGGTTGCTACCAGTTCGGGCAAACCGGTCCGAACTGGGAGGAACCCACGTCTGCTTTATAGAATCATATTTTCTGAATTGCGGTCTAATGTTTCAGAATAGAGGTAGCCATGGGAAGATAACATAGAACTGCAGACTGAATTTACACAACGTAAGACTTTTTTTCCCCTTTTTAAATCACCAGTTATGGGTAATTAAGAACAGCCCTTTGCAGGATTATAGAGGCAGATAGGAAACTAAACTTGCAGCTTTGGTAGGTTCAAAAGCTGTCTAGGTTGCTGCTTCACCTTTGTGTACCTATACAGTACAAGCATGCTTCCACTGGTGGAACTTTTCTACTGGGGACAGCTGTTTGGCTGTGGGTGCATATGTGCGTGTTTCAAAAGTCCCCACTGCATACCAAGGCTGTGTTCCCAGAAAAAAATTACGTAAATATTTAATATTTAGAATAGGAATAGGAGTAGGAAGAGAAGAACAGAGTTGGAAGGGCCCCTGGAGCTCTTCTAGCCCAACCCCCTGCTTAGGCAGGAAACCCTACACCGCTTCAGACAAATGGTTGTTCAATCTCTTCTTAAAAACTTCCAGTGTTGGAGCATTCACAACTTCTGGAGGCAAGTTGTTCCACTGATTAATTGTTCTAACTGCCAGGAAATTACTCCTTAGTTCTAAGTTGCTTCTCTCCTTGATTAGTTTCTACCCATTGCTTCTTGTTCTACCTTCAGGTGCTTTGGAGAATAGCTTCACTCCCTCTTGTTTGGGGCAGCCCCTGAGATATTGGAACACTGCTATCATGTCTCCCCTAGTCCTTCTTTTCATCAAAGTAGACATACCCAATTCCAGCAACCGTTCATTAAATGTTTTGGCCTCCAGTCCCCTAATCATCTTTGTTGCTCTTCTCAGCACTCTTTCTAGTCTCAACTTCTTTTTTTTTTACATCGTGGCGATCAAAACCGAATGCAGTATTCCAAGTGTGGCCTTACCAAGGCATTATAAAGTGGTATTAACACTTCACGTGATCTTGATTCTATCCCTCTGTTTATGCAGCCTAGAACTGTGTTGGCTTTTTCGGCAGCTGCATCACACTGCTGGCTCATATTTAAATAATTGTCCACTTGGATTTAATTTAATTGCTACCCAACTCCATTATGACTCTAGGAGGCATAGACTATAGACAAAATTTAAAACCGCCCACCCATGTAATATGAAATTTAAAAAAAAAATCCAGAGAAAAACAGTACCATCTCACAAATCACACAATCCACAATATCTGAGAAGCAGCCAGGTTTCAAGGATTTATTTAAATCAGTGTTTCTCAATCTCAGCAAGTCTTAAGAGTGTGAACACTTCAACTTCCAGAATTCCCCGAGCCAGGATGGGGGTGTCATATGAATTGGGTCTCATTAACGGCCATTGCTTAATCATTGGTGGAACCTGGAACATGCCGATTCTGCTGGATTATTTTTATTTATTTATTTAAATTTATACACTGCCCATTTTACCACTGGGAGTAAATTGTATGGGGTGGGCAGACAATCCCTCCAACAACCAGGCCCTCCCTAGATCATGACATTATGGATCAGTGTTTTTTTCAAAGTTGGCAACTTAAGATGGATGGACTTCAACTCCCAGAATTCCACACAGCCAGCAGGACCTCACTCTTCCTGTTGTGAGTTAAGAAAAAAAAAAGGCCAGGCATTGAAATAAACAATGTTTCTTGGCATCACAAATGTTTTTTGTATATAAAAAAAGCAAGGCCATAGTTTTCTCCACCCCCCCCTTTTTTTAAAAAAAAGTGGGCCTGGTTTTTATTGAATTCGTCCCATTTTTACAACTTTGGAGCTTTGCTACTTGAAGGTGCAGTGACCCGTAAATCTGAATAAGCAAATGTTTTCTCCCCCCCCCCCCTGCACTTTCTACCTCCCTTGAAATTGTTTCCCTAAAAATATAGGTGCAGAACCCAAAGAAGGGTGGAGTTTTAGGATCCTTAAACATCCAAGAAATGGCTAGCACTGTCCAAATATAAGGCTTAGGGACTCACTGTGAGAAGCAACAGAATATATATTGCAAAATGGTTCATGTAAAACAGGGGTCTCCAAATTTAGCAACTTTTAAGACTTGTAGATTTCAACTCCCAGAATTCTGAGAGGGGAATTCTGGGAGTTGAAGTCTACCAGTTGCCAAGTTTGGAGACCCCTGTTGTAAAGTTTTCCAGTGGATTCAGTCTCCTTCCCACCAATTTGATTAACCCCATCCTACATAGTTTATTTGGTAATTAGTGGATTTAGAATTAACGTTGCTTTCAGCTGTTTTCGTATTTACAGCATCCAAGTGCCTGGCTCTATGATGCTCTACAAAATGTGGCCTTGTATAAAAACTTTCCCCGCAGTAAATGCATTTATAGGGCTTCCCTCCAGCGTGGGTTTTTTGATGGACGACCAGATTCGAATTTAGATTGAACCTTTTCCCACACTCCGAGCACTGATACGGTTTCTCTCCGGTGTGGATCCTCAGATGCCTAATAAGAGCGGAGTTACACGTGAAGCTTTTGCTGCAATGGGAGCACGCATACGGTTTTTCCCCCGTGTGGGTTCTCTGATGGACGTTGAGCTGCGAACTCACGCTGAATGATTTGCCACATTCCGAGCACTGGTACGGCTTTTCTCCCGTGTGCGTTCGCTGATGTGCGATAAGGTTGGAGCTCAAGATGAAGCTTTTCCCGCAGTCTCCACAACGGAAAGGTTTTCCCCCCGTGTGAATTCTCTCATGGCGGATGAGCCCGGAGCTGCAGGTGAAGGTTTTGCCACACTCTATGCAGTCAAATGCCTTTTCTCCGTGCCTTTTTTTGTGAGCTGTGAGACTCGACCTTAGATAAACACTATTGGGACAGTCAGAACATTTATAAGGCTTTGTATCCGTGTGCATTCTCTGGTGGGCGTTAAGGCTCGACATCACACTGAAGCTTTCCCCACACTCTGAGCATTTGTAGGGCTTCTCTCCCGTGTGGGTCCTCCGATGCACACTGAGTTGGGAGCTCACGCTGAAGGTTTTGCCACAATCAGGGCATTCGTGGGGTTTCTCCCCCGTGTGGGTCCGCCGGTGTCTGCTGAGGCTCGAATTGCAGCTGAAGGTTTTCCCACAGGCCGCGCAGCCATATGGTTTGTCTTCCGTGTGGATCCTCTGATGCCGAATGAGGCTGGAGCTGCAGGCGAAACCTCTCCCACAGCGAGGACAGGGATAGGGTTTTTCCCCAGTGTGGATTCTCTCGTGAGCAATGAGGTTAGAGCTCTGGCTAAAACTTTTCCCGCAGGCCGAGCAAGAGTAGGGTTTCTCACCTTTGTGGGTTCGCCCGTGCGCAACCAGAGCCGATTTCTGGCTGAAACGTCTCCCGCATTCAGAGCACGCGTAAGGTTTTTCCCCCGTGTGGATTCTTCGGTGGGTAACCAAGCTCGATTTCAGACTGAAGTTCCTCCCGCACTCCGGGCAGGCGTAGGGTTTTTCTTCGGTATGGATTCGCTCGTGAGCAACGCGGCTCGAGAACTGCCGAAAGCTCTTCCCACACACGCAGCATCTGTACGGTCTCTCCTCCAGGTGGATTCTCCGATGAGCAACGAGAGTCGATTTCTTGCCAAAGCTTTTCCCGCAACGATGGCACTTATACGGTTTCGCTCCGGTGTGGATTCTCTTGTGAGCAATAAGGTTGGAGGTACTGCTGAAACCTTTTCTGCATCGGCTGCACACAAGTTGTCTCTTGCCTTTATCTGCATTGCTTGTATCGCCTGCTCCATTATGAAGAGGCCGAGTTACAGTTTTACTTGGCCGTTCCTCATTGTTTTGCTTGCTTTCCAAATTCTCTTCCCCCTTCAGAATGTGAAAATTGGATTTGCCGAACAGTTTCTCGCGTACACCTAATGGTTCAGAGTTATCCAAACTGGAAATGGCCTCCTTCTCTTCTTCCTGAGCCTTCGGCCTTTCAACTACTGAAACAACAAGTTAAATCAAGTGATTAGCCCATATAGATGAGGAAAAAGTCCCCCCCCTCCGATAACAAAATTGAAACCCCTTGGATACAACACCACAATACCACATCAGGCATATTGGTGACTTTTTCAAAAGATGGGCACTGTTATACAATGGCATACAGGTAATCCTTGACTTACGACCACAATTGAGACCCACATTTCTGTTGCTAAGCGCTACAGTTGTTAAGTGAGTTTTGCCCCATTTTATCTTTCTTGCCACAGTTGTTAAGTGAATTGCTGCAGCTGTTAAGTCAGGAATATGGTTGTTCTGTCCCCACGGGTATGCCCCCCAAAATAAGATGCACGGGAAGGAATTGGGAACAATGCTCTTTTACTTTCAATAAAATCTTAGCAAGAGTTGGAATCTTTTCAAAAGAATATCAGGTAATTAAGGAGTTATTTACAAAGTCTTCTCAGTAGATGGCTAGAGTCCCGGAAAGCAGTCAATTAGCGTTATCTCAACTCACGTAGGTTTGGCGAAAATCCAAATCTCATTAACACAGGAAAAATGTTCACAGCCGCAGACACCAGAGCAAAATGCTGGAACCACAGAACGGGGTTGTTCTCTGCACGAATACCCCTGAGGGTATTTAAGTCCCTTAAATACCCTCAGGGCGTGGTCAAGCCTTGCAGTACTACTCACGAGGAAGCCTCCTCCTGATTAGCCACTCATGTCTCTTTGAGAACCTGCGTGCTCTGGCATCAAGAAGAGGCTCCTCCTCTTCTCTTGAGTCACTAATCTCAGGAGATGCATCAGGCTCTAATTGTTCGCCAGCCTCTGACCCCATGTCCTCTTCACTCTCTGTCTCTGGTGCCAGGAACACCGGTCTTCTGTACTGCACCCTCACTACCTCCGAATCCTCGGGATCGGCTGCTAATTGCACTGGACTCAACCTGGCCACAACAACACTGGTTGTTAAATGAATCTGGCTTCCCTGTTCACTTTGCTTGTCAGAAGGTCGCAAAAGGGGATCACATGACCCCGAGGCACTGCAACCGTCATAAATATGAGTCAATTGCCAAGTGTCTGCATTGTGATCTCTTGACCAAGGAGATGCTACAACTGTTGTGAAGTGTGAAAAATGGTCATAAGTCACTTCTGTCAGTGCCGTTGTAACTTCGAACGGTCACTAAATGAACTGTTGTAATTCAAGGACTGCCTGCACAATGTTGCTGGGGGCCTATATTTTTAAAAAGTGCAACTGAATAGTGGCTTCTGCTGGGGATAGTTAAAAAAAACCCGGGACCTGGAAGTTGAACAGTGAATTGTGAATAATAATTGAAAGAAAATCCAATTTACCTTGGCACTCTGGATCTATGTTCTGGAGGACGGGACTTTGCTCCATTGCAGACCGAGGAGTCTCTCCTAGCTCCATCAAACGTGGCTGTTTGGGGGAACCACAATGCCTTCACAGCTAGAAAAAAAGATATTAAAAGAGATTTCAACAATGCTGGCTATTAAGCTGTCCATTCTGAAATTTGCTCTTCCTTTTCTGTTCAGAAGACAAACAGACTCTCTTCTCCTTTATTGCGATTCTCTTCCTATCTCTTGATAGTTTAAATCAGTGTTTCTCAACGTTGGCAGCTTTAAGAGGTGTGGACTTCAATTCCCAGAATCCCCCTGCCACCACGCTGGCAGAGGGATTCTGGGAGTTGAAGTCCACACCTGGCTTAGGACCAGGCTATCTTCGGGACCGCATTCTGCCTCATTCTTCCCTTCAACCGGTTAGGTCCCACAGAGTGGGTCTCCTCCAGGTCCCGTCAGCCAAACAGTGCCGATCGGCGGGGCCGAGGGGGAGGGCCTTCTCTGTAGGGGCCTCTGCTCTCTGGAACCAACTTCCCCCAGAGATCCGAACCATCCCCACCTTGCTGGCCTTCCGAAAAGCCATTAAGACATGGCTCTTCCGGCAGGCGGGGTTTTGAGACGATTTTATATCTGATGTCTCCCCCACGTATGTACATTGTTTATATGTTTCTTAAATTGTTTTTAAACTGTCTTTTTAATGATTTGTTTGGAGTTTTTATAAAATGTTGTATGCCGCCCTGAGTCCTGAGGGAGTAGGGCGGCATAGAAAAACCACCAAATAAAAATAATAAATAAATAATAAAAAGTTGCCAAGTAATATCGAGTAATACTGGTTTAGATCTAAACTCCCTTCCATCCATGCCTTTCCTAACTGCCCCACAGCATGAAGGGGCTCTAGTAAGCTCGGGTGAGCGGCTGGGTGGCAAGATGAGCCGCCCAGCGAGGAGATACTGGGAGGGAGGGGTGAGGCTTCAGCTGGTTTGCCAAACTGAGCAGTTAACAATCGGTTCTAGTGAACCGGTGCTAACCGGCTGAATCCCACCACTGGCCTTTTCAAAGACATAAATGATTGCAGCAATGTTACACTATTTTTTACAGTTATATCTAAAAAAAGGGAAAAGTCCATTTTCTAGGACTGAAGCAGCACTTGCCATTCGGTTCTGCAACCCAACAAGGCAGACACAGACTTCAGAGGATAATCAGAACTGCAGAAAAAACAATTACTGCCAACCTGCCTTCCACGGAGGACCTGTATACTGCACGAGTCAAAAAGAGGGCCATGAAAATATTTACTGACCCCTCGCATCCTGGACATAACCTGTTTCAACTCCTACCCTCAAACCGACGCTATAGAGCACTGCACAACTAGACACAAGAACAGTTTTTTCCCGAACGCCATCACTCTGCTAAACAAATAATTCCCTCAACATTGTCAAACTATTCACAAACGCTGCATTACTATTACTATTAGTCTTCTCATCGTTCCTATCACCCATCTCCTCCCACTTATGACTGTAACTTATTGCTTGTATCCTTATGATTTACCGTATTTTTCGGAGTATAAGACGCACCTTTTTGCCCTCAAAAAGAGGATGGAAATGTCAGTGCGTCTTATACACCGAATACAGCCATTTTTGGCCTCCTGAAGCCCTGCCCCTGCACCACATTTTTGCGAAAAACGGGCGTTTTTTGTTTTTTTTTTGCAAAAATGGCATTTTTGCCTTCCCCCACCCCCTAGGAGTGCTCTGCAGGCTTCCCAAACCCTCTGCATGCCTCATTTTTTCAGAAAAACAGACCGTTTTTCACAAAAAAGGGAGTGTTTTTGCCTTCTAATTAACCCATCTAGCATGACTGGAGGAGGAATTCTGGGAGTTGAAGTCCACTAGTCTTAAAGCTCTCAAGTTTGAAGTCCTCTGGGTTAGGGGTTAGGGGTGCAAGGGTCTTCAAACTTGGCAAGTTTAAGACTTTTTGACTTCTGGGAGTTGAAGTCCACAAGTCTTAAAGCTGTCAAGTTTGAAATTTGTAAAAAGTATACATGTTTGTAAAAAGTGTATATGGTTGTAAATAGTATACATGGTTGTAAAAAGTATTCTGCCATACTGGTATTTTATTAAATAATATATTACTACACCATTTGGTTCAGAATACTTTTTTCCTTGTTTTCCTCCTCTAAAATCTAGGTGCATCTTATACTCCGGTGCGTCTTATACTCCGAAAAATACGGTATATTAATATTTCCTGATTGCTTATTTGTACCCTATGACAATCATTAAGTGTTCTACCTCATGATTCTTGACAAATGTATATTTTCTTTTATGTACACTGAGAGCATATGCACCAAAGACAAATTTCTTGTGTGTCCAATCACACTTGGCCAATAAAAAATTCAATTCAATTCAATTCAATTCAATTCTATTCTATTCCCAAAATTTTTAGCCCAAACAATCATTGTCTCCTTTACCTGCTCACTTTCAAGTTTAATACCTAATAAGTAACAATATATTTTCTTTATCAGTTTTTCATCCGTTCCAGTTAATATCTGGTCCAATTCTGTTGACTCTTTATTGAAACCATACATTTTAGCATCTTTCTCATATCAAGATTGTATCTCCATTTGTGGCCACCATGCGATGTCCATCCCTTGACTACTAAGTTCCTGCTTGGTTTTTAATTCCCCCTTTTCATTCAAAATATCTTTATATCTTACATTTTTTCCCATATTAATAACATTAGGATGTATCAATGCTTCCACTGTGGAAAGCCAGACTGGTATTTTCAAGCCCCACAATCTCTTATACACAGTTTGCACAAAACAATCCTTTTTTAAAAAAATAAATGGAAAAATTAAAAAAAAGCATATTAAACAGAGGCCCAGTTCACCCTTTTCTTTGGCTTCTGACACTTTGGAAGAAATTTTTAATAGCGAGGAAAGCTTTTAACAAAACAAGCAAAAAACAAAAAATTGAAACTGTCAAACATTGTGAGGATTTATGTCAGAACGCAAGTATCTTGTAAGGCTAGTTCAGAGCATGATGGCGCTGCTATTTTAAATTACAGATATATAATAGAATAATAGAATAGAATAGAATAGAATAGAATAGAATAGAATAGAATAGAATAGAATAGAATAGAATAGAATAGAATTCTTTATTGGCCAAGTGTGATTGGACACACAAGGAATTTGTCCTTGGTGCATATGCTCTCAGTGTACATAAAAGAAAAGATACATTTGTCAAGAATCATGAGGTACAACATTTGATGATTGTCATAGGGTACAAATAAGCAATCAGGAAACAATCAATATTAATATAAATTGTAAGGATACAAGCAGTAAGTTACAATCATACAGTCATATATGGATATTGAAAAGCATTTAATTCCCTATGCATAAGAACAGAAAATATGACAACCTACATTAACAATATGTTAGATTACATATTGTCTTTTATGAAGGTGATTAATGCCGCATACATAGCATTCCTTCCTATTTTGCCCCATAAAAAACACCACCATACAGAGTTGAAGAAGTTTCTTGGATGAGAAGCGAAACGTCTTCAAAGAAAAACCTAGAAAGTCCAGTTGCCAGTTGAAAAAAAAAAGTATACCTTTGGGACAACCACCGTACAAGGTAGGGTGAAATGGCAAAGAGGCACTGGCCTCAAAGAAAGGAGCAATGGCCTTCCAGATCATCGTAAGACTACAACTTCCACGGTACCCAGCTATAGAGCGCTGTGATCTAACGTTGCTTTCAGGCAGGGACATTGTCCACGGAGATTCTCAGTCATCCAAGGTCACGGTTGTCCCAAAGGTGCTTTTTCAAGAGGCCACTGGACTTTCTGTTTTTTTTTTTTTGAAGACGTTTTGCTTCTCATCCAAAAAGCTTCTCCAGCTCTGAAGAAGCTTCTTGGATCTTCTTAGCTGAAGAAGCTTTTTGGATGAGAAGCCAAACATCCTCAAAAACAAAACAAAGCCAGAAAGTCCAGTGGCCTCTTGAAAAAGCACCTTTGGGTCAGCCAGGGACAGTTCCCCTGAGCTTATACAGAGCGCTTTCCCCCTCCCACCCCCCAACCTCAAAGGTCTCCTGAGCCGTCCCAAAATTCCCGGGTTACTTTGGTGGATTTCAAACTCACCGCCTGCCCTGAAAGGCGAGTCCCCACCCTGCGGGCGGCGACCGATGGGGGCTGTAGTTTAAAGATCCGGGGGCGGGGGCGGGGTTCGGAGGCTGAAAAGCTGACTTCAGCGCCCCTCCCCTTTCGAAGCCTCGGAACTCTTCTGACGTCTGACTTCAAAGGAATCTCCTCGGAATTCTTCTGACGTCACGTTCTGAGTTGCTTTGATCGCAGCTTTCTCCTTTGATGTTTGCACCGATCGTTAGAAAATACACACAGGAAGGGCGGTAGTTTTTTTGGGGGGGGTGTTTAATTGAACCTCGTGGGGTGGGATCTGGGGGGGGTTTTGAAAAGACCTGGGGGGGGGCAGGTAGGTCCTTCCTACACCGGAGGGATCGGACTCCCCCCCCAGCAGCGAAGCAAAACCGGATCCCCGGGCTGCGCCCACTAGGCCCACTTACCTGCCGCCGGATATAACCCCGCCGTCCGGCTGGGAAGATCGGCCCCTTCCTCCCCGATCGGTAGCGTCAAGCGAGCGAAGCAAATCCGAGCCGCGGTCCAGAGCCCTCTGCCGGTCGCCGGCGGCGCTCCATTGCGGCTTGTTTTGCCGCTTCGGAGACCTGGGTGAGCCGAAGGTCCTCTGAGCGTGTGCAGATGCCTTTCCTCAGGGGTGAGATTTCCCTAGGGCTGATCGGGTCTTTGTGCGCGTTCTATTTTTGTATTGGTTTATTTTGTCAAGCATAAATGAATATAAGCAAAATACAAACAGTAAAACATGTTTGAATATATATATATATAATATTACAAGCATGAATAAGAGTAAAAGAGGTAAGAATATATGGGTACATTAGGACAGGAACGGTAGGCAGGATTGTGTCCTTATGCACGCCCCTTACTGACCTCTTAGGAATGGGGTGAGGTCGATGGTAGATAATCTGAGGTTGAAGTTTTTGGGGTTTGGGGAAGAAACTACTGCGTCAGGTAAAGTGTTCCAGGCGTTGACAACTCCGTTGTTGAAGTCGAATTTTTTGCAACCGAGTCGTGTGAAAAAACGCCTTTCTCCTGGAGGCGACTCGAATTTCAATTAAAAATAAAAATCGGATGCTCCGGAATTTGTGCGAATTAAGAGCTGTTTCTGAATCAGAAGAGAGCTGGGAGGGACCTTGGAGGTCTTCTAGTCCAGCCCCCTGCTCAAGCAGGAGACCCTATCCCATTTCATGCAGTCCTCAGCTGCATTAATAGAGGGATACAATCAAGGACCAGAGAGGTACTAGTACCACTCTATAAAGCCTTGGTCAGACCACACCTAGAGTACTGCATCCAGTTTTGGTCACCACACTACAAAAAAAGACATTGAAACCCTAGAGAAAGTGCAGAAGAGAGCAACCAGGATGATAAAGGGTCTGGAAAATAAAACATACAAAGAGCGGTTGCAGGAACTGAGCTTGGCCAGTCTGGCGAAGAGAAGGACCAGGGGTGACATGATAGCAGTGTTCCAATACTTGAGGGGATGCCACAGAGAGGAGGGGGTCAGGCTGTTCTCTATGGCACCAGAAAGCCAAACAAGGAATAATGGATGGAAACTGACCAAGGAGAGATTCAACCTGGAAGTGAGGAGAAACTTTCTGACGGTGAGAGCGATCAACCAGTGGAACAGCTTGCCTGCGGAGGTTGTGAGAGCCCCAACACTTGCGACCTTCAAGGAGAGACTGGACTGCCATCTGTCTCGAATGGTGTAGGAACTCCTGCTTGAGCAGGGGGTTGGACTAGATGACCTACAAGGTCTCTTCCAACTCTAATAATAAATCTAAATCTAAATTTCAGACTGGTGGCTGTCTGGTCTTTTCTTAAAAACCTCCAGTGATGAAGCACCCATAATAATTTCTGGTGGCAAGCTGTTCCACTGGTTAATTGTCCTCACTTAGAGACTTAGAATAACTTTATTGTCACTTTGAATTCCTCATTGTTAGGAAGCTTCTTAAGCGGCTGAATTATTATTTT
This sequence comes from Diadophis punctatus similis, assembly GCA_023053685.1. NCBI lineage: Eukaryota > Metazoa > Chordata > Lepidosauria > Squamata > Dipsadidae > Diadophis > Diadophis punctatus. The sequence continues at coordinate 243,259,018 of JALIGW010000002.1, read as the reverse complement.
TGACAAAAATTCTCCCGGCGTCCTGCGAATAGGAGCTGTTGGTTTGCTCTTAAGCTGCTGAATAATGACACAGGTAGTCCCCGACTTACAACAGTTCATTTAGTGACCGTTCAAAGTTACAACGGCACTGAGAACAGCGACAGAGCCAGATTCCAAAGAGGCGGAGCAGCTACAGAGAAGGCCCTCCGAGGGCCCACCAGCCAACATTGTCTGGCGGACGGGACCTGAAGAAGGCCGACTCTGTGCGATCGTACTGGTCGTTGGGAGGGATGCTGTAGAAGGCGGTCACGCAGATAAACTGGTCCTGAGCCATGTAGGGCTTTAAAGGTTGATGGTTGCTCCTTGTTTGAAAAGAAGCAATAAACGAAGTATGGGAACTATGTTCCTTTTTAAAAACTTTTTTTATATAACTTACCGGCCCACAGGTAATATCCTGAGATTGACAACTTTTGTCCATTATATCGATCAATAGTTTTCCTCTTTGGTTATTCCTATTTTTTAAAAAATGAGCTTCCTATATTGGAGGCGAAAAAGTTTTTTCTTGTTTATGAAACCTTATAATGTATATTTATTGCCTAAAGATTAGCCGCAATTTTGAAGTGTGCATTACCCTGTAGGACTTCCTCACCCAATGCCTGAATCTTAAGAATCTTATACTTTTTTTAGAGTAGAGTAGAGTAGAGTAGAGTAGAGTAGAGTAGAGTAGAGTAGAGTAGAGTAGAGTAGAATAGAATAGAATAGAGTTGGAAGGGACCTTGGAGGTCTTCTAGTCCAGCCCCTTGCTCAAGCAGGAGAACCTTTACCATTTCAGACAAGTGACTGTCCAGTTTCTTCTTAAAAACCTCCAGTGACGGAGCGCCCATGATTTTTGAAGGAAAGCTGTTCCACTGATTAATTGTCCTCACTGTGAGGAAGTTTCTCCTTAATTCCAGATTGCTTCTCTCTTTGATTATTTTCCAACCATTGTTTCTTGTCCTGCTCTCTGATGCTTTGAAGAATAATGTGACCCCCTCTTCTTTGTGGCAGCCCCTCAAATATTGGAATACTGCTATCGGTTGCTATAGCTGCCGGTTAGCTCCCTCCCATGCCTCGTGGGTGTGCCTCGTGGGCGTGCGCGCAAAGCATGCTCAGTAACAAAAAATCTTGCTGAAATGCAATTGCATTTGCATCCAGGCACTAATGGTGTGCATGCCATGAGGAGGCACTCCTGAGGGCCACACAACATGGACTTTGTAGTATTGTTATACTTGCTAACTAGCATCGTTATTTTGTATTTTACCTTGATTTATTTTTCTCTCTTTTAAATGACCAAACCATTGCAGGCTGGAATGTAGAAAATTATTTATGGATTGATAGCTTCTAACCAGGGGTGACATTCAAAATTTTCCACTACCGGTTCTGTGGGTGTGACTTGTTGGACAAGCCATGCCCACAAAACCAACAGAAAAGTTCGGCCGCGTCTTCTAACATTCAACCTGGCTGCTTCTCGCCTCCTTCTCATGTTTGCTCTGTGTGTATGAGCCTGAGAAGAAGTGAGTGGGAGGGACGGAGCGGGGCGGGGCGGAGCGGGTGGGGCGGAGCCATTCAGTGGTGCTGTTAAGGAGTTATTGTGCTGTTAAGCACATACACAGCGAAATGTGTTGTAGTAATGGTGTTGCAGTTTGATATGAATGCTATTCAGTCAATAAACAGAATATCTTTAGTATGTACAAAATAGTTTTTACTTGAATAATAGCAAAGTTAAATAGGAAGTCCAAGTCATACACAGTTATTCAGTCAATGCGAAGTTTCTTCTTCTTGCCTATCTTTGTTTTAACTCACAAACAAAGATTACAGCTATCACTTAATTCTATACTATCACAGATAGTTACTCTTCTTCTTCTTCACAGCAATTTCACACAGCCATAAAGTAATCTACTCATCAGTAAAGCAGCAGAGAGTCTTCAATCCGGAACACACCGTCAAACACCACTCACCACACTAAACCACACTGAACCATAAACCACCAACCACATTGAGCATGCTCTCTTGCTTGCTTATATACTAATCATCCACAATGCATTTAAAGCAATATACACATAACAATGATTTGTGGCTTAATCATATATTAACACACCCAATCGTTTGAACAGGGTTCTAACAGGTGCGATTTACCAGTTCTCTGAACTGCAAATAATCGCCGCCACCGGTTCTATAGAACCTGTCTGAACCTGCTGAATTTCACCCCTGCTTCTAACATTAATAAACTGAAAGGATAGTTGTCTGGAGTTTGTCTTCTGATAAGACAAAGCTTGTAAGCACTAATTGGTACCTGGCTTGTCTCTTTCTCTCTCTGTGAACTCGAAAGAACCTTATGACTCCCCCTTCCTTATTAACATCTTAAATTTTACGCCCTTGCTTTTGTCAGACCTCATTTAAATGGGCATACGTGCAACATGTTTGACTACAAGTAACTGATTTCCTATGCAAAGGGGAAGTTACTTTTGTCACGTCCAATCAGCTTTTTTCTTGTAATTTTCTTTGATGTCTTAACTACAAAAGGGAATTTAAGATGGGTTTTTGGGGTTCCCTCTTCGAATGAGAGGAATCTTTTTAACCAGAACAATCTGAATTAATTACCGTATTTTGCCGCCCTGAGTCCCACGGGATTGGGCGGCCTATAAGAGCGTCTAAATAAATAAATAAATAAATAAATAAATAAATAAATTTTTCAGAGTATAAGACGCACCTTTTTCCTCCCTAAAAGAGGCTGAAAATTTGGGTGCGTCTTATACTCTGAATGTAGCTTTTTTGAAGCTTTTTTTCCAGCCCTAACGAGCTTTTAATGATCTTCCCAGCTCTTACCTTGCAGGCTTTTTCATTGTTACTCTCTAGGAAGAATGTCTTTCCAGCCCTAAGTCTTTGCAGAATTTTTTTCATTGCTCTACTTTCACTGAATAAGTTTCTTTCCAGCCCTAACGAGGTGCTAACGTTCTTCCCAGCTCTTACTGGCTCTTTCATTGTTACTCTTTCCGAATAAGGTTTTTTAAAGCCCTAACCAGGGGATAAAATAATGTGCTGAAGCTGACCACACTAAGGACGCTAGCCAGATGAATACCTGGTAGGCAGATTCCCCCCCTATTTTCCTTCCCCAAAACTAAAGTGCGTCTTATACTCCGAAAAATGCGGTAATATTAATTAATTAATTAATTAACAATTAATTAAATGATCATCCTGCTGTAATTAAATGCTCATCGGTGCCTTATTGGAGTATGGGCATACTGGGGCCAGAGCCTAGGACCATATTTGGCTAATACTTCTATAGTATTACTGGTAAAATTCAGGGTGCAGATGTGCAACTGGGTGTCATAAGCGATCTGATCAGGCTAAATCTGCAGCACTGTCAGCTCTAAAAACCAAGAAAGACAGGCTGAATTTCTTCTTAGCCGTTCCTTTTACTGTTCCTCATCTATCGATAGAAATCTTGCCAAACTAAAGGAGACTACTTGCACCATTAAATATATACCCTGAGAACTCTTAGGGGGAAGCTGTCTTCACTCTAAACTTTGCTGCCTTTTGCTCCTCTGGCATGCATTCTCTTCCCTCCTGGGAATCCAGACTACATTCCATCACATCTTTGAAGAGGGAGTCAAAGTATTCTCCAGAGCACCTGAGGGTAGAACAAGAAGCAATGGGTGGAAACTAAACAAGGAGAGAAGCAACTTAGAACTAAGGAGAAATTTCCTGACAGTTAGAACAATTAATCAGTGGAACAGCCTGCCTCCAGAAGTTGTGAATGCTCCAACACTGGAATTTTTTAAGAAGATGTTGGATAACCATTTGTCTGAAGTAGTGTAGGGTTTCCTGCCTAGGCAGGGGGTTGGACTAGAAGACCTTCAAGGTCCCTTCCATCTCTGTTGTTGTTGTTGTTGTTGTTGTTGTTGTTGTTGTTGTTGTTGTTGTTGTTGTTGTTCTTCTTCTTCTTCTTCTTCTTCTTCTTCTTCTTCTTCTTCTTCTTCTTCTTCTTCTTCTTCTTCTTCTTCTTCTTCTTCTTATTCTTATTCTTATTCTTATTATTATTATTATTATTATTATTATTATTATTATTATTATTATTATTATTATTATTATTATTATTATTATTATTATTATTATTATTATTATTATTATTATTACACAAATGTTGAATGCTGGTTCCACCCTTTCCAGGACTGGAAGGCCTTACTTGTGGCCACTCATCCTTTTGTCATTTTCAAAACACATCACTGCAATGTGTTTTTCATGGGTCTTCCCTTGAAGACCACCTAGAAGATACAACTGGTCCAGAATGCAGCAGTATGGACATCATTGGACATTTCTAGGTTTGCCCAATCCACACCTCTGTTGTATGAGCTGGGCTGCCTCCCAGCTTCCTTCCAGGGGCAATTCAAGGTGCTGGTTGTTACCTTGAGTGCTCCATGACACGGGGCCATGTTATTTGGCCCCAGAAGAACATCTGCCCTCCCCACTGGATTGGATAGGGTAGGCATTCTCCAGGTCCCTTCATTCAATGAGTCAGTAGGAAAAGGCCTCAGAGTTAGTCTCTGTTCTACACAGAAATGTCCCACTCACTCCGCCAAAACCAATTTCCTCCTTGATTTCTCGACACTTCCTGTCATCACACAGTTGAGCTCAGAGAAAGGCCAGGGCAGCAGAGAATTGGAATAGAGTGACCCATACATGTTCAAAAGGTGTTCCTAGTCAAAATAGACTTTTAAATACAGATTCCTGCCCTTACACATATTCGTAAATGGTGCCCTTATGAGGCAGCAGGAAGGGACATGGGACCAATCTCACAACATTAACCTTATAGGGCTCCCCATCTGTTGAGCTTGGTCATAGATTGATGATTGAGAAACTGACTTCTGATACCAGTTTATGTGGAATAAAATGCAGGACCCAAAAACCAATAATCAAGACTCAGTGCAATATTTATTTATTTAAAAATGTGCACTGGAGGAATTACCCCAAGAGAATAAAGGGAGGGATTCCTACAGACAAAAAGATGTACTCATATTTATATATTTAGGAAAAGAGGAAAAAATGATACAGTCATATATATGCATAGGTAATAGATGATGGGAGCATAGTCATAATTAACAAACCTCAAATTACTTCTCTCCCATTCACTATTACTATCTTCAATAAATCAATGTTATCATAATAGAAAGATACAGGTCTGTTATGTTGCCATAGAAATTCTGAAAAAGCTCGTTCAGAACCAAACATTTCAAGGATTCCTTTTTTATGTGCCTATTAGAACAAATTCCCTCTATATTTCTTTTTGCTAACCCACTCCCACTCCTCTAAGAATTTGTTTTCCTCTCAGGGGAAACATTAAAATATCAAAGGTTCCTTTTAAGAATTATTAATTGATATTTTGGAAAATACCAACTCAAAACTAGCATTTCCATTTTATCTTGACATCACATGTCCTTTTGTATTCAGATCTGGTCTTAGGAAAATAATGAAACACTTGGGGATGAAAATGCAGCCCAGAAGTCCCGCATTGGAAGCCAAGATGGAGAAGACCTGCACAGCCACCATGTATTTCCCTTTGGTGCTCAGGTAAGTGGGCAGGAAGGACACCCAGACACTGCAGAAGACCAGCATGCTGAAGGTGATCAGCTTAGTTTCATTGAAGGCCCCAGGCAGATTCCTGGCCAGGAAAGCCACTGTGAAGCAGATGGCGGCCAGGAAGCCCATATAGCCAAGGGCACCATAGAACATGGTGACAGAGCCTTCATTACACTGTAGAATGATTTCTGCAGATTGTAAGTGCATGTCAGACTCAGAGAAGGGAGGGAAAGTACCTAACCAGATACTGCAAAGAACAACTTGGAGACCAGAGCAAGAAAGGATGATGGAGTAGGCAAAGCTCTTTCCCAGCCAACCTTGCATTTTATTCCCTGGTTTTGTGGCCCAGAAGGCCAACACCACTGTAATTGTTTTGGCCAAGACAATAGAAATGGCAGCAGAGAAGATGATGCTGAAGGCCGTTTGTCGTAGAAGGCAGGTGACTCTCCTTGGCTGACCAATGAACAAGAATGGGGTGAAGAAGGAAAACAGGAGACAAACAAGAAGGATATAAGAGAGGTCCCGATTGTTGGCTTTGACTATGGGAGTTTCCTGGAATTTAATGAAAGTTCCTAAGACAAAGCATGTGATTAAAGAGAGGAACAAGGCAATGGAAGTCAAGATGATCCCTAAATGTTCTTGATAGGATAAGAAAGTCTTAATCTTTGGAATACACTGATCTCGGTTGTCATTTGGATGTTGATCTGATGGACATTTGCTGCATTTTTCTGCATCTGAAAAAGATCAAAAGTAACATTGAACTTAGCAATAGCAATAGCACTTAGAGTTATATACCGCTTCATAGTGCTTTACAGCCCTCTCTAAGCGGTTTACAGAGTTCAGCATATTGCCCCCAACAATCTGGGTCCTCATTTTACCGACCTCGGAAGGATGGAAGGCTGAGTCAACCTTGAGCCGGTGAGATTTGAACAGCTGAACTGCTGAACTGCAGTCCTGCACTTTAACCACTGCACCACCTCAGCTCCCTTAAAGCTTGTTCCTTTGTATAATGCCGATTAAGACTTGTAGCCTCAATCACCCCTTCCAAGTCTGATTCTTCTGATGGGCATCTATCCATTTATGGACAAAACGTTGCTGAAGCCAATTGTTAAAAATGCATTTCTAGATTATGTTCTGCAATTTTAGTGTCTGGTCAGTGGTTATCCCTATTGTTGGATTCCTCTCCTCCTTTGCCCCTTTTACCCATGCTTGCAAAGCAAGGAAAATTGCTTTCCATTAGACATTCATTTTGAAAACTGAAGAGAAAGTCCCTCTAGAGCAGTGATGGCTAACCTTTTTCTTGTTGTGTGATGCATAATGAAATGCGCCCCCAAAGTGCATGTGTTCACGACCCCCCATAATCCCCCACCCCCTACATGCACACATGACCCCCCATGCTCCCCTCAACCCCCGTGCATGCACGCGTGACCCAGAGATGGGTTCCTACCGGTTCTAACTGGTTCTTTAGAACCGTTAGTAACTCAGCAATGACATCACGGAGCCCGTTCTGTCAGTGTCTCCGTGGGCGCTGCCATCTTGGATTTTTTGATTGCGGCCGCCGCGGGCACACAGCGCGACCCTGAGCAAACTGGCAGCAAAAGGATCCAGAACCCACCCCTGGCGTGACCCCCACCCCCGTTTTGGGCCTAGTAGGCATCCCTGCAGCCTTCTGGGACCAAAAACGGGCCCTGGGGGAGTGCGCCCAGCCCCCCATGCCACATTTTGGGCCTAATAGGCCTCTCTGCAGCCTCCTGGGACCAAAAATGGGCCATGGGAGGTGCCACCCCCCTTGAGGTTCAACCACCCCTGCACATGCATGCACTACCCCCACCCCCGCGCATGCCCCTGTGACCCCCATGCATGCATGTGCATCTCCTGCATGTACCCCCCACACATCCCAAAAATCAGCTGGCCAGTGGGAGACGTGTGCGCACATGTGCGGTGAAGCTGAGTTGGGCGACAGCTAACGTGCCTGCAGAGAGGGTGCTGCATGCCAGCTGTCGCATGCATTCCATAGGTTCAGCATCACGGCTCTAGAGATTTATGATTCCTCTACTTGCTCCATCCAGAAGGGAACAAGCCAAATGCAACATACTATGGCTCCACTGACGGACCTGCTAAGAAAAGACTTCAAACGTTCACCTTTATATCAGTGTACTGAGATATTCAAGAATAAAATAGAACACTCAGATGTTTCTCACTTTATTGGAGGACCAAAGAACAGAAAAGGAACAGAGTCAACGCATGGTCTGGTAGGCAATTGACCTTTTCCGAAAGAAAAGTTACTGGCATGTCCCAGGACTCAGACTCTGATTCTGAACAAACTGAACAATGGAATATCAGTCTCAGCAGACACAAAACCAGGAATCACCTGATTCTAATCAAACACAGGCAGCATCAGAATAGCTGGAACAATCAGATGATGAGGTATGGCTGTCAGCTTCTTCAGTGAACGAAGGTGTCGAGCCGATGCAGCAATAGCAATAGCAATAGCAATAGCACTTAGACTTATATACCGCTTCATAGTGCTTTCCAGCCCTCTCTAAGCGGTTTACAGAGTTCAGCATATTGCCCCCAACAATCTGGGTTCTCATTTTACCCACCTCAGAAGGATGGAAGGCTGAGTCAACCTTGAGCCTAGTGAGATTCGAACAGCTGGACTGCTGAACTAGCAATCAGCTGAAGGTCGCAATGCTGCTTTTAACCACTGCGCTATCTCAGCAGTTTGGGGAAAACATCGGCTCGTCACATATATTCTTAGAGGGCCTGCTGACTATGGGAACCTGGGAGGGGTGATTGCACGAGTGAGTAGATGTAGCCATAACACATTCTTACTAGATTCTCAAGGTCATCCTTTGTCCAACACCTGTCCAGAAGCTGGGAGGAGGAACAACCACGCTGGCAGAAGATGAGTGGGCAACGTGACCCATTTGGGGTGGGTGGGACAAGGGTGCGAACTTTCAACTGGGTGGGAAACTTTGGGAGCGTCAGATTTGGGTTTCCCACGGAGGTGCCAACATGGCTTCATCAATAAATTGGAACTTTGAGGAATACTTTGACTCTGATTTAAGTTTGAATGCTATTTGGAACCCTGACAATGGAAGAGGCTCCTTGCCAAGCAAAGGAGTAACTACCTTAATTGAACAGATCTGGCTAAAGCCTGATTTAAGAGGCACCCTTCTTGACCCAAGTTCATCCTTGGAAAGAACTGCGTGATCTCCTGTTGTGGTGTGACATGTCTTTGAGTCTTGTTTGGGTGACAGACCTTGAAACTCTGACATTGGGAATGAAGAAACCTTAGAAACCTGGCTTGGCTCTCTGAACTCAAGACTGGGTTTTGACTACTCTTTTGTGCATTGCTATTGACAGTGAAATTCCCCAGGGAAGCTTTGTTTCCAGGGAAACCTGTTTTGGTTTAACTTCCTTGCCTTGTATTGCCACTTATCTACTGACTGTTGATAAAATTGCTCATCTCGCCTAGCAACTATGTGAGTTTGAACCCAGAGACCAAAGTTGCCGATGCAAAGTACTTTCCAGAAACTGGAGAAAGGGGGAAATATTCTTACCATATTGAAATAAGTCACTTCTTATTGCTCAATAGAGGAAAATAGATTTATTAGGTATGAATTGTTAAATGTCTATTAAAATGCCCAGTGGTGGGTTCCTACCGGTGCGGTCTGTTGTGTAGCTCCGGTAGGGAGCGGCCGATTGTGCAATTTGCGCGCGACCGCTCCGGTGCCATCTTTGCCGGTCTGTCACGTGCATCGCCATCTTTTTAAAAGAATTTTTGGTCTTCTTTGCTTCTGCGCATACACGGAAGCAAAATCTCGCTGAAATTTCGCGAGAGGACACGCACATGTGCAAAATTTTGGCGAGATTTTGCTTCCGCGCATGCGCAGAAGCAAAATCATGTGAGGGAGCATGTGCGCGTAGCGAGCACGCATGCACACAAAACGTGGAGATGTGCGCGCAGCGCACCGGTATCGGTAAGTGAGCAACCCGCCCCTGAAAACGCCCTAAAAGAAAATGTTGAGTTATGTCTTTCCAAAGTTTGGCCCCTTTCTTCTGGTGCCACCCACCTTCCATGGTGGAGATGGTTCCTTCAGGACAGGGAAGGCAGTCATAGCAAGAGATGGGCTTTCCTTTTTGAGGCACCTTCATGAATCCGGGATGGCAGCTTTCCACACACCTGGAAGAAGGCAGGGTCTGGGCAGAGAAAGGAAGAAAAGGGTGATGATTTAATTTCCAGCAAAGGGCAAAAGAGAAAGAGGTTAGTGATCTCCAGTTCAAGGCTTAGAGTTGCTAGATGTGAAGAACATTAGCTCAACATTCTATTCGGTGGCATGCTGCTTCCCTTTCCTTCTATCTTTCTAATATTTTGAACACTCTCATTACAGTTTAGGCTCTAAAAATTTACATATTCTATTGCCCAAGGTAAAATTTAATGCATTTTTATGTCTTTGGGGAAAGGACCGTAAGGATACCCTGGATCAAATGTATTTTCCTTCACAGAAGACTAGTGATCAGTTTCATTAAATGATTAAGGATATGCAGTATTTCTCGCAGATTACTTGATATCTAAAAAAAAATTGTTGCCTGTCTTGAAGCATGTTGATGACATAAGATCTGAGGTGGCGCAACGGTTAGAGGCAGGTACTGCAGGCCACTTTAGCTGACACTGATCCGCAGGTCAGCGGCTCAAGGTTGACTCAGCCTTCCATCCTTCCGAGGTAGGTAAAATGAGGACCCAGATTGTTGGGGGCAATGTAAATATACATTGCTTACTGGTGTAAACCGCTTAGAGAGTGCTTGCACTGTGAGGCGGTATATAAATCTCACAAAATAAATAAATAATAATAAATAAATTCAAAACTTGTGTTTAACCCAAGAAAGCAAGCCCATTGATTGGAGATTTACTAAGGTTGAAATAAAGGTTTTCCCCACCTTGTTCAGCTTATCCAACTCTTCCAAAGCCTTTGGATTGACCATAAACTTGGAATCCAGGGATCCCCGTTTTTCTAGGCTGCCCAAATTCACTCTGTGAAGTGACTTGTTGTGAAACAGCCAGCTGACAATGTTCAGGTCCACAGCCTGGTCTCCCTTCTCATCCAGATACACTCCATCTATGGATTTATTGTAAAATTCAGAGTTTCCAAGGAAGGAATGAATCTGAAATGGAAGAGAATATGTGAATTTTTAGACAGGACATCCAGACTTCCGTTGCAAATCCCCTTTGTTCATAATGACAAGAGCGAATTGAAGGGTTCAGGTTCATTTTCCAAGTTGTTCAGGAGACAATCTGTCAACCTTTTAATTGTAACACTAACTTGTTTTCAAATACATAATCTGAACAAGCACTGCAATATGATGGTGAGACAATTCCACCGAGTTTCAGGATTCTGTGATTATTCCCATGAAAAATGCAGTAGAAGATAGAACATCATCATAGTTGGAAGGGACTATGGAAATCTCATAGTTCAACCGAGCCGAGGTGGCGCAGTGGTTAGAATGGGGTGCTGCAGGCCACTTTAGCTGACTGTGATCCGCAGGTCAGCGGTTCAAATCTCACCGGCTCAAGGTTGACTCAGCCTTCCATCCTTCCGAGGTAGGTAAAATGAAGACCCAGATTGTTGGGGGCAATATAAATATACATTGCTTAATGGTGTAAACCGCTTAGAGAGTGCTTGCACTGTGAGGTGGTATATAAATCTCACAAAATAAATAAATAAATAAACCCCTTGCTCAAGCAGGAAACTGTATACCTATTTCAGACAAATCGTTGTCGAATCTCTTCTTAAAAATCTCCAGAGATGGAGCACCCACAACTTCTGGAGACAAGCCAATCCAACGATTAATTGTTTTCACTGTCAAGAAATGTCTCCTAAGTTCTAGGTTGCATCTCTCCTTAGTTAATTTCCAACCATCACTTCTTTTCTTGTTTTCTAGTGCTATGGAAAATAAGTCCCCCCCACCTCTTCTTCATGGCAAGCCCTCAAACATTGGAACAGTACTATCATATGACCCCTAGTTCTTTTTTTTTTTTACTATTTTTACTTTTTACTATTCTTGCAACCATTTTTCATATTCTTTAGCCTCTGCCCCCTAGTCATCTCTGTTGCTCTTCTCTGCACTTTTTCTAGAGTCTCAACATCTTTTTTATATAATGGTGACGAAAACTGGATGCAGTATTCCAAATGTTGTCTTACCAAGGACTTATAAAGTGGTACTAACATGTCACGTGATCTTGATACTCCCCGAGGACTGGATTAGAGCTGATGTAGTTCCTATCTTCAAAAAAGGAAAAAAAACAAACAAATCCAGGAAACTTCAGATCAGTCAGCCGGACATCAATAACTGGGAAAGTCTTGGAAAAGACAATCAAGCAACAAATCTGCGAACACCTAGAAGCAAACAAAGTTATAACCAGAAGCCAACATGGATTTATCAAAAACAGATCGTGCCAAACAAATCTTATTTCATTCTTTGACAAGTGACTAAATAAGTGGATCAGCAAAATGCTGTGCACATAGTATACTTAGATTTCAGTAAAGCATTTGATAAAATAAACCACATCTTCCTTCATGGCAAGCCAGAAAAATGTGGGATAAACAGCATGACAGCCAGATAAGTTTGTAACTGGCTGACAAATCATGCTCAATGAGTAGTCCTTAATGATACTATATCTACATGGAGGGAAGTAAGCAGTGGGGTACCACAAGGTTCCGTCTTAGGCCCATTACTGTTCAATATCTTCATAAACAATCTAGATGAGGGATTAGAAGGGGAACTCATCAAATTTGGAGATGACATTTAGCTGGTAAGAATAGCCAACACCCCAGAAGACAAGCTCAGGATCCAAAAAGATCTTGAAGACTTGAAAACCGGGCCTTATTTATCAAAATGAAATTCAATATAGAAAAAAGTAAGATTTTACACTTAGGCAAGAAAAGACCAACTATTTAGGTATAGGCTAGGTGAAACTTGGCTTAATGTCAGTAGCTGTGAGAGAGATCTTGGAGTCCCAGTGGACAATCACTTAAATATGAGCTAGCAGTGGGTGGCAGCAGCCAAAAAAGCCAATGCAATCTTAGGCTGCATTAATAGAGGGAAAGAATCAAGATCACTGCTTTTCAAAGCCTTAGTAAGACCACACTTGGAATACTGCATACAGTTCTGGTCACCACAATATAAAAAAGATGTTGAGAGTCTGGAAAGAGTACAGAGAAAAGCAACAAGAATGATTAGAGGGCTAAAATATACGAAGAATGGTTACAGAAATTCATTTCTTTTCCTTTTCTCTTCTCTTCTTGCCTTCTGGTGCTTTGGAAAATAAGTTGCCTCCTCTCTTCTTCACGGCAGTCTCTCAAATATTGGAACACTGCTATCATGTGACCACTTGTCCTTCTTTTTACTAGACTAGACATACCCAAGCCCTGCAATCGATCTTCATATTTTTAGCCTCCAGCCCCGTAATCATCTTTATTGCTCTTCTCTGTAGTCTTTCTAGAGTTTCAACATCTTTTGTGGCTATTTCCTGGATCTGTTTTCTTTCCTTTTTTTTGAAGATGGGAACCACATCAATTCTTTTCTAGTCCTCTGGTATTTCCCTAGTACTCCAGGATCTTTGAAAGATATGGTTCAATGATTCCGAGATCACATCTGCCGGCTCCTCCAGAACTCTGGGATGTAATCCATCAAAACCTGGTGATTTGAATTTGTCTTGTATGGACAGGTGTGCTCTTACCATTTTTTTGCTTATTTTAATTTTATTCCTAGTCTGTGTTTTACAGTTGTGTTTCTGGTAGGTTGAGATATATACCCGTTTCTCCAAAAATTAGACCTATCCCAAAAATAAGCCCTAGCATGTTTTTTACACATGTGCCTAACATAAACCCTACCCCCAAAATAAGCCCTGCTGGATGGGGCTGCTGGAGCTGTCGCGAGGTGAAACAGGTGTCGGGGCGTGGGTGGCCTGGCTGCAAGGGCCCTGCGATAAGCTAGTGCGGGGTATGTGGGGCAGCTCCACCCCCTCTGCCTTGCGGCAGCAGCCCTGGTGCACTGCATGGCCTCCTGCCCTGCTGTGAACAAGCAGAAGAATACACACACACACACACACACACACACACACACCAGTGGTGAAATCCAATTTTTTGTACTACTGGTTCTGTGGCTGTGGCTTGGTGGGCGTGGCTTGGTGGGTGTGGCAGGGGAAGGATACTGCAAAATCTCTATTCCCTCCCCACTCCTGGGGGAAGGATATTGCAAAATCTCCATTCCCACCCCACTCTGGGGCCAGCCAGAGGTAATATTTGACGGTTCTCCAAACTACTCCAAATTTCCGCTACCGGTTCTCTGAACTACTCCAAATTTCTGCTACCAGTTCTCCAGAACCTGTCATATATATTCCCCAATTAGTGAACTGATTGTTTCTTAATTTTTTTCTTGTTTTTTATATGTTGAAAGAAAAAAAATTAATATTATTTTTTTGACATTTCTTGTAAGTCTTAGTTCATTCTGAGCCTTGGTTTTCCTGACTTCTTTTAGCAGATTTGGGCTATATGCTGGTATTCTGACTTAGTTATGATCCTCTCTTTCCATTTTTTATATTTATCCTTTTTGTCCATTTTAACAGAGATTTTTTTTGTGTGCAACTATGCTTTTTTTGAAGTTTAGACTTCAAAGCTTCTTTAAGCCTCTTTCTATATACGAGTATAAAGTATTTTCACTTTTCTTTCACTGAATTCAATACTTGAGTAAAGATTTAGAGGTTACTAACTGATCTCTATTTGATTGCCTTGTTTATCACCCTCAAATGTTCTTCTTGAAAAACCTTTCCACAAACTGCTTTATAAGTTGAATGCCCACAATTCTAGGGTGACCCATTTTATAATAACTCCCAAGAGAAACATTAATCCTAAGTTATTTGGGTTAGCGCCATCATTGAAGAAAGCAAGAAATTGTTGGAAAATCTCTCTAATGGCAGATATTTTTTTCAGACTGGACTTTCTTCCTGCACTACTTTAAGGAAATGACCCATATTTATTAGTGAGATTTATATACCGCCTCACAGTGCAAGCACTCTCTAAGCAGTTTACACCAGTAAGCAATGTATATTTATATTGCCTCCAACAATCTGGGTCCCCATTTTACCTACCTCGGAAGGATGGAAGGCTGAGTCAACCTTGAGCTGGTGAGATTTGAACCGCTGACCTGCGGATCACAGTCAGCTAAAGTGGCCTGCAGTACTGCCTCTAACCGCTGCACCACCTTTCACTTAGAAGGAAAAGTGTACAAACACCTTCTCTCAGCTTTCCTGCTTTTCCATATGCAGAATTAGATGCGGTAGGCTAAATTCCATCTCAGAATAATCCTATTCTTTTAAGCAAAAAAATGAAAGTAATTTTACGTGCAAAATAAGGTTCAAGGCATAACTCAGAGAGAGGGAGCTTCTGGGTTACTCATGCCTGATTGAAGAAGTCTTTGTGAAAAGTAAAGACTTATGGTTATGATATGATACTATGAGCCGAGGTGGCGCAGCAGTTAGAGTGCAGTACTGCAGGCCACTTTAGCTGACTGTGATCCGCAGGTCAGTGGTTCAAATCTCACCGGCTCAAGGTTGACTTAGCCTTTCATCCTTCCGAGGTAGGTAAAATGAGGAGCCAGATTGTTGGGGGCAATGTAAATATACATTGCTTAATGGTGTAAACCGCTTAGAGAGTGCTTGCACTTTGAAGCGGTATATAAGTCTCACTAATAAATAAATAAATAAACAAAGAATGAAGGAACAGCAAGTCCTTTAAAAACAGTCCAGAGAAACAGAGGGCAGGAGATTGTCCACAAGTTCAACAAATGGCAGCTCCTTGTGAGGGGATCCTAAAAGAGTGGCCTTCCATGTGAATAAATGGTAGGAGATGAAGGGACATGAATTCAGAATGATACCAACCCTGTAGACCTTTTGTAAGTTCATGAAACCTTGCACATGATTGACCCCCAAATTGTTAAGGTCCTCGTTTCTTGGTTATATTAATATCATAAATAGGGACTTAAGAGTTTAAGACAAGATGTAATTGGCAGAAAGCAAAAAATATTTAAGAATGTTTTAAACAGACTAGGGAGACCTGAGGATTCAGGACCATTAATACTTCCTGAAAAGTTTAGAAAAACAGATATCTACTGTATTTTTCGGAGTATAAGACGCACCGGAGTATAAGATGCCCCTTAGTTTTGGGGGAGGAAAATAGGGAAAAAAATCTACCTACCAGGTATTCATCTGGCTAGCGTCCTTAGTCTGGTCAGCTTCAGCACGTTATTTTATCCCCTGGTTAGAGCTGAAAAAAATATTCTTCTAAGGGAGTAGGAATGAAAACAAGCCTGCAAAGACGTAGGGCTGGTAAAAAACTACTTTGAGGGAGTAGGTGCAAAAATGCTGCAAGCCGGTAAGATCGTTAGCACCTCGTTAGGGCACCTCCCTTTTTCAGAGGGAGTAGGAATGAAAACAAGCCTGCAAAGACTTAGGGATGGAAGGACGGAGTAGGACGCCAGGAAGATCATTAGCACCTCCTTAGGGCTGGAAAAAACAGCTTCGAAAAAGCTACGTATGTTCGGCGTATAAGACGCACCCAAATTTTCAGCCTCTTTTAGGGAGGAAAAAGGTGCGTCTTATACTCCGAAAAATACGGTAATTAAATGGTTGACTCATGAGAAATTACAGCCCAGTTCTTAAAATTGCGAAAGGAATTCTTGGCTGCAGGAGACATGCATGTAAGGTAACAGAAATACCTGCCAAGCCTTCACTCTTGGAGTTTCTAAGTTCTTACGACCTTCCATCTTTCTCCTCTTGGATTTGGACAAATAGGCTGCATGTAAGGCCCGTGCCACAGCCCAGATGATGCTGTAATTTTCCAGAGACAGGATCCGATCCTTCACCTGTTGGGAATGAGCCTGCAATGTCTCCCTCTCTCTGCACCGTCTCCAGACTGTCACGGAAAATGCATCCTTGGTTTCTGAGCACATAAAGGATTTTTCCATAAAGCGTCTCATGTAGGAATGAAGCAGTCTGTACCGACGATAATCCAGCGTTTTCTTTCCCTTCAGAACAAAGGAAAGGATGCTATGGAAGTGGTGACAGGAGACTGCGCTGCTCTCCGATAAATAAAAGGTTAAGTCAGAGAGCACTGTTGCCAGCAGGACTTTCCCTTCAATAGGTCCCTTTATCATGAGATGTACAAAATGTAGAACGGCTGTTCCCGCATCAATTGAATTCATTTCTGTAGCGAAAAGAAAGACGCTTGCTTGTCTCCACTTGCGATATACATTATCATCTATTGAAAGATAAGGAACAGTTGCTGAAAAGCCCTGTGAGATAACAGGAGCGATGCCGTTCCTTATCAGCATGGAGGTCATGATGGTCAGGAATTTCTGTCCTTTCTCAGTGTCGATGACAATCAGGCCAACCAAAGTCCACCTGAAGTGGAGGAGCAGCTTGACCATCCCTGAATAGTGGAATCCTTCTGCAGGGAACATTGGGTAGAAGAATGGAAAGCCAGTTTTATCCCTCAGGATCTGGGAAACAAAATTGTAGCTAATCTGAAAAGGAATGAAAAAAATGTTATTTTCTAATGTTGTTGTTGTCAGTTGCAAAGTCGTGTCCGACCGATCGTGACCCCACGGACAACATTCCTCCAGGCCTTCCTGTCCTCTACCATCCTCTGGAGTCCATTTAAGCTCACGCCTACTGCTTCAGTGACTCCATCCAGCCACCTCATTCTCTGTCGTCCCCTTCTTCTTTTGGCCTCAGTCGTTCCCAGCATTAGCCTCTTCTCCAGTGCGTCCTTCCTTCTCATTAGGTGGCCAAAGTATTTGAGTTTCATCTTCAGGATCTGGCCTTCTAAAGAGCAGTCAGGGTTCATCTCCTCTAGGACTGACCGGTTTGATTGCCTTGCAGTCAGAGGTGGGTTCCTGCTGGAGCTGTCCGGTGTGGAGCTCCGGTAGGGAGCGGCCGATTGTGCAATTTACGCACGACCGCTCCGGAGCCCTCTCTGCTGGTCCGTTGCGCGCGTTGCCAACTTTTTCGGTGAATTTTTGGGCGATTTTGCTTCTGTGCATGCGCAGAAGCAAAATCGTGCCAAAATCTCATGAGGGGATGTGCACGCATGTGAGATTTCGGCAAGATTTTGCTTCCGCGCATGCACAGAAGCAAAATCTCACCAAAATCTCTCTCTCGCGCGTGTCTCCTTACGAGATTTTGGCGCTATTTTGCTTCTGCGCATGCGCAGAAGCAAAATCGCGCAAGGGGGCACGTGTGTGTAGCGAGTGCACGCGTGCCTGAAATGTGGAGATGCGCGCGCAGCGCACCGGCACCGGTAAGTAAGCAACCCGGCCCTGCTTGCAGTCCAAGGGACTCGCAGGAGTCTTCTCCAGCACCATAGTTCAAAAGCCTCAATTCTTTGGCGCTCAGCCTTTCTTATGGTCCAGCTTTCACAGCCATACATTGCAACAGGCTGTGTCCACTATATTTTCCAATAGTGGAGAACTATTTTATTGTAGACCCAGAAAAGCCAAAAATGTAAGATATCAATTCTATGTCTAAGGAAGGCTTAGTTCATTTCCTTGCAGTGAAAATGCCTCTACTCAACCATTGCTTCATGCCCTGCTTCTCTCCTTTTGCTCCTAGAGATATTTTTTTTCTTCCAGGAGAATAAAAGGCCCCCAAGTCAGGACTCGGAATATGGCGAGACTGGATATGTCTGCTTTACTCCGTCTCTCAGAGAAAGCTGCATGATTAAAGATTGTCTTCCCAGCAAAGACTCACCTGTGGGATTTTGTAGGTGCCCAACATGGAAGATATCTGGATGGAGAAGCCAGTTTCAGTCCCATCAAGAACAGCCACTGTGTTTCTCTGTCTCCCACAACTGTAATTGGGAACACTGGCCTCCCCATCCGACAGCAGATCCAGCAAAGCATCTGAGGTCTTTCCTGCACTGTAATAATTATCATAGATAGTGTAACCCAGGGTGATATTGGGCAAGAGACGGGAATCCTGATTGATCTCTTGGACGGCCAAAATGAAGGATAGCTTTTTCAAGTATCCCATTACTTTCGCCCTGCAAGGATAATGTATTAAATATACATGAATCCATGAAAAACAATTTTAGACAAAATATTGCTGGGGACAGAAGATAAATCTATAAAGAAAATCTATCAGTACCTACTAGAATACAAAATGGAAGACAAACAAGTCAAAGAAGCAATGGTCAAATGGGCGCAAAACTTTGGATACAATATCAACCTAGAGAAATGGCAAGAACTATGGAACAGGAACAAAAAATTGACATTGGCCACTGCATACAAAGAGAACCTATACAAAATGTTTTATAGGTGGCACCAACACAATTAGTGAAAATAGACAAAAAGCTTTCATCACAATGTTGGAAATGCAAAACAGCGAAAGGTTCATATAATCACATGTGGTGGCTATGCAATAAAGCAAGGATGTTTTGGAATAAGGTGAAGACATGGTTAGAAGAAATATTAGCAAAACCAGAATTGTTCTTACTAGGCATCATCCATGAAAAATATGAAAAAGGATAGATTTATCTAATTTTACATTTAATAATTGCGGCAATATTAATATACGTGCAAAACTGGAAAAATGAAAATATCCCAACTGAAGAAGAATTAATAGGAAAAATACTATCATGTGCGGAAATGGACAGACTAACATTGGAAATGAAAGATAAGGATGAGACAGAATATTATATAATTTGGGAGAAATGTTACCAATGGATAGAAAAGAAAAGCAGTCAAAATAATTGAAAAATATGGGAGAAAAGTTAAATAAAAGAAGGTTCAGATAAAAATGAATATTAATGAGGGATGCTCATGTAAGATCTAATAGTAATGTAATGTAAATAATGATGATATTAAGTGTTATGGAAATAATATCGAATGGAAGGACAAAAACAGGATGGTCACAAAGTGTCCAATGTTTTTAAATGTCTGTTTTATGTTTGTTCATGTAAATAAAGAAAAATTTTATTCAAAATGAAAAACAATTTTATTTAATCTCTCTGTAGTTCTAATCAGGAATTCTTCTAAATGGATTAGACCAGAAGTGTCAAACTCAAGGCTGACAGGCTGGATCTGGCCCATGGGGTGCTTAGATCCGGCCTATGGGCCTGCCCTGGAAACAGCAAAGGACTGTCCTGCGGTGCCTCTGCCATCGAAAACAGAGCTCAGGAGGGCCTCCCTCAGCCCTCCCGAGCTCCGTTTGCGCTGGTAGAATGCTCGGGCCGCCACAGGCACTCCCAATACAAGTGACACTGAGCTGTCCACACCCACACCAGCCCCCCAAGATCAAACCCAACCCTGATGCGTCCCTCAATGAAATCGAATTTGACACCCCTGGAGTAGAGCAATACAGAACAAAAAACTGTAACTTAAAAATAATAAAAATCAGTAAGCTACCCAAAGGTGTTTTGCAAAAAAGCAAGTGGACTTTGTTTTTTCATTAAAGAAGACATTTCGTTTCTCATCCAAGAAGTCTCATCCAAGAAGTTCTGAACTGAAGAAGCTTCTTGGATGAGAAGCGAAATATTTTCAAAGACAAAACAAAGTCCAGTTGCCTTTTGAAAAGCACCTTTGGACCAATCACAACCTGGACGACTGAGAGTCTCCATGGATATTTAACAATAAATTCCATTAATCTGATTATATTTCAAAAGCACTAACCAAGTATGTGCAGCTGAGCAGGTTTTCAGCATTGTGGACATATTTGGATGGATTATTTCATATTTCCAAAGAAGGCAAGAGATAATTGGGATATCTTTCATATTTTAATGAAACTCTGGGATTCATTCAATTTACATTTTGTTTTAATACAAGTTTAAGTGCAAAGAAATCTACTTCTTATTAGCTTTGTTTAGCTTATCCTTGAGGTTGCCAATATCCTGGCAGTTGGTCTAAGATTTCAGAGTGACTTATATATTCTTCCTTTTCCTTTCTGGTTATGTCCTCCTGTTTTTAACATTGGAGTTGTTTAAATGTTAAATGCAGAATAAGTAAACAGTCAGACACAAAGCACACAAATGAGCTTAGAGTCTTGTGAGAAAAATAATTAAGCAGGAATCCAGATTATGAACAATATAAACAGATTTATTAAATACTTTGCGCAAAGGGCCGATACTTGGACAGAAGACAAAACATCTGACACAAATAGAGGCAAAGGCCATTATCCAGAAACATGGATTTATACAGAACATGACTCCACCTTACTCCTCCCATTCTCCTCACATCATATCGTCCAACCTCCCATTATGTAACATCCCAACACAGTGTTTACAACCTAGGAAAAAACCCAGAACATATCCATCATCCTGACAGCTCCACACTTCCTCTCTCTCTATGTGAACCTGAGCATTCTCATAAGCTCATTTCCTTCATAACAACAAAAGAGAAAAACATTTCCGTATCATCACTTCCTCTCCTCTTTATTCCCAGAAAACGGTAAAAACATATCCTGTGTAAAAGCTGACATACATAAAATACATTTTGTTACACAATATGATTTTCATTACAAATAGATTCAAAATGGTTATGCTATGGCTCTTATTACATGTCTTATTTAACAAGAATAAAGTCATAATTCTCACAAGTCTTTACAAAGACAATATGTTATCGACTCCTGTGCATGTTTGTATTTTGATACCCACTGTCAAAAGTCTTTGACCGAAGGCTTCAATTTACATTTAAGTCACTATAGGATTAAGGTATTTGGTATCAGTTCAAAATGGGAATCGCAGACATGGAAACTCAGTGAACTAATATAAAAGAATCTCAGATCAACATTTATTATCAAGGAACGAGATGTGGTGGTGCATTGGTTAGAATGCAGTATTGCAGGCTACTTCTGCTGACTGCCAATTGCCAGTAGTTTGGCAGTTCGAATCTCACCGGCTCAAGATTGACTCAGCCTTCCATTCTTCCAAGGTTGGTAAAACGAGGACCCAGATTGTTGGGGGCAATATGCTGACTCTAATGCTAAGAGAGGAGTGTAAAGCACTATGAAGCGGTATATATGTCTAAGTATATACCGCCACAGGCACCCCCAACACAAGTGATGCTGAGCTGGCCACACCCACACCAGCCCCCCAAGATCAAACAACCCTGATGCGTCCCTCTATGCAAGAATCTAGAAAGAGTTCAGAGAAGAGCAACAAAGATGATTAGGGGACTGGAGGCTAAAACATATGAAGAACAGTTGCGGGAACTGGGTATGTCTAGTTTAATGAAAAGAAGGACTAGGGGAGACATGATAGCAGTGTTCCAATATCTCAGGGGTTGCCACAAAGAAGAGGGAGTCAAACTATTCTCCAAAGCACCTGAGGGTAGAACAAGAAGCAATGGGTGGAAACTAAACAAGGAGAGAAGTAACTTAGAACTAAGGAGAAATTTCCTGACAGTTAGAACAATTAATCAGTGGAACAGCCTGCCTCCAGAAGTTGTGAATGCTCCAACACTGGAAGTTTTTAAGAAGATGTTGGATAACCATTTGTCTGAAGTGGTGTAAGGTTTCCTGCCTAGGCAGGGGATTGGACTACAAGACCTCCAAGGTCCCTTCCAACTCTGTTGTTGTTATTATTATTATTATTAAGTGTTAAGTGCTATTATCAATGAACTAAACAACCAGAAACAGAAGAGAGTGGCTATCCCATTTTAAATATAGCAGAAAAACAGAATTCTTGCATTTTTGTGTCCATATTCACCACTTTATGGGAGAAGGGAATGGTAGAAGATTGGATCCACATTCTCCTATCTATCCATCATCCAACTGTTTCAAAAATATTAGATTTATTTTGATTTATTATTAGAGTTGGAAGGGACCTTGTAGGTCATCTGGTCCAACCCCCTGCTCAAGCAGGAGTTCCTACACCATTTGAGACAGATGGCAGTCCAGTCTCCCCTTGAAGGTCACAAGTGTTGGGGCTCTCACAACCTCCACTGGCAAGCTGTTTGATCGCTCTCACTGGTTGATCACTCTCACTGTCAGAAAGTTCCTCCTTATTTCCAGGTTGAATCTCTCCTTGGTCAGCTTCCATCCATTATTCCTTGTTTGGCTTTCTGGTGCCATAGAGAACAGCCTGACCCCCTCCTCTCTGTGGCATCCCCTCAAGTATTGGAACACTGCTATCATGTCACCCCTGGTCTTTCTCTTCGCCAGACTGTCCAAGCTCAGTTCCTGCAACCGCTCTTTGTATGTTTTATTTTCCAGGTTTATCATCCTGGTTGCTCTCTTCTGCACTTTCTCCAGAGTTTCAATGTCTTTTTTGTAGTGTGGTGACCAAAACTGGATGCAGTACTCTAGGTGTGGTCTGACCAAGGCTTTATAGAGTGGAACTAGTACCTCTCTGGTCCTTGATTGTATCCCTCTGTTTATGCAGCTTAAAGAAAGTATTCATTCTTCAAAGTCAGAAAAAACAGAAGATCCCTGCTTGATGATTTTACTTGCTAAGTTCAAAGTAAGCTAATCAGCTGCAGGGTTTACAATAGATCCCCAAAGTTGAAATGGCACAATAGCTGGCTGGAACTGCTGGAAACAAGTCAGAAATAGAATTGCTCTAATGCAGTACAGGAAGATTGACTTACCAGGATACTTGAGAAGTAGGCCTTTCTTTCAAAGTGATTTTTTTAAAAAAAGCCTTGCTTGAAGAGTCTATGCCACCAATGGAAATGTCCCCTGGCCTGAAATGATTCTCTGGATCCAGTTTACTTCTCTGTAGGGTCAGGAGGCATTTGGCTTTGAGCACAGTCCAAACTCCCTGGATCCACAAGAGCAGAAGCAGAAGCAGCAACATGGTGTGTTCCTGATGGAACCGTCAACCCTCTGTACAATCTGAACAAAATGTGAGAAGATGAAGTGGAAGAATAATTCCTTATTTCAGAATGAATTCAGGCAAAGCTTCATTTCTGAAGTGGAGAGGAGAAAACCCCTCCCCAGGTCCTCTTCCTTTCTAGACCCATTTATGCATCCTTGGATTTCTAATGCCATGGCAACAGCCCGTAAGGCTTTTGCATCAAATGAAGGTGGAAACGTATTATAGCAATGTCTGTGTCAAATCTTCCAAAAGATTGCTGAAAGGTTTCTAGAGAATTAGCACCAAGACAGCAATTAAATCACTATAATTTGGATAATGGCCAATGAGGAGAGAAGTCACAGATGGGACTCAAACTTTGGAGATAAGCCACTGAGCAAGACAGGAGTTCTTGGTTCCAAACTTCCCTAAGAAATTGTCTTTATACAAACCATCGTGAAGAGAAAGTGTTGGCATCTATGTAAATAGTCAAACATTGACCTAGTTGCTCATTGACTATATTGTCAAGTCAACCAAGGATGGGGTTGATGGTTGCTCCCTTTTTTTAAAATGAGGCAATAAATTTAGCATGAGAACTATGGCAGGAGATTCTCCCAAACTATGGATCTGGAAAACAAAAGAACCAGGTGGCAGTTTTTGAACAGATAAATTCTGAACAATTGGATTGTGTTTCCACATTCTTGAGCATTTACAAAATTCCAGATGAACTTAATTCTATGTTGTAAATTCTTGAAATTAGCCGAGAAGGGAGACATCTGCCTTATAGGCTAATTTGAAGAATTTGCAACATGGAACTTTATATACCGTATGTTCCGGCGTATAAGATGACTTTTTACCCCTTGAAAATCTTCTCAAAAGTCGGGGGTCATCTTATACGCCGGGTACTAAAACTTCTGAGCCAGGGAAAGCTCAAAAACGGCCGCGGCCACATTCCTGCTGTTCTCCGGCCAAGCGGCCGAAGGAGCCCTGGAGCCCCGCTGCCGCCCTGCATCTTTGGGCTTGTCCGGCAGCCTGCTGGGAAGGCTGCGGTGCATGGGAGGGAAGGAGAGTGCATGCTACCGCCGCTGCTGCTGCTATTGCCGCTCCGGCATGTCTCCCCAGTCGCTGTGGCTGCACAGGGAGCCCGCGTCCTTGTCAACAATGGAGATGCTGCATGCGCGGGAGCGACTGCGGAGAGAGGCACCTGGCGAGTTAGGCGAGTGGCGGCATTCTCCTGCCCGCGTCTCCCGCCCACCTGCCTCTCATTCTTTTAAATGCTAAGGCAAGAGGTGGGCAGGCGGGCGGAGGATGCGGGCAGGAGTCTGCTGCCGATGCTGCCACTCACCTCACTCGCCAGGTGCCTCTGCTCCACGGTCCCTCCCCCGCGCACAGCATCTCCATTGTTGACAAGGATGCGGGCTCCCCGGTGCAGCCACAGCGACCGGGGAGACTTCGCACATGCAGCGCCTTGTGCAAAGGACACACAGGAGCGGCAATAGCAGCAGCGGCGGTGGTAGCGCGTGCTCTCCTTCCTTCCCATGCGCATTAACCCTGACGGCACCGCGGTCGGGGACTCAGTTGGGTGGCTGGAGCCCCACGGGAGATGGCGACAGAGGCTCCTTCTTCCTCCTGCAAGGAGAAAGAAAGAAAGAAAGAAAGGAGGGAGGGAGGGAGAGAGAGAGAGAGAAAGAGAGAGAGAGAGAGAGAAGTTAGGAAGGAAGGAAGACAGAAAGAAAGAAAGAAAAAGAAAGATGTTAGGAAGGAAGGAAGATGAAAGAAAGAAAGAACGAAAGAAGGAAGGAAGGAAGGAAGGAAGAAGAAAGAAGACAGAAAGAAAGAAAGAAAGAAATTAGGAAGGAAGGAAGACAGAAAGAAAGAAAGAAAAAGAAAGAAAGAAAGAAAGAAAGAAAGAAAGAAAGAAAGAAAGAAAGAAAGAAAGAAAGATGTTAGGAAGGAAGAAAGACAGACAGAAAGAAAGATGTTAGGAAGGAAGAAAAAGAAAGATGGTAGGAGGGGTAGTCATATACGACGAGTATATCCCAAACTCTATATTTTAATTGGAAAAGTTGGGGGTTGTCTTATACACCCAGTCGTCTTATACGCCGGAACATACGGTACATGTATTGTTGTGTCCCAGCACGGAGTCCCCTCAGAAGTGACGCACACACAACAGTTTGCAAACAATACTATTTTACCACTAATAAATCTTCTTAGTAGCTATATGTTTTAAAGTCCATGAAGAACAGAAAAGGTCCTTTTTCGGAAAATCAGATGGCTACTTTCGCTTCTTAAGAACTGGCCAGACTTCAAAACCCCAAAGAAAACAGGCAATTAGTTCCTCAGTTATCAGTAACTCACAGAAGTTGGCAGAAAGCCCGGAATTAATTATTTCATGAACCGAAAATCCAAAAGTCAAAGCAGGAGATTCAAAGAAGGTAAAAGAAACCCAACGAGTTGTTTCCAGCTGTGGTGCTTGGCATGCTTAAGCCTTAAATAGCCTCAGGGCATGGCCAATTAGCCTGCAGCTCTACACATGAGGAGACCTCCTCCTACAGAGCCAGTCTTGCCTGCTAGCTGCCTTGTGTGCCCTAGCGTCAAACAGAGGCTCCTCCTCTTCTCCTGAGTCACTCAGCTCAAACTGAGGAGGTGCAGAAGCTCTAGTTGGCATTCAGCCTCTGGCACCGAGTCCTCCTCGCTATTGGACTCGGGTGCCAGGTGCACGGGATGATAATGCTGTGCCACAGTCGTCTCTTGGTCCTCTGGATCCATGACCAGCTGCACGGGACGTGGGCAAGCTACAACATGTATGTATCTCCAAATATTTAACAGAATAACAGAATAACTGAATAACAGAGATGGAAGGGACCTTGGGGGTCTTCTAATCCAACTCCATGCTCAAGCAAGAGACCCTATATCAGTGATGGCGAACCTTTTTGGCACCGAGTGCCGAAAAGATTGTGTGGAAATGTCACGTGTGCATGCTCATCAGGACTGCGCTCCAGAAAAGCCGAACTTTTGGGTTCTAGCACGCATGTATGCCCAGTGATCAGGTGGCCGGGGTGCATGCACAGGCTGGTTTTCGGCACTGCTGCGCACGCAAATGGCAGCTGATCATCGTGCGCGCATGCACATCAGAAACCCAGAAGACAAATAGGCAAGGCCGCGTGTGCCAGGCAACATGGCTTCATGTGCCACTTTGGGCACACATGCTATAGGTTCGCCATCATGGCTATATCCTATCCTATCCTATCCTATCCTATCCTGTCCTGTCCTGTCCTGTCCTGTCCTGTCCTGTCCTGTCCTGTCCTGTCCTGTCCTGTCCTGTCTTGTCCTATCCTGTCCTATCCCCTATCCCTGTGATGGTGAACCTATGGCACGTGTGCTGGATGTGACACACAGAGCCATCTCTCCGGGCACGCGAGCCATTGCCCGTTGCTCTTCTGGGTTCTGGTGTGCTGGCCAGCTGGTCTTCACGTGCGTTGGAGCACCGGTAACTGGAAGAGCACCTGCCGGACGCGCTTGCACGCGCCGGGAACATTATCTTCCGGTTTCTGGCATGCGCATGCGCACCAGCCAGCTGGTTTTCACACGTGCATGCGTGCCAGAAACTGGAAAACCAGGTGGCTGGTGCACATGCGTGCGCCAAAAACAAAAAGATTATGTTCCTGGCACGCACAAGCGCATCCGGTGGGTGCTCTTCCAGTTACCGGCGCTCCCACGCACGTGAAGACCAGCTGGCTGGTGCACCGGAACCCAGAAGTTCAACAGGCGATGGCTCGTGTGCCCGGAGAGATGGCTCTGTGTGCCACTTCCGGCACATGTGCCATAGGTTCACCATCATGGCCCTATACCATTTCAGGCTAATGGCTGTCCAATCTCTTCTAAAAACACCCAACATCTGTTCCACTGATTAATTGTTCTCACAGTCAGGAAATTTCTCCTTGGTTCTAGGTTGGTTCTCTCCTTGATAAGTTTCCATCCATTGCTTCTTTTGTCGTCCTCAGGTGCTTTGGGGAATAGGCTGAGCCCCTCTTCTTGGAGCATCAGGAAACTACCTGAGAACTGGAAAAGAGCTGATTTGGTTCCCATTTTCAAAAAAGGGGAAAAATAGATCCAGGAAATGACATACCAATTATCCTGACATCAATAGCTGGGAAGTTCCTGGAAAAGATAATAACAAAACACAGATCTGCAAACATCGTGAAATAAATAGTGTTATAAAAGAAGCCAATGCAGGTTTGTTAAAAATATATCAAGCCAAACCAATCTTATTTCATTCTTTGACAAAGTGACTAAATTAGTAGACCAGTGAAATGCTGTGGACATAGTATACCTAGATTTCAGTAAGGCATTTAGGCAAGGTAGCCTACATCCTACTTCTTGGTAAACTAGAAAAATGTGGGATAGACAGCATCATCACCAGATGGCTTTGTAACTGGCTGACAATACTAAAAAGCTAATACAATCCTTGGTTGTATAAACAGAGGCATGGAATCAAAATCACATGAAGTATTAGTACTGCTTTATACAGCCTTAGTAAGACCATACTTGGAATACTGCCTCCAGTTTTGGTCAACACAGTACAAAAAAAGATGTTGAGACTTTGAAAAAAGTGCAAAGAAGAGCAACTAAAACAGGGGTGTCAAACTTGATTTCATTGAGGGACGCATCAAGGTTGTGGTTGATCTTGGGGTGTGGGGTGTGGCTGGGGTGGGAGTGGCTGGGGTTGGCATGGCCATTTTGATGTTGCTCACGTTGGGGGATGCCTGTGGTGGCCTGGCCTGGCCTGGGGGATTCCTTCCTTCCTTCCTTCCTTCCACAAAACTGTCAAAATGGTGGCTATGACAGTTGATCAGAGCTCCTCTGTTTTTTATATGCAACATCTTTAGCATTCAGGAACAGAAGTAAGTTAGATGTTTTTTCTATTAATACATAATCAGGTGGTGGGAGCCATGATTGCTCCTCCCCAGCCAGCCAGCCCGCCCCACCTGACGTACTCCCTGCCAAATCCTCGTCACTCTTCTCCTCCTCTTCGTCCTCATCCTCCCTGCTCAAGCGGTGGTGGGCTTTGTGGGACAATGGTGTCTTATTCATCCCCCAGTGTAGCAAATTCTGGTGGGCTGGACCTGGGTGTGAGGGGCTTGGCCCTGTGATGCCTCCTCGCTCAGTTGAAGGCTTTGTTCCTACCCTCAAACAGTAAGGCTGCTGTGGAATCGGAATCGGCCGGGTGCAGGAACCAACACCATCCATGGGACGGATGTGCTGCTTGTTTGCGTGCTTGGGCCTTACTGTTTGAGGGCAGGAATAGCCTTAGATCCGACCCACGAGGCCACCCTGGAGCCAGCAAGAGACTGCCCAGCCACCTTGCCCCACTCCCTGGCCATACACATAGGAGGCGGTGAACATGCAGGGGCTGACATCCTGGATAAAAGGGAGGCACTCAGAACACAGTCAGCCTGAAGGAGAAGATGGTCCCCATGGACTCCAGGCCCCACGCGCGCTCACTGCCTCCTGTCCATGCACCCGGGGGGCAGGGTGGGGGCAGCCCCTCTCTGGCTCCAGGGTGGCCCTGAAGGTCTGAGACTGACTGTGTTCCGGCCTGGATGACTGTCACTGGGTTTTGCATCATTGCCCAGTTGGCCTGGGCCGGGCTGAGGCCCTGCGGGCTTGGCTTTCACTGTTTCCAGGGGGCCAGATCTAACCACATTGTGGGCTGGATGTTATTGTGTATTTAGTTGGGTGTAGACATCGAAGACATGCAGGATTATCATTATAATAACCTTTAATTGTAGCTTAACAGCACAGTACAACAACTCATGACTATAACTGAGAACTGAGGTAACTTGCCTGACAGACGGCTTTTTATACCCAGCTGTCAAACGGAACACCCAATCACAACCCTCGCTCTTCCCGCTTGTGATCGGCCCTTTAGTGGCCATCTGGCACATTACAGATGTGGCCTGCGGGCCTTGAGTTTGACACCCTTGAACTAAAATGATTAAAGATCTGGAGACTAAAACGTGTGAAGAACAGTCGCAAAAAGTGGCTTTGGCTAATCTAGAGAAAGCAAGGACTAAGGTGGACATGATAGCAGTATTCCAGTATTTGAGAGGCTGCCACAAAGAGGAAGGGGTCCATTTATTTTCCAAAGCACCAGAGGACAGGATAAGAAACAATGGATGGAAACTTGTCAAGGGGAAAAGCAGCCTGGAATTAAGGAGAAACATACTAAAGTGAGGACAATCAACCAGTGGAACAGCTTGCCTTCAGAAGTTGTGGTTTCTTCATCACTTGAGGTTTTAAGAAGAGACTGGACATAACACTCACCCTATAGGACTGCCCCATCTGTTGAGCCTGGTCAACCCATCAGAAACCTACTTCTGATACCAGTTTATGTGGAATCAAATACAGGACCCGAAATCCAATAACGAAGAGTCACTACAGTATTTATTTATTTAAAAATATTCACTTGAGGAATTACAACTTGAGAGGGATTGTTACAGATAAAAGGATGGATTCCTATTTATCCATTTTGGAAAAGAGGAGAAAATGATAAACTCATACAAATGCAGAGGGAAGCATACATATTCATAATTAATAAACCTCAAATTACTTTCCCCCTTCTACTGTTACTAACTTCAATTAAAAAACCCTATTAACTTAAAAATATAAAACAAAACATACAAAAAATGGTCACAGGAATTACATATGTCTAGGCTAATGAAAAGAAGGACTAGGGTTGACATGATAGCAGTCTTCCAATATTAGAAAGTTTAATATGTGAAATATGTCAGTTATGTTGTGAAAGAAATTCTGATAAACTTCCTTGAGAACCAAACACTTCAAGATTTCCTTTTTAATGTTCCAATTAGCACACATTCCTTCTATATTTCTATTTTGCTAACCCACTCCCACTCCTCTAACAATTTGTTTTCCTCTCAGGGGAAACATTAAAATATCAAAGGTTCTTTTTAACAATTATTAATTGATATTTTGGAAAATATCAACCCAAAACTAGCATTTCTATTTTATTTTGACATCACATGTTCTTTTGTATTCAGATCTGGTCTTAGGAAAATAATGAAACACTTGGGGATGAAAATGCAGCCCAGAAGTCCCGCATTAGAAGCCAAGATGGAGAAGACCTGCACGGCCACCATGTATTTCCCTTTGGTACTCAAGTACATTGGCAGGAAGGACACCCAGACACTGCAGAAGACCAGCATGCTGAAGGTGATCAGCTTGGTTTCATTGAAGGCCCCAGGTAGATTCCTGGCCAGGAAAGCCACTGTGAAGCAGATGGAGGCCAGGAAGCCCATGTAGCCAAGAGCCCCATAAAACATGGTGACAGAGCCTTCATTGCACTGTAGAATGATTTCTGCAGATTGTGAGTGCATGTCAGACTCAGAGAAGGGATGGAAAGTGCCTAACCAGATACTGCAAAGAACAACTTGGAGACCAGAGCAAGAAAGGATGATGGAGTAGGCAAATCTCTTTCCCAGCCACCCTTGCAGTTTATTCCCTGGTTTTGTGGCCCAGAAGGCCAAAACCACTGTAATTGTTTTGGCCAAGACAATAGAAATGGCAGCAGAAAAGATGATGCTGAAAGTTGTTTGTCGTAGAAGGCAGGTGACTCTCCTTGGCTGGCCAATGAACAAGAAGCGAGTGAAGAAGGAAAGCAGGAGACAAACAAGAAGGCTATAAGAGAGATTCCGATTGTTGGCTTTGACTATGGGAGTTTCTTGGAATTTGATGAAAGTTCCCAAGACAAAGCATGTAATTAAAGAGAGGAACGAGGCAATGGAAGCCAGGATGATCCCCAGTTTTTCTTGATAAGATAGGAAAGTCTTAATCTTGGGGATACAGCAATCTCGGTTGTTGTTTGGATGTTGATCTGCTGGACATTTGCTGCATTCTTTTGTGTCTAAAAAAGAGAAAGAGTAACATTTACCTTTAACAGATTTAACAGATTAACAGAGTTGGAAGGGCCCTTTAGGTCATCAAGTCCAACCCCCCACCCAAGCAGGAGACCCTACACCATTTCTGAGAAATGGCAGTCCAATCTCTTCTTGAAAGCCAGAGTAAGAGAGCAAGAGTAACACCTACCTTAAAGCTTATTGCTTTCTATAATGCTAAAATACTCCATTTAAGCATTTGCCTGGGCATCCAACTGTGAAGGAAGCTTAATTTGGCTTCCTCAAATGAGAAAGGGAGTGAACTCTTGGCCTCAATGGTGTCTTCCAAATCTGATCATTTTGAAAGGACATCTATATCTCTGATGAAATCAATCATTTGTCACCAAAGACAAGTTGATCTTGAAGTCATTTTTTAAAAAGTCATTTCCAGATTTAGTTCTGATTTTACTGTCTGGAGTTTCCTGCCCCTCTCATTCATGCCAGCTTCCTATTGGGCAGGCATTTTGAAAACTTTTTAAGAACTTCTGATTTTTAAGGGAAATGTGGAGAATAGAAATTAATCTGAAACATTATTTGAAAGTGCCACCCACCTTCAGTGGTGGGTTCCTACCGGTGGGATCCACTCTATAGCACCGGTAGGCTGCCCGCTCGTGATGTCACAGTACCGGTGCGGTCAGTTGCCGGTGCCTGGGTGCCGCCATTTTTTAAAAAAAAAATTTAATTTTTTTTTAATTTTCTTTTGCGCTGCCTTTCTACCCCACAGTGAGTCCAAGCAGGGGAGGATGGCTGAGGGAGTGCGTGAGACGCTGAGAGAACGGGCGGCAGGAGCTATCTCCATTCCTCTCCCTTCAGCAGTCTGAGAAGCCATGAACGCATGGTGATGATCCTAGGCATTTTCACATGTTTGAGGCTTCTTGAGCTGCTGAGGGGAGGGGGAACGGGCGGCAGGAGCCTAGGATCATCGAATGGGGAGAAGCATTCAGGCCGGACGGAGCCTCCTAGAAGAACTGCTGCCGCGGTCTTGCTGCTCCTGCTGTGGGGGGCTGCGTTGCGGGTAGGCAATGCCCCCCCCGCTTCTCCGGCCACCGCCAAGCTCCCGAGGCCCATGCCCACCCGGTCACAGGGCTGGCAAGCTACACCCACAAAATAAGTCACGCCCACAGAGTGGTAGTAAAAAAGTTAGGAACCCGCCCCTGCCCACCTTCCATAGTGGCGATGGTTCCTTCAGGACAGGGAAGGCAGTCATAGCAGCAGATGGGCTTCCCTTCCTGAGCCACCTTCATGAATCCAGGACGGCAACTTTCTACACATCTGGAAGGAGGCAGTGGCTGGACAGAGGGAGGAAGACCATCCAGAAAACGAGTTATCATTTAATTTCCAGAAAGGGTCAGAAAAGGAAGGGTTTGCTGATCCCCAGTTTAAGAGTCAGCTTTCCTAAATGTTAAGCCTATATAATTACATTCACAACCTGCTTGTTTGCATGTTGCTTCTCTTTTCTTCTTCCTTTCTACAGTAATTTTTGTACACTTCCATTTTTAGTTTAGGTTCTAAATTTATGTTCTAAATTTCTCAAGGTAAAATTTAATGCATTATTTTTCCTTTGGGAAAATAAACTCACAACTACCCTGGCTCAAAGATACCCACTTTTCACAGAAGACTTGTGAATAATCTCCTGAAGTAGTTAAGGATATACTGTATTTTTCGGAGTAGAAGACCCATCTTTTTACCCCCCAAAAGAGGGTGAAAACTTGGGTACGTCTTATACACCGAATGTAGTCCCACCCACGCAGCCACCCCCACACTTGGCCTCTGTCTTCCAGCAATTTACCTGCTTGCAGGAAAGAGGGAAGAGCCTGTAAAGCCAAGCAAGTCAGTAGCAGTTTCCCTATGTACAGCTGATTAGGTTTGCCACGTGGGAAAATGAAATTGAAACTAACTGCAAAGAGGCAAATAGCTGGGAGAGACATGCAGGTTTTTATTTTTGCTGAACTGGCTGCAAAGGGGTAAGTGAATAACTATAAATGTCTGTAGAATGTTCAAATTATTAGACTTATTTTTTAAAGACTGCTTTATTATTGTTCTAGAGCCAGGGTTCTCCTACCTTGGCAACTTTAAGACTTGTGGACTTCAACTCCCAGAATTCAACAGCCAGCTTTGTTAGCTTTGCTGGCTGTGGAATTCTGGGAGTTGAAGTCCACAAGTCTTAAAGTTGCCAAGGTTGGAGATCCCTGTAAATCTAGACAACTTAACAAAATAAAGAAGCTTTTTAAAATAAATGCTTGCTCTGAAGAGGCCCAGTGCTATTGTATCTTCTTTTAAATAATAGAGAATAATGTATACTTCTATGAGAGAATAATGTATACTCCCCTGAGTCCCACGGGATTGGGCGGCATATAAGAGCGTCTAATAAATAAATAAAATAAATAAACTTCCAGAAATTTTAATTAATTTTAACAGCTCTGTACAAGTATAGTCTGAAATGTAACAGTGTCCTGTTTAGTATTAGAGTTTAGTTACCTTGGAGTAGATCTATTTAAATAATTGGGAAGAGTTAGTGTGACTACATTTAAGAAAACTTTCTGGCATAATATACATTTCTCCAATTCTTTGCTATTTCTATGGGTCAGGCACACATGCACAGAAATACACAGCAAAGTGTATATTATTTGTGCTGTTTGCTGTTTGGCAAATTGCTTGGAGGCAGAGGCCTTTTTCCCTTGTTTTCCTCCCCCAAAACTAAGGTGCGTCTTATACTTTGGTGCGTCTTATACTCCGAAAAATACGGTATTTCTGCCACACAGTTTTATATCAAAGTAAAGACTCTTTTGTGTCTGTAGGAGGATGTACCTCACCTTGTTCAGCTGATCCATCTTTGCCACACTCTTTGGATTAACCATAAAATTGAAATCCAGGGATCTCTGTTTTTCTAAGCTGCCAAACATCATTCTATGAAATGACCTATTGTGAAATAACCAGTCAACAATGTCCAGATCTGCTGTCAGGTCTCCCTTCTCGTCCAGATACACTCCAGCTATGGATCTATTATAGAACTCAGAGTTTCCAAGGAAGGGATGAAGCTGGAATGGAAGAGAAAATGGGAATGTTTAGCAGAATAACAGATTTCTATTCTAAGGCCCCTTTGGGAAGAATGAAGGTTTCAGATTCATTTCCCAAGTTTGGGAAATATACAAATTTAAATCAGGAAATCAGGAAAATTGGACAAGGATCAGCTGATACAAGAAATTACTAGATTTACAAAGTAGCTGGTCAATGATGTGAAGATTTTTTGGGGGGAATACCAAAGATTTAGATTTAATTTATTATTAGAGTTGGAAGGGACCTTGTAGGTCATCTAGTCCAACCTCCTGCTCAAGCAGGAGTTCCTACACCATTTGAGACAGATGGCAGTCCAGTCTCCCCTTGAAGGTCGCAAGTGTTGGGGCTCTCACAACCTCCGCTGGCAAGCTGTTCCACTGGTTGATTGCTCTCACCGTCAGAAAGTTTCTCCTCACTTCCAGGTTGAATCTCTCCTTGGTCAGCTTCCATCCATTATTCCTTGTTTGGCTTTCTGGTGCCACAGAGAACAGCCTGACCCCCTTCTCTTTGTGGCATCCCCTCAAGTATTGGAACACTGCTATCATGTCACCCCTGGTCCTTCTCTTCGCCAGACTGGTCAAGCTCAGTTCCTGCAACCGCTCTTTGTATGTTTTATTTTCCAGACCCTTTATCATCCTGGTTGCTCTCTTCTGCACTTTCTCTAGGGTTTCAATGTCTTTTTTATAGTGTGGTGACCAAAACTGGATGCAGTCCTCTAGGTGTGCTCTGACCAAGGCTTTATAGAGTGGTACTAGTACCTCTCTGGTCCTTGATTGTATCCCTCTATTTATGCAGCTCAGGACTGCGTTGGCCTTTTTGGCTGCTGCTGCATACTGCTGGCTCATATTTAGTTGGCTGTCTACCAAGACTCCAAGATCCCTCTCGCAATCGCTGCTATTGAGTGTGGTTTCACCCAGTTTGTATGTGTATTTTTGATTCTTCTTACCTAGGTGTAGAATTTTACTTTTCTCCATGTTAAATTTCATTTTATTGGTTTGGGCCCAGTATTCGAGTCTGTCAAGGTCCCTCTGGATTTTGAGTCTGTCCTCTGGGGTGTTTGCTACTCCCGCCAGCTTGGTATTGTCTACAAATTTGGTTAGTTCTCCTGCTATTCCCTCATCTAGGTCATTTATGAAGATATTAAAGAGTACTGGGCCTAGGACGGAACCTTGTGGTACGCCACTGCTTACTTCTCTCCATGTGCACTTAGAGCCATTGAGGACTACTCGCTGGGTACGGTTGGTCAGCCAGTTGTTAATCCATCTGGTTGTGTAGCTGTCTATCCCACTTTTTTCTAGCTTATGAAGAAGTAGGTTGTGGTCTACTTTGTCAAATGCTTTGCTGAAGTCCAGGTATATTATATCTACTGCATTTCGCTGGTCTACTAATTTGGTCACGGTGTTGAAAAATGAAATGAGGTTGGTTTGGCATGACTTGTTCTTAACAAATCCGTATTGGCTGTTGGTTATTACTTGGTTTCTTTCTAGATGATGTGAGATCTGGTTTTTAATTATTTTTTCCAGTATTTTCCCAGGTATTGATGTTAGGCTGATTGGTCTGTAGTTTCCTGGGTCTGTTTTTTTACCTTTTTTGTAGATGGGGACCACATCAGCTCTTTTCCAGTCCTCAGGGAGTCCCCCTGCGTTCCAGGATTTGTGGAAGATGTGGTGCAGTGGTTCTGAAATGACTTCTGCTAGTTCTTTTAGGACTCTGGGGTGTAATCCATCAGGTCCTGGTGCTTTGTATTCGTTAAGTTCAGATAGGTGATCTCTTACTGTATTTTTGCTTAGGTTGAGTCTTGCTTCAAATCTGTTTTTTATATTTGTGTTGCTGGGTAGTTGAGCTGCAGTTTCCTTTTGTGTGAAGACTGATGCAAAGAATGTGTTCAGTAGCTCTGCTTTGTCTGTGTTGTCTGTTACTTCTTTGCCATCTTCTCTCTTTAGTGGACAAACTGTTTCTTTGATTTTTTTCTTGTTGTTTATGTGTTGGAAGAAGTTTTTTTTGTCTTTGACTTTTGTTGCGAGTCTTTGACTTTTGTTGCGAGTCTTTGACTTTTGTTGCGAGTCTTTGTGGATGGAGAAAGAGGAAATCTTGTTACATTCTGGAATGAATTAAAGTCATGACTGTAAAGTACAAAAGGAAGGAGTATAAAGTTGGACCATTTGATCAGGGATTATTTATTTGTTTGACATTCCTGGTAGCTTCTAATTGTTTCTGAACTAGGAGTGAATAAGGATCCTCTCTCTTGCACTTTTTAATTTTTTTTCTTCCTTTCTTTTCATATTTTATTTTACTCTGTATTGTGGTTATTATATTGTGAGAAATGGAGCCTTATTCTTGTAAGAAATAAGACATGTAATAAGAGCAATGGCACAGCCATCTTTATGACATAATCTTCCTGTGAAGTAATTTTCCTGGACCATTCTACTTTATAGGGCTGACAAAGGGAGGATATTCCCCAGGGGTGGGTTCCACTTACCTTTGCCACTGGTTCACATCGCGACGAATCACGCAATTTGGCTTCCGTCCCCTCACACGATTTGGCTTCCGTCCCCTCGCACAATTTGGCTTCCGTGCATGCTCAGAAGCAGGAATGAGCCCGAAACACAGCTGAGGAGCTCATCAGCTGTGCTTCGGGTGAAGAAATAAAGATCAGAATTTACCCATGGGCGGGCAGGAGGGCCACTTTCAAGCCGCGGAAGAGGAAAAATTCGCAGAAAAAAAGATGGCGGCACACACAGACCTTCACCAACAGTGACGTCACCAGCAGGTCACTACCAGTTTGGGCGATCTGGTCCGAACCTGGAGAAACCCACCCCTGATCTTGCCACCATCTTTGTCTTGCATTCCAACTGTCTCTGCTCCTGGAATGGAACAGTTTGCTGATGGTCACCCATTTCTTAGTCACCTCCCAATTGGATTATTGCAACAGGGTCTACATGAGGTTCGCCTTTAAAACCATCCAGAAGGTTTAATGAGTCCTGAAAGCAAAGCCTCAGTAGTTATAGGCATGCCCACAAAGAACCTCTATATTCTGTGACTAGTACTAGTCAACAGCTATAAGCTGTGGTGGCCCAGTGGTTAGAATGCAGTAAGGTAAAGGTAAAGGTTCCCCTCGCACATGTATGCTAGTTGCTTCCGGCTCTAGGGGGTGGTGCTCATCTCCGTTTCAAAGCCGAAGAGCCAGTGCTATCTGAAGACATCTCTGTGGTCATGTGGCCGGCATGACTAAATGCTGAAAGTGCACGGAATGCTGTTACCTTCCCACCAAAGGTGATCCCTATTTTTCTACTTGCATTTTTACATGCTTTCAAACTGCTAGGTTGGCAGAAGCTGGGGCAAGTAATGGGAGCTCACACCGTTACGCGGCGCTAGGGATTTGAACTGCCGAACTGCCGACCTTTCTGATCGACAAGCTCAGAGTCTTAGCCACTGAGCCACCGCTTCCCCTTGTAGAATGCAGTGGTGCAAGCTAATTCTGCTGACTGCCAGCTCCAGCAGC
This sequence comes from Diadophis punctatus similis, assembly GCA_023053685.1. Lineage (NCBI taxonomy): Eukaryota > Metazoa > Chordata > Lepidosauria > Squamata > Dipsadidae > Diadophis > Diadophis punctatus. The sequence goes on along the minus strand of JALIGW010000002.1, from coordinate 243,221,060 downwards.
TTGGCTGTTTGATCTCACCTGCTCAAGGTTGACTCAGCCTTCCATCTTTCCGAGGTGGGTAAAACGAGGACCCACATTATTGGGGACAATGTTCTGACTCTGTAAACCACTTAGAGAGCGTTTAGTATATAAGTGCTATTGCTATTGTTATAAAGACCTACAATGCAAAGAGCCAGAATTGTGAGACTGTCTTCTTCCAAGAACATCTTCCCCTCCCACATGCTCTCAAAAGGAGGATATATTGCATGTTCCCCCATATAGCCATCTTATGGGACATAGGAAGCCTGCCTTCTCAGCAATGGGCCCTGTTGTATGGTTCAATCTGCCCCTGCTTTCAAAGAGAAGAGAGATATTAAATGGCAGTTGATTGACTATAGAAAAGCTGCCTAAGTTGTGAAGACCTCATAATATTCTTTTTGAAGCCAATGTAAAAGGAGAACACATTGCTAAGGAAGGAAGTGCAGAAGGGAGAAGAATGAAAATTTGGAATTCAATTTTTTTTTTACAGTCAGAATACATTTCTGGTTTTTTTCCCCAGAGTAGCTTTACTGTTCTTACAATTCTAAAATGGAATCTTAGCTGCAGGAGAGACATATGACACGTAAGTCCAGAGATACTTTACAAGAAGAGCCCTCCACTCCCCTACTTGCAACAGAATTCCTTACGCAACCAGACTTGAAATCCTGGGCTTAGAAAGCGTAGAACTACGTCGCCTTTGGCATGACCTAAGCATAGCTCATAAAATTATCTGCTACAACGTCCTTCCTGTCAACGACTACTTCAGCCTCAACCACAGCAATACACGAGCACACAATAGATACAAACTCAAAGTGAACCACTCCAAACGTGACTGTAGAAAATACGACTTTAGCAACAGAGTGGTTAATGGCTGGAACTCACTACCTGACTCTGTGGTTTCGTCACCAAACCCCCAAATTTTACCCTTAGACTGTCCACTGTTGACCTCACCTGATTCCTAAGAGGTCAGTAAGGGGCGTGCATAAGTGCACCAGCGTGCCTACCGTCCCTGTCATAATGTTCCCTTTTACTAGTACCCATCTTATATAGATAAACAATGTTATATTTATGTATATCACCAATGCGTACTTGACAAAAACAAATAAATATATAAACAGCAAAGAAATACCTGCCAAGCCTTCAGCCTTGGAGTTTCCAAGTTCTTCCCACCTTCCCTCCTTGTCCTCTTGAATCCTGACAAATAGGCTGCATGTAAGGCCCGTGCCATAGCCCAGATGGTGTTATAAATGAAATAGTTATCTAGACACAAGATTGGATCCATCATGTGTTGGGGCAGAGCCTGCAGACCTTCTCGCTCTCTGCAGCGTCTCCAGACTTTCACAGAAAAGGCATCCTTGTTGTAGGAGCACATAAAGGAATTATCTGCAAAGTGTTTAATAAACGAATAAACATGTCCGTATCCACCAAATTTGGTCATTTGATTTGTCTTCAAAAGAAAGGAAACCATGCTATGAATGTATTCAAAAAAGTTCCCCTTGTCTATCAGATAAAGATTTAAGTCCCAGAGCACTGTTGTCATGAGAACTTTTCCCGCAACAGGTTCCTTAATTCTTTCAACCACCAGACCTAGAATTGCTATTCCTGCACTGATTGAGTGAAACTCTGCAGCATAAAGAAAGGTGTTCACTTGCTTCCAGTTATGATACTCGGGAAACTTTATGGATATTTTTTGAAGAGTTGGTGAAAAGGTCTGTGATATAACTGGACATATGCCATTTCTTGTCAGCATTAAAGTAAATGTGTTCATGAATTTCTGCCCCTGGTCAGTGTCCGGAGCAAGCAGCCCAACCAAAGTCCACTTGAAATGGAGGAGAAGCTTGACCATCCCTGAATACTGGAATCCTTCAGCAGGGAGCATTGGGTAGAAGAAAGGAAAGCCAACTTTATCCATCAGAATCTGAGAAACAAAATTGTAACTAATCTGAAAAGTAAGGAAAGGTGGCATTTAGTCTGAGATCCGTGACAGATGTAAGACATCAATTCTGTCTTAAATCAAGAGTTAGTTCTACTTCTTGCAGTGAAGACTTCTGTATTCCCCCATTGACTCATGCATTGCTTATCCCCCATTTGCTCCTTGAGTGTAGAATATTTTATCCTAGAAAGTTTCCCAAATCTGATTTTTTAAAATAGTTTTTATTGAATAGTTTTAAAAAAATTAGTACATATAACATACAATAAAAGAAAAAATAAATATATACATATATACATAAATATATTTACAAAACCTATACAAAGGACATAACAAACCTGACAAACCACAGAACTCAACAAACCGCACAATCAATAATTATTCTTCATTAAGCAGTCTAACGTATCGTTGTGTTTTTATATCACTGTTATTCTTATTGTCTTACTTAACAGAAGAAAAAAAAATAATTGCCTTCATTAGTTTTAACTTTTATCTCTATTTCAGTTAGTTGCATATCTTTTTGCTTACATACCTATAAAACATCTGACTTAGTTTTGTTTTTGCGATTCAACCAGTCATACAATTTCTCCCAAATTTTATAAAAGTCAGTTTCCTCTTTGTCTTTTATTTGCATGGTTAGTCTGTTCATTTCTGCGCATTCTAGGATCTTATTTATAATCATTAGGTTAGTAGGAACTGTTTCTTTTCTCCACAGTTGGGCGTAAGTCCAAATCTGAATTTGGAATATGGCATGAGCAGATATATTTGCTTTACTCCTTCCCTCCCTTTGGATAACCTGAACTATCATGCTTAAGAGCAATCATTTCCATAACAAACTGTGATCTTCATGTACAAGGGAGGATCTCTGGTTGAAAGCTGCACCGTTAAAACTGGTCTTTCCAGCAGAGACTCACCTGTGGGATTTTGTAGGTGCCCAACATGGATGATATCTGGATGGAGAAGCCAGTTTCAGCCCCTTCCAGAACAGCCACTGTGTTTCTCTCTCTCCCACAATTGTAGTTGGGGATATTGGCCTCCCCCTCTGAAAGCAGGTCCAGCAACGCATCCGAAGTCTTTCTTGAACTGAAATAATTTTCATAGATATTGTAACCCAGGGTGATGTTGGGTAAGATATGGGAATCATGGTTGATGTCTTGGATAGCAAAAAGGAAGGATAGTATTTTCCAGTATTCTGCCGATTGCATCCTGCAAGAATAATATATTAAACGTACAGTAAACAATGAAAAGAATATTTTATTTCATGCCTTTTTAGAAATATAGTTCTAATCAGGATTTGCCCAAGAATCGGTCTGAAAAAATGTACCATAAAGGTACATCCAAGGTCCCTTCCAACTCTCTTATTCCATTCTATTCTAATTTCAAAGGAGACTCATCAGCTGCAGGATCTAAAATAGATCCCCAAAATTGAAAGGGAACAATGGCTGCTGAAACTTTTGAATAAGCCATAAACAAAGTGTCTCTACTACAGTGCTGGAAGATTGACTTACCCCAATACTTGAGTCAAAGGAGAGCTTTTGAAACTTACTATTCGAAACGTAGCCTGAGTTGCAGAGATTATGCCATCAATGGAAAACTCTCCGAGTCTGTAATGATTCTTTGGGTCCACTAAATCCCTCTGTAGAGTCAGGAGGCATTTGTTCTTAAACATCCCCCAGATTCCCTGGGCCCACAGAAGTAGCTGAAATAGCAACATGATTTGTGTTTGTGGTGGTGTGTTTAACCTTGTGTGTGGTTTGAACAAAGAGTAACATAAAGTTGTGGAAGAAAGCTTTTGTATTTTAGATCTATAGGAGAAAACACCTCCCCACCTCCCCTGAAGATGATCTCATCCTCACTTTGTCTCTCAGGACCAATTTGTGCACTCACGGATTTCCAATGTCACGATATCAGCACGCAAACATATAGTGGATATATGTTTGTGTCAAATCTGAAAGCTTCCAGAAAAGTCTTTAGAGAGTTAACAACAGCAACTAAACCAGTATAATTTAGATAACAGCAACATGAAGAGAGGAGGTCCATTACAGAGGAGGCCCATTCATTAGAGATAAGCTCCTGGCTCCAAACATCCTTAATAGAATATTTTCAAGGAAACCAGAGTCGTCAGAGAGTTTTGGGATATATGTAAATAGTCACACATTCATCTGGTCTCTATTTGTAGTGGACTCTGTCATTATACTATACCAGGCATCCTCAAACTATGGCCTGTGGGACAGATCCGACCCACCAAAGCCATTAATCCAGTCCGCGCAGGACCATGATGCTGCCCCGCCCACATTGCCACACCCACCCACTGGCCCCCACCCTTCAGCCAAGTGCCAGACTTACATTTGCGAGGGCCGGCAGAGTGCTTCTGCAGGCCTGCAGAGTGCTTCTAGGAGGCGGGGGAGGCCAAAAAAGGGGTAGGCGGAGGCCCCAGAAAACATAGACACACCCTCTTTTTGGCCGTCAGAGTGCTTCTGGGGGGCAGGGGAAGCCAAAAATAGGCCACGCCAGCGGCGGGTTGGTCCCTTACCGGTGCCGGTGTGCTGTGCACATATCTCCACACTTTGGGTGCTCGCACGCTTGCTACGCGCATGCGCCCCCTCACTACACGTGCATGCCTCCTCGTGCGATTTTGCTTCTGCGCATGTGCGGAAGCAAAATCGTGCTGAAATCTCATGAGGGGATGTGCACAGGTGTGAGATTTTGGTGTGATTTTGCTTCTGCGCATGCAAACCGATAAGAAATGCAGCTCACGCAATAAGGATGGTGCATGTGCAACACTGGGAGCTCCCAGCATGGTGCCTGCTAAGACTATCCAGAAAAAGATCTGGAGGTAAAAACAGTCATTAGCATATTTTAAAAATCCACATCCAGATGAGGAGAACTTATTAAGTGTCTACTACTAATTAAGGACTACTGTAATGCACTCTACATGGGGCTACCCTTGAATAGTATTCGGAGACTTCAACTGGTGCAAAATGCGGCTGTGCATGCTTTGGTGGGTGTTTCAAGATACACCCATGTAACACCTATACTCTGCCAGTTGCATTGGCTGCCCATTGGCCTCCGGGTACAATTCAAGGTGTTGATCATCATCTTTAAAGCCCTACATGGCTTAGGACCAGGTTACCTCCGGAACCGCATTCTACCTCATACTTCCCTTTGACCGGTTAGGTCCCATAGAGTGGGTCTCCTCCAGGTCCTGTCAACCAAACAATGTTGGCTGGCAGGGCCTAGGGAGAGGGCCTTCTCTGTGTGGGGGCCTGCTCTCTGGAACCAACTCCCCTCAGAGATACGAATTGTCCCCACCTTGCTGGCCTTCCGAAAAGCTGTGAAGACATGGCTCTTCCGGCTGGTGGGGTTTTGTGAAAATTTCATCTTGGTCTCCCCTATGTATGTCAGATTTTGTATGCCTTTTAAATGCCTTTTAAATTGTTTTAAATCGTATTGTTTAGTGCAGTGATGGCGAACCTTTTTTGGTTCGCGTGCCAAAAAGGGGGGGGAATGTGGGGGATCACGTGTGTGTGTGCCCACACTCATAATTCCATGCACCCTCGCACATGCACACATGAGCCACTTGCTCCCAGAATGCAATGACACGCCCATTTTTCGCTCTCCCCAGGCTCCAGAGCCTTCCTAGGAGCCTGGGGAGGGCGAAAACGGCCTTCCCCACCCCCTCTGGAGGCTGGAAACAGCCTGTTTCTTGACTCCCAGTGGGCCCAGAAGGCCCGAAAATCAACCGGCTGGTGCACACATGCACGACGGACCTGAGCTCGCGTGCCTACCGATATGGCTCTGCGTGCCACTTGTGGCACCCGTGCCATAGGTTCGCCATCACTGGTTTAGTGATTCTTCAAATGTTGTATGCCGCCCTGAGTCCCCAGGGAGTAGGGCGGCATATAAGAATCCTAAATAAAATAAAATTTTATTTATTTATTTATTTATTTATTTATTTATTTATTTATTTATTTATTTATTTATTTATTTATTTATTTATTTATTTATTTATTATGGTGTTCTTATATGCCACCCACCTCCCAAGGGACTCAGGGCGGCGTACAACAGAGAAAATACAAGACATCAATCCATAAATATAATATTAAAAACAGATATAAAAGTTAAAAAGACAAATATTTAAAAAACATCCAATACCCATTCAACAACCATACATACTTGGGGTGAGCTCAAGTGGATTTAAGCTCTACCCCCAGCCTGCAGGAAAAGCCATGTCTTGACAGCTTTACGGAAGGCCAGCAGAGTGGGGATAGTTCGGGTCTCTGGGGGGAGTTGGTTCCAGAGCGCGGGGCCTGCCACAGAGAAGGCTCTCCCCCTAGGGCCCGCCAAGCGACATTGCTTGGCCGACGGGACCTGGAGGAGGCCAACTATGTGGGCCCTAACCGGTCGAAGGGAAGTGTGAGGCAGAATGCGGTCCCGGAGATAACCTGGTCCTAAGCCATGAAGGGCTTTAAAGATGGTGATCAACACCTTGAATTGGACCCGGAGACCGATGGGCAACCAATGCAGCTGGCGGAGTATAGGTGTCACGTGGGTGTACCTTGGCACACTCACCACAGCACGCGCAGCCGCATTTTGCACCAGCTGAAGTCTCCGGATACTCTTCAAGGGTAGCCCCATGTAGAGCGCGTTGCAGTAGTCCAAACGCGAGGTGACAAGGGCATGAGTGACCGTGAGTAGAGCCTCCTTCTCCAAGTATGGCCGCAACTGGTGCACCAGGCGAACCTGTGCAAAGGCCCCCCTAGCCACAGCAGAAAGATGGTGATCCAATTTTAGCTGTGGATCTAGGAGGACCCCCAAGTTGAGGACCTGATCCGAGGGGGTCAGTTTCGCTCCCTCGAATACCAAGGAGGGACAGTTGTCATAGTCCTTAGGAGGCAGTATCCAAAGCCACTCAGTCTTGTCGGGATTAAGTCTGAGTCTGTTCCTCCCCATCCAGATCCTAATGTCGTCCAGGCACCGGCACATTACATCAACTGCCTCACTGAAGTCAGACGGGGTGGTGATGTACAGCTGGGTGTCATCAGCATACTGGTGGAAACACACCCCATGTCTGCGGATGATCTCCCCCAGCGGTTTCATGTAGATATTAAACAGGATGGGCGAGAGAACCGATAAATAAATAATTTAACCGAAAAATAAATAAATAAATAAGGACTTGAAGCAGGGAATATTGAAGAGAAGAGCCTTTTCCACTGTGTCCCATCCCTGTGGAACATTCTACTGTGGACACGAGAACTTTTAATTTAATTTAATTTAATTTAATGGATTTCTATGCCGCCCACTCCCTGGGGACTCTGGGTGGCTCACAGCATGTTAGATTCCATTACAAGTAAAATGCAATAATTAAAATATAAACAATATCAATACAATAATTAAAAAATACAACAAATACAAAAGTTAAAAAGAGTATCTCATTACCATCATGGGGGGAGACCCTTATTTCATCTAATTGGTCCCCCTTTCACCCCGCCTTCCGGAAGAGCCAAGTTTTTATTGCTTTCCAGAAGGCCAGTAGGGTAGGAATGGTCCTGATCTCCGGGGGAAGCTGGTTCCACAGGGAGGGAGCTCCCACAGAGAAGGCCCTCCCCCTCGGCCCCACCAGCCGACATTGTTTGGTCGACAGGAGCTGGAGGAGGCTGACTCTGTGGGCCCTAACCGGTCATATGGAGGTATGCGGCAGGATGCGGTACCGAAGATAACCTGGCCCTGAGCCATGTAGGGCTTTACAGGTAATGACCAACACCTTAAATTGGATCCGGAGACTAATGGGCAGCCAATGCAGCTGGCGGAGGATCGGTGTTACGTGGGTGCTTCTGGGTACACCCACCACAGCTCGCGCAGCTGCATTTTGCACCAATTGTAGTCACCAGACACTCTTCAAGGGTAGCCCCATGTAGAGCGCATTGCAGTAATCCAGCTGTGAGGTGATAAGGGCATGAGTGACTGTGAGAAGTGCCTCGTTCTCCAAGTAGGGTCGCAACTGGTGCACAAGATGTACCTGTGCTAAGGTCCCCCTAGCCACAGCTGAAAGATGTTGTTCCAATTTTAGCTGTGGGTCTAGGAGGACACCCAAATTGCGGACCCGTTCTGAGGGAGCTAATTTCTCCCCCCCCCAAGAACCAAGGAGGGACAATTGGTCGAGTCCTTAGGGGGCAATATGCACAGCCACTCAGTCTTGTCAGGGTTAAGATTTAGCCGGTTCTTCCCCATCCAGACCCTAACATCGGCCAGGCAGCAGCCCATTTCATCTACGGCAGCGGTTCCCAACCTGGGGGTCGGGACCCCTTTGGGGGTCGAACGACCATTTCCCAGGGGTCGCCCCGGCATCCTCAGCTCCCCCCCCTGCCACAAGCCTGGCCATATCGCGCTCCACAACCCTTACCCCCACCGTGCTCCATCCCGCTGCCGCCATTTGGGTTATTTTACCATCTGCGCATGCGTAGCACGCTTTGCGCATGTGCAGAGGGTAAAAGAACCCAAATGGCGGTGGCAGGGTGGGTCACGGTGGGGGCGCGGGGGTGGGGCATGGGTCGTGGCATTAGGAAGGTTGGGAACCACTGATCTACGGCTTCCCCGAATTGAGACGGGGTGGAGATGTACAACTGGGTATCGTCAGCATATTCCTGATACCTCACCCCGTGTCGTCGGATGATCTCACCCAGTGGCTTCATGTAGATGTTAAACAGGATGGGTGAGAGGACCGAGCCCTGCGGCACCCCACACAGTAGGGGCCTAGGGCTCGACCTCTGCCCCCCTGTCAACACCGACTGGGTCCTGTCAGAGAGGAAGGAGGAGAACCACTGCAAAACAGTGCCGCCCATCCCCACCTCTCCGAGACGACGCAGGAGGATACCATGGTCAATGGTATCGAAGGCCGCTGAGAGGTCAAGTAGCACCTTTCCCCTCCCTTTTGGCCTTCCGGAAGGGTATCAAACCTGACTTTGGGGATGCTTACTGCTGTAGTTGGCTGGTGGGGCAAGAAGACCTCCATCCCCATCACTTCCAATTCTTTGCTCTCTTTGTTTGGTTTACCATAATATTCTAATTCTGTGTTGCTTAAATCTTTTAACTATTTTTACTTAATTTATAACTTGTAAGCTACCCAGAGTCACATTGTAGGAGAAATGAGTGGCACAAACAAACAAACAAATAAATAAATAATCAGGTACAAGTGATAACATATCAAGGAATTGTGATGTGTATATGTGATTTTAAGATATAAAAACAGCTTGCTGTTTTTTTAAGATATAAAGACAGCTTGATTGGGACATGGTTCACAATCTGTCAGCTGCCTAGGGTCACCCTGTAGCGAAGATGGGTGGTATAAATAAATAAATAAATAAATAAATGAATGAATGAATGAATGAATGAATGAATGAATGAATGAATAAATAAATAAAAATCAGATACATATGATGAAATATCACAGAATTCTGATCTGTATATATGATTTTAAGATATAAAAATAGCTTGCTGAATATCATCAAATGCTCTTGACTGGGACATGGATCACAAGTTCTGATCATTACTTCTGTGCATCAATAAAGTACTGAACCCCAGTTTCTTCTCCCGGTGTGATTCTTGGCTCAAATTCCATTGGGTATAATGAACTCAAGTTTTGGCCTGGCCCAACAGGCGCATGATAGCAGTTTGGGTGCTTGGCAACAAGCTCATCTGTATGGCCAATTGCAGTGGCCTGCAGTCCCATGATTGTGATTTTCAATGTTTTTAGTCAGTTTCTGGAATTTACTTCCTATTTCTGGCACACACAAAAACCCACACACTTTGGGGGAAATAGATCTGCTTAATATCCATAGTGTTCAATGAATCAATCACAGGACCCAAAGCAAATAATGAAGGCTTTCTGTGATGTTTATTAAAGAGCTCATGCTGGTGGGACTCCTTCCAAAGAATATTGACAGAGATCCCATTCTACAAAGAGATGCACTCATCTCCTGCGAGGAGAGAAGCGGAAATGGGAGTGGGGGGTGTGTTCAAAGAATCCCACATTGCGCAGAACCACAGAAGGGAGTGAGGTTCACCTGATTCCTGATTAATTCTCATTCCAAGCCTGAAATCTCTCCCAAACTCAAATTGCCTTACTGTTGCCAGAGAAAATTGACCTTCCGAGCAAGCAAAGATCCCCTCTTGATCCGTGAAGAAACAGTCAGGAAACGTTTGTGTCAGCTGAACACCACCACCCCCATTTGAGCAAAGCTGCCTCCACGAAGTATCATGTGGTGTAATTTCACAGCAGGTGCAGCCTCTCCCATTGAGACCCTTCGGACTCCCCCCCCAGTGGAGTGATGGTGGACTGAAGTCCCTGGTAAATCTTTGAATTATTTCCTTGGCTGGCAAAAGGCGTGGCCCAAAGGTGGGTTCCTGCCAGAGCTGCCCAGTGCACAGCTCCGGTAGGGAGTGGCTGATTGCGTAATTTGAGCGCAACCGCTCCAGAGCCCTCTCTGCCGGTCCACCGCACGCGTCACCATTTTTTTCCATGAATTTTTGGTCGATTTTGCTTCTGCGAATTCATGGAAGCAAAATCGCACCAAAAGCTCATGAGGGGACGCGCGCGCGAGATATATTTTGGTGAGAAAATCACGCACGGGGGCGTGCACGCATAGTGAGGGGGTGCGTGCACATAGCGAGCGTGAGCGCGAGCGCCCAAAGCGTGGAGATGTGTGCACAGCGCACCGGCACCAGTAAGGGACCAACCCGCTGCTGGCATGGCCCTTCTTTGGCATCCCCCGCCCCCTAGAAGCACTCTGCCGGCCCTCGCAAACGTAAGTCTTGCACTTGGCTGAAGGGTGGGGGCCAGCGGGTGGGTGTGGCGATGTGGGTGGGGCAGCATCATGGTCCTGCGCAGGCTGGATTAATGGCTTTGGCGGGCCAGATCTTTCCCACGGGCCATAGTTTGAGGATGCCTGGTATAGTATAATGACAGTCCACTACAAATTGAGACCAGATCAATGTGTGACTATTTACATATATCCCAAAACTCTCTGACAACTCTGGTTTCCTTGAAAATATTATATTAAAGACATTTGGAGTCAGGAGCTGATCTCCAATGAATGGGCCTCCTCTGTAATGGACCTCATCTCTTCATGTTGCTGTTATCTAAATTATACTGGTTTAGTTGCTGTTGTTAACTCTCTAAAGACTTTTCTGGAAGCTTTCAGATTTGACACAAACATATATCCACTATATGTTTGCGTGCTGATATCGTGACATTGGAAATCCGTGAGTGCACAAATTGGTCCTGAGAGACAAAGTGAGGATGAGATCATCTTCAGGGGAGGTGGGGAGGTGTTTTCTCCTATAGATCTAAAATACAAAAGCTTTCTTCCACAACTTTATGTTACTCTTTGTTCAAACCACACACAAGGTTAAACACACCACCACAAACACAAATCATGTTGCTATTTCAGCTACTTCTCTGGGCCCAGGGAATCTGGGGGACGTTTAAGAACAAATGTTTCCTGACTCTACAGAGGGATCTAGTGGACCCAAAGAATCATTACAGACTGGGAGAGTTTTCCATTGATGGCATAATCTCTGCAACTCAGGCTGCGTTTCGAATAGTAAGTTTCAAAAGCTCTCCTTTGACTCAAGTATTGGGGTAAGTCAATCTTCCAGCACTGCAATAGAGACACTTTATTTATGGCTTATTCAAAAGTTTCAGCAGCTATTGTTCCCTTTCAATTTTGGGGATTTATTTTAGATCCTGCAGCTGATGAGTCTCCTTTGAAATTAGAATAGAATGGAATAACAGAGTTGGAAGGGACCTTGGATGTACCTTTATGGTACATTTTTTCAGACCGATTCTTGGGCAAATCCTGATTAGAACTATATTTCTAAAAAGGCATGAAATAAAATATTCTTTTCATTGTTTACTGTACGTTTAATATATTATCCTTGCAGGATGCAATCGGCGGAATACTGGAAAATACTATCCTTCCTTTTCGCTATCCAAGACATCAACCATGATTCCCATATCTTACCCAACATCACCCTGGGTTACAATATCTATGAAAATTATTTTGATTCAAGAAAGACTTTGGATGCTTTGCTGGACCTGCTTTCAGAGGGGGAGGCCAATATCCCCAACTACAATTGTGGGAGACAGAGAAACACAGTGGCTATTCTGGAAGGGGCTGAAACTGGCTTCTCCATCCAGATATCATCCATGCTGGGCACCTACAAAATCCCACAGGTGAGTCTTTGTTGGAAAGAGAAGTTTTTATCATGTAGCTTACAATCAGAGGTCCTCCCTTGTATATGAACATCGGAGTTTCTTACGGAAATGATAGGTCTTAAGGATGATAGTTCAGGTCAGTGGTGAAATCCAAATCTTTTTACTACTGGTTCTGTGGGCGTGGCTTGGTGGGCGTGGTGTGGCTTGGTGGGTGTGGCTTGGTGGGCGTGGCAGGGGAAGGATATTGCAAAATCTCCATTCCCACCCCATTCCTGGGGGAAGGACATTGCAAAATCTGCATTCCCACCCCACTCTGGGGTCAGCCAGAGGTGGTATTTTCTGGTTCTCCAAACTACTCAAAATTTCCGCTACCGGTTCTCCAGAACCTGTCAGAACCTGCTGGATTTCACCCCTGGTTCAGGTTATCCAAAGGGAGGGAAGGAGTAAAGCAAATATATCTGCTCATGCCATGTTCCCAATTCAGATTTGGACTTACGCCCAACTGTGGAGAAAAGAAATAGTTCCTACTAACCTAATGATTATAAATAAGATCCTAGAATGCGCAGAAATGAACAGACTAACCATGCAAATAAAAGACAAAGAGGAAACTGACTTTTATAAAATTTGGGAGAAATTGTATGACTAGTTGAATCACAAAAACAAAACGAAGTAAGATGTTTTATATGAATGTAAGCAAAAAGATATGCAACTAACTGAAATAGAGATAAAAGTTAAAACTAATGAAGGCAATTAATTTTTTTTCTTCTGTTAAGTAAGACAATAAGAATAACAGTGATATAAAAACACAATGATACGTTAGACTGCTTAATGAAGAATAATTATTGATTGTGCGGTTTGTTGAGTTATGTGGTTTGTCAGGTTTGTTATGTCCCTTGTATAGGTTTTGTAAATGTATTTATGTATATATTTATTTTTTCTTTTATTGTATGTTATATATACTAATTTTTTTAAAACTGTTCAATAAAAACTATTTTTTAAAAAATAAAATAAAATAAAATAAAAATTCAGATTTGGGAAACTTTCTAGGATAAAATATTCTACATGCAAGGAGCAATGCATGAGTCAATGCGGGAATACAGAAGTCTTCACTGCAAGAAGTGGAACTAACTCTTGATTAAGGACAGAACTGATGTCTTACATCTGTCAGGGGTCTCAGACTAAATGCCACCTTTCCTTCCTTTTCAGATTAGTTACAATTTTGTTTCTCAGATTCTGATGGATAAAGTTGGCTTTCCTTTCTTCTACCCAATGCTCCCTGCTGAAGGATTCCAGTATTCAGGGATGGTCAAGCTTCTCCTCCATTTCAAGTGGACTTTGGTTGGGCTGCTTGCTCCGGACACTGACCAGGGGCAGAAATTCATGAACACAGTGACTTTAATGCTGACAAGAAATGGCATATGTCCAGTTATATCACAGACCTTTTCACCAACTATTCAAAAAGTGTCCATAAAGTTTCCCCAGTATCGTAACTGGAAGCAAGTGAACACCTTTCTTTATGCTGCAGAGTTTCACTCAATCAGTGCAGGAATAGCAATTCTATATCTGGTGTTTGAAAGAATTAAGGAACCTGTTGCGGGAAAAGTTCTCATGACAACAGTGCTCTGGGACTTAAATCTTTATCTGATAGACAAGGGGACCTTTTTTGAATACATTCATAGCATGGTTTCCTTTCTTTTGAAGACAAATCAAATGACCAAATTTGGTGGATACGGACATGTTTATTCGTTTATTAAACACTTTGCAGAGAAATCCTTTATGTGCTCCTACAACAAGGATGCCTTTTCTGTGAAAGTCTGGAGACGCTGCAGAGAGCGAGAAGGTCTGCAGGCTCTGCCCCAACACATGATGGATCCAATCTTGTGTCTAGATAACTATTTCATTTATAACACCATCTGGGCTATGGCACGGGCCTTACATGCAGCCTATTTGTCAGGATTCAAGAGGACAAGGAGGGAAGGTGGGAAGAACTTGGAAACTCCAAGGCTGAAGGCTTGGCAGGTATTTCTTTGCTGTTTATTTATTTATTTGTTTTTGTCAAGTACGTATTGGTGATATACATAAATATAACATTGTTTAGATATATATAAGATGGGTACTAATAAAAGGGAACATTAGGACAGGGACGGTAGGCACGCTGGTGCACTTATGCACGCCCCTTACTGACCTCTTAGGAATCGGGTGAGGTCAACAGTGGACAGTCTAAGGGTTAAATTTGGGGGTTTGGTGACGAAACCACAGAGTCAGGTAGTGAGTTCCAGCCATTAACTATGTTGCTAAAGTCGTATTTTCTACAGTCACGTTTGGAGTGGTTCACTTTGAGTTTGTATCTATTGTGTGCTCGTGTATTGCTGTGGTTGAAGCTGAAGTAGTCGTTGACAGGAAGGACGTTGTAGCAGATAATTTTATGAGCTCTCTCCTGCAGCTAAGATTCCATTTTAGAATTGTAAGAACAGTAAAGCTACTCTGGGGAAAAAACACAAATGTATTCTGACTGTAAAAAAAAAATTGAATTCCAAATTTTCATTCTTCTCCCTTCTGCACTTCCTTCCTTAGCAATGTATTCTCCTTTTAAATTGGCTTCAAAAAGAATATTATGAGGTCTTCACAATTTAGGCAGCTTTTCTTTAGTCAATCAACTGCCATTTAATATCTCTTTTCTATTCGAAAGCAGGGGCAGATTGAACCATACAACAGGGCCCATTGCTGACAAGGCAGGCTTCCTATGTCCCATAAGATGGCTATATGGGGGAACATGCAATATATCCTCCTTTTGAGAGCATTTATTTATTTATTTATTGGTATTTCTTATATGCCGCCCAACTCCCGGAGGACTCCGGGCGGTGTGTGGGAGGGGAAGATGTTCTTGGAAGAAGACAGTCTCACAATTCTCCTGGCCCTTTGCATTGTAGGTCTTTACAACAATAGCAATAGCACTTATATACTAAACGCTCTCTAAGTGGTTTACAGAGTCAGAACATTGTCCCCAATAATGTGGGTCCTCGTTTTACCCACCTCGGAAAGATGGAAGGCTGAGTCAACCTTGAGCAGGTGAGATCAAACTGCCAAGCTACTGGAGCTGGCAGTCAGCAGAATTAGCTTGCAGCACTGCATTCTAAAAGGGGAAGCGGTGGCTCAGTGGCTAAGACGCTGAGCTTTTCGATCAGAAAGGTCGGCAGTTCGGCGGTTCGAATCCCTAGTGCCGCATAACGGAGTGAGCTCCCATTACTTGCCCCAGCTTCTGCCAACCTAGCAGTTTGAAAGCATGTAAAAATGCAAGTAGAAAAATAGGGACCACCTTTGGTGGGAATGTAACAGCATTCTGTGCACCTTCAGCATTTAGTCATGCCAGCCACATGACCACGGAGATGTCTTCGGATAGCACTGGCTCTTCGGCTTTGAAACGGAGATGAGCACCACCCCCTAGAGCTGGAAGTGACTAGCATACATGTGCGAGGGGAACCTTTACCTTTACCTGACTGCATTCTAACCACTGGGCCACCACAGCTTATAGGTGATGACTAGTACTAGTCACAGAATATAGAGGTTCTTTGTGGGCATGCCTACAACTGCTGAGGCTTTGCTTTCAGGACTCATTAAACCTTCTGGATGGTTTTCAAGGGGAACCTCATGTAGACCCTGTTGCAATAATCCAATTGGGAGGTGACTAAGAAATGGGTGACCATCAGCAAACTGTTCCAGTCCAGGAGCAGAGACAGTTGGAATGCAAGACAAAGATGGTGGCAAGATCAAGGGTGGGTTTCTCCAGGTTCGGATCTGATCGCCCAAACTGGTAGTGACCTGCTGCTGACGTCACTGTTGGTTAAGGTCTGTGTGTGCCACCATCTTTTTTAATGTGAATTTTTCCCCTTCCGTGGCTTGAAAGTGGCCCTCCTGCCCGCCCGTGGTTGAATTCTGACCTTTATTTCTTCACCCGAAGCACAGTTGATGAACTCCTCAGCTGTGTTTCGGGCTCATTCCTGCTTCTGAGCATGCACGGAAGCCAAATTGTGCGAGGGGACGGAAGCCAAATCATGTGAGGGGAGAGAAGCCAAATTGCGTGATTCGTCGCGATGTGAACCAGTGGCAAAGGTAAGTGGAACCCACCCCTGGGGAATATCCTCCCTTTGTCAGCCCTATAAAGTAGAATGGTCCAGGAAAATTACTTCACAGGAAGATTATGTCATAAAGATGGCTGTGCCATTGCTCTTATTACATGTCTTATTTCTTACAAGAATAAGGCTCCATTTCTCACAATATAATAACCACAATACAGAGTAAAATAAAATATGAAAAGAAAGCAAGAAAAAAAATTAAAAAGTGCAAGAGAGAGGATCCTTATTCACTCCTAGTTCAGAAACAATTACAAGCTACCAGAAATGTCAAACAAATAAATAATCCCTGATCAAATGGTCCAACTTTATACTCCTTCCTTTTGTATTTTACAGTCTTGACTTTAATTCATTCCAGAATGTAACAAGATTTCCTCTTTCTCCATCTTTGGTATTCCCCCCAAAAAATCTTCACATCATTGACCAGCTACTTTGTAAATCTAGTAATTTCTTGTATCAGCTTATCCTTGTCCAATTTTCCTGATTTCCTGATTTATATCTGTATATTTCCCAAACTTGGAAAATGAATCTGAAACCTTCATTCTTCCCAAAGGGGCCTTAGAATAGAAATCTGTTATTCTGCTAAACATTCCCATTTTCTCTTCCATTCCAGCTTCATCCCTTCCTTGGAAACTCTGAGTTCTATAATAGATCCATAGCTGGAGTGTATCTGGACGAGAAGGGAGACCTGACAGCAGATCTGGACATTGTTGACTGGCTATTTCACAATAGGTCATTTCATAGAATGATGTTTGGCAGCTTAGAAAAACAGAGATCCCTGGATTTCAATTTTATGGTTAATCCAAAGAGTGTGGCAAAGATGAATCAGCTGAAAAAGGTGAGGAACATCCTCGTACAGACACAAAAGAGTCTTTACTTTGATATAAAACTGTGTGGCAGAAATACCATATTTTTTGGAGTATAAGATGCACCTTAGTTTTGGGGGAGGAAAATAAGGGAAAAAGGCCTCTGCCTCCAAGCAATTTGCCAAACAGCAAACAGCAAATAGCACAGATAATATACACTGTTTGCTGTTTATTTCTGTGCATGTGTGCTTGACCCATAGAAATAGCAAAGAATTGGAGAAATGTACATTATGCCAGAAAGTTTTCTTAAATGTAGTCACACTAACTCTTTCCAATTATTTAAATAGATCTACTCCAAGGTAACTAAACTCTAATACTAAACAGGACACTGTTACATTTCAGACTATACTTGTACAGAGCTGTTTAAATTAATTAAAATTTCTGGAAGTATACATTATTCTCTATTATTTAAAAGAAGATACAATAGCATTGGGCCTCTTCAGAGCAAGCATTTATTTTTAAAAGCTTCTTTATTTTGTTAAGTTGTCTAGATTTACAGGGATCTCCAACCTTGACAACTTTAAGACTTGTGGACTTCAACTCCCAGAATTCCACAGCCAGCAAAGCTAACAAAGCTGGCTGTTGAATTCTGGGAGTTGAAGTCCACAAGTCTTAAAGTTGCCAAGATTGGAGAACCCTGGCTCTAGAACAATAATAAAGCAGTCTTTAAAAAATAAGTCTAATAATTTGAACATTCTACAGACATTTATAGTTATTCACTTACCTCTTTGCAGCCAGTTCAGCAAAAATAAAAACCTGCATGTCTCTCCCAGCTATTTGCCTCTTTGCAGTTAGTTTCACTTTCATTTTCCCACGTGGCAAACCTAATCAGCTGTACATCGGGAAACTGCTACTGACTTGCTTGGCTTTACAGGCTCTTCCCTCTTTCCTGCAAGCAAGTAAATTGCTGGAAGACAGAGGCCAAGGGTGGGGGTGGCTGCGTGGGTGGGGCTACATTCGGTGTATAAGACGCACCCAAGTTTTCATCCTCTTTTGGGGGGTAAAAAGATGCGTCTTCTACTCCAAAAAATACAGTATATCCCTAACTACTTCAGGAGATTATTCACAAGTCTTCTGTGAAAAGTGGGTATCTTTGAGCAAGGTAGTTGTGAGTTTCCTTTCCCAAAGGAAAAAGAATGTATTAAATTTTACCTTGAGAAATTTAGAACATAAATTTAGAACCTAAACTAAAAATGGAAGTGTACAAAAATTACTGTTGAAAGGAAGAAGAAAAGGGAAGCAACATGCAAACAAGCAGGTTGTGAATGCAATTATATAGGCTTCACATTTAGGAAAGCTGACTCTTAAACTGGGGATCAGCAAACCCTTCCTTTTCTGACCCTTTCTGGAAATTAAATGATAACTCATTTTCTGGATGGTCTTCCTCCCTCTGTCCAGCCACTGCCTCCTTCCAGATGTGTAGAAAGTTGCCGTCCTGGATTCATGAAGGTGGCTCAGGAAGGGAAGCCCATCTGCTGCTATGACTGCCTTCCCTGTCCTGAAGGAACCATCTCCACCATGGAAGGTGGGTGGCACTTTCAAATAATGTTTCAGATTAATTTCTATTCTCCACATTTCCCTTAAAAATCAGAAGTTCTTAAAAAGTCTTCAAAATGCCTGCCCAATAGGAAGCTGGCATGAATGAGAGGGGCAGGAAACCCCAGATAGTAAAATCAGAACTAAATCTGGAAATGACTTTTTAAAAAATGGCTTCAAGATCAACTTGTCATTGTTGACAAATGACTGATTTCATCAGAGATATAGATGTCCTTTCAAAATGATCAGATTTGGAAGACACCATTGAGGCCAAGTGTTCACTCTCTTTCTCATTTGAGGAAGCCAAATTAAGCTTCCTTCACAGTTGGATGCCCAGGCAAATGCTTAAACAGAGTATTTTAGCATAATAGAAAGCAATAAGCTTTAAGGTAGGTGTTATTCTTGCTCTCTTACTCTGGCTTTCAAGAAGAGATTGGATTGCCATTTCTCAGAAATGGTGTAGGGTCTCCTGCTTGGGTGGGGGGGTTGGACTAGATGACCTACAAGGTCCCTTCCAACTCTGTTAATCTGTTAAATCTGTTAAAGGTAAATGTTACTCTTTCTCTTTTTTAGACACAAAAGAATGCAGCAAATGTTCAGCAGATCAACATCCAAACAACAACCGAGATTGCTGTATCCCCAAGATTAAGACTTTCCTATCTTATCAAGAAAAATTGGGGATCATCCTGGCTTCCATTGCCTCATTCCTCTCTTTAATTACATGCTTTGTCTTGGGAACTTTCATCAAATTCCAAGAAACTCCCATAGTCAAAGCCAACAATCGGAATCTCTCTTATATCCTTCTTGTTTGTCTCCTGTTTTCCTTCTTCACTCCCTTCTTGTTCATTGGCCAGCCAAGGAGAGTCACCTGTCTTCTACGACAAATAGCCTTCAGCATCATCTTCTCTGTTGCCATTTCTGCTGTCTTGGCCAAGACCATCACAGTGGTGCTAGCCTTCTGGGCCACAAAACCAGGAAATAATGTTCAGAGATGGCTTGGAAAGAGTTTTGCCAACTCCATTATCTTTTGTTGCTCTGGTCTCCAAGTTGTCTTCTGCAGCATTTGGCTGGCTGCTTTCCCTGCTTTCCCTGAGTCTGACATGCACTCACAATCTCAAGAAATAATTCTACAGTGCAATGAAGGTTCTGTTGCCATGTTCTATGGTGCACTTGGCTACATGGGCTTTCTGGCTGCCGTCTGCTTCACAGCAGCTTTTCTGGCCAGGAATCTTCCTGGATCTTTCAATGAAGCCAAACTGATCACCTTCAGCATGCTGGTCTTCTGCAGTGTCTGGGTGTCCTTTGTGCCCACCTACTTGAGTAGCAAAGGGAAATACATGGTGGCTGTGCAGGTCTTCTCCATCTTGGCCTCCAATGCTGGACTTCTGGGCTGCATCTTCCTGCCCAAGTGTTTCATTATTTTGCTAAGACCAGATCTGAATACAAAGGATCATGTGATGTCAAAATAAAATAGAAAAGTCAGCTTTGGATATGTATGTCTTAAAACAGGGGTGGCCAAACTATGGTTCTTTGAGGACCTGTGGACTTCAATTCCCAGAATTCCTGAGTTAGCCATGCATGCATGGCTGGCTCAGGAATTCTTGGAGTTGAAGTCCACAGGTCCTCAAAGAACCATAGTTTGGCCACCCCTGTCCTAAAATATCAGTTAATAATTCTGACAAAAAATTTCATATTTTAATGTCCCTCCCATCAACCCTGCTCAGGAAAGTCAATATTTTTTGAAGCCATGTTAGAAAAGGTCTAGCACTTTTTAATACATATTATTTCCTCTTTTTTTCTTTGCAACTGGCAGCTTAGAAAAGAACATCAATGATCATGTCAAGGTCCCAGAGCCAACTTCAAGACATTAATGGATTGGGTTTCACCTGGAGCTTTGCCTGCAGGCAGAGAATCAAACACCAGTGCCCTTTCAGGACCCTCCACCCAATACCAATGCCCCTTCTGCCATATGATCATCATACAAGAGCTGGGAAGGATGAAGTAAGCTGAGGAGCAAGACATTCCTGGATAGAAACAAAGTTAGATGTAGTCTTTGAATAAATCAGTTAATTAGGCCATCTCCACTAGTTCCATCAGTTTCTCCAGCCGTTCTTCCATTTTTGTACATAAAGCATCCTCACTGCTGTCAACACCCAAAAAATTTTGAGACTTCATTGTTATACAATATAAAGTCCTTTTTTTCCAAGTTCCTTGTCCATGAACCCTACAGTTCTCCAACATACCTCCCTAAGACGGATTATAGCCCACAGAGTTGGTCTGCTGGTGGTCCCGTCAGCCAAACAATGCCGGCTGGCGGGTCCACAAATGAGGTCCTTCTCTGTGGCAGCACCGGCTCTCTGGAATACACTACCCCCCGAGATCCGCATTATTCCCACCCTGCCAGCCTTCAGAAAAGCAGTAAAAACATGGCTTTGTCGACAGGCCTGGGGCCAATGATTTTAATATAATGTCGATCACTCTTGGCCCAATGAATGATTTATTGTATGGGTTTTTAAATTGTGGTTTTTAATGTTTTTAATGTTTTAATATCTACTGTTTTTAATGTTTTTTTTTTATATTTGTTGTTGCATGTGAATTTTTATTGTTGTGAGCCACCCAGAATCTCTGTGGAGTGGGCGGCATACAAACGCAACAAATAAATAAATAAATAAATAAATAAATAAATAAATAAATAAATAAATAAATAAATAAATAAATAAATAAATAAATAAATAAATAAATAAATAAATAAATAAATAAATAAATAAATAATACAGTGAAAGAAAAATCTCTGGTTTAATTTGTTCATTCATTTTAGGAATTTTCTATATTAAAATATGAATCTTACCCCAGTATTTCTTTTCCTTATTTGGGGGGTGGTGGTCACAAGTCCACCAAAGATGATAGAAAGTTCCTTCCTTACATTTACACTTCCAACACACATTTGAAGCATCTTTACACATCTTTCACAATTTATCAGGTGTTAAGTATCAACAGTACAATATTTTATTTAAAATGCTTTCAAGTTATAGTTTGATGTAAATTTTGAACCCTTCCTCCACATGTGTTTCCATTGTTAAAGCATTATTTTATACCCAAAATTCTTTGCCCATTGAATCATGCATTGCTTCACAATATACCAGTGGTGTACTTAGTACATGCAGACTATGAGGGTCTGGATGGTGATGGGAGATTACAGCTATAGCTGGAATTCAGTGTCTCTGAATTTTGGGTAAAGTCTTCCTGGAGCTCTTCCATTATTAATTCTAGATAATATGTTAGTCCAAAAAGGTACATAATCTAGGACTTCTCCTGTCATCACTCCTAATTCTAAGAGAGATTTTGAACAAATCCAACTGTGCACAATCATTTTTGTCTTAGTTAATTTCTGTCTGATTTTTTCAATAAACTCTAGTGACTACTATGTCCAAAGACTCCGCTAACTTTCGTAACTTCTTTGTTCACATAGTGATATTTTATTTCTGTATTAATTGTTTTTTTATGTTTTTCCTCTATTCAAAATACAATAAATAAAAATGTGAGTGAATGGATTCTTAAGTTTGAAGCATTGGGTGAGAAAGTCCTTCAGGTTAACTCACAGTTTGAAATTAGGGCTAATGTCATCTTTAAGCAATCAATAATACTCTATGATTTGTTTCAATCTTCGCAAGCAAGGAAAACCTTTATTCACTCCAATAGAGAACTGTCATTCTAAAAAACTGACAATAATCAAATAGGACAAGCTAAAGTCAAGGGCTTAGTGGCTCAGTGGCTAAGATGCTGAGCTTGTCGATCAGAAGGTCGGCAGTTTGGCGGTTCGAATCCCTAGCGCTGCGTAATGGAGTGAGCTCCCGTTACTTGTCCCAGCTTCTGCCAACCTAGCAGTTCGAAAGCATGTAAAAATGCAAGTAGAAAAATAGGGACCAACTTTAGTGGGAAGGTAACAGCATTCCATGTGCCTTTGGCGTTTAGTCATGCCGGCCACATGACCACGGAGACGTCTTTGGACAGCGCTGGCTCTTCGACTTTGAAATGGAGATGAGCACCACCCCCTAGAGTTGGGAACGATTAGCACATATGTGTGAGGGGAACCTTTACCTTTACTAAAGTCAACTATTGACCAAAGTAATCAATAAAAGTCCTCATCCCTGGGATATTTGCTGTGGTTTTGGGTAAGCTACATCAAGGAAATAAAAGAGAACATGTTTTGCATACTTCATTTATTATCTTTATTCAAAGTGGGAACCTCAGCAGATTCTTGACTGACTTGATAATAAAGCTAAAGTCCCCTTCAAATAGAGACCAAAATGTATCAAGATCAATACGTGACTATTTACATGCATCCAAAAACTCTCTTTTGATAATGGTTTCCATGAAAATACTCTCTTAAGGATGTTTGGAGGCAAGTTCTCCTCAGTAGCTCATCTCCAAAGAATGGAGTCACTCCTATGTGGCTTCTCTTCTTGTTGCTGTATATCTGTATCTGTATAAATATTTCTGGACTCTCTCAATTGTATTAATGTCTGATATGCAGTGCGGGACCCAGACAGGTGAGCTGTATTCCAGAATTGGTCTAACAAATGTTTTGTATGCTCTGGTTAGTAGTAGTAATAGTTGTATTACTATTACTATTATTATTATTTTATTATTATTAATATTAATAGTAGTAGTAGTAGTAGTAGTAGTAATTCTCAAATTCAATCTTCAAGCAGGGATCTTCTGCTTTTCTTGACTTTGAAGAACAAACAGCCATTCTTTCCTTGACATATTAGAAGCAGTGATGGACTGTGGAGAGAGAGGAAAAGGTGGTCCCTATGTACTACCCCTTCCTTCCACCCAGTTAATGAATCGACATGAGCACAAATATTGCAAGAATGCTATATTTCTTCCCTTCACTGAAAACGTGATAGCCTCTCCCTTATTTTATTGGGGAGGGGGGGTGTCTTAAATTCATTGGTAATATGACTGGACAGTCACTTGTGTGAAATGGTATAGGGTCTCCAGCTTGAGCAGGGGGCTGGACTAGAAGATCTCCAAGGTCCCTTCCCACCCTACTCTGATGGATAAATCCCATTTTTTTTCAAGATTGCTATAATCAATTCAGATTGATTCTTGGGCAAAGACTAATTAGAACTATATTTCTAAAAAAGGCATGAAATAAAATATTCTTTTCACTGTTTACTGTATGTTTAATATATTATCCTTGCAGGATGCCATTGGCAGAATACTGGAAAATACTATCCTTCCTTTTCGCTATCCAAGACATCAACCATGATTCCCATATTTTACCCAACATCACCCTGGGTTACAATATCTATGAAAATTATTTCGATTCAAGAAAGACTTTGGATGCTTTGCTGGACCTGCTTTCAGAGGGGGAGGCCAATGTCCCCAACTACAGTTGTGGGAGAGAGAGAAACACAGTGGCTGTTCTGGAAGGGGCTGAAACTGGCTTCTCCGTCCAGATATCATCCATGCTGGGCACCTACAAAATCCCACAGGTGAGTCTTTGTTGGAAAGAGAAGTTTTTATCATGTAGCTTACAATCAGAGGTCCTCCCTTGTATATGAACATCGGAGTTTCTTACGGAAATGATAGGTCTTAAGGATGCTGGTTTAGGTTATCCAAAGGAAGGGAAAGAATAAAGCAAACATATCTGCTCACTGCCATAGGCGCTTTTACTAGAATAAAAAAAATTATTCACTGAAGGAGCAAATGGGGAAAGAAGCAATACATAAAGCAATGGGTGAGTAGAGAAGTCTTCACTGCAAGGAGTGGAACTAACCTCCATGAAAGAAAGAATTGGTGTCATCGTTCCTCTCAAGATGGCTGCTGCACGGTAAAGGGTTTTCTCTCTCTCTCTCTCTCTCTCTCTCTCTCTCTCTCTCTCTCTCTCTCTCTCTCTCTCTCTCTCTCTCTCTCTCTCTCTCTCTCTCTCTCTCTCTCTCTCTCTCTCTCTCTCTCTCTCTCTCTCTCTCTCTCTCTCTCCCCCCCCCCCCCGATGGTCTGCTGATTTCACTGCTAAAACTGATTCTTCGGCAGTGCTACTCCCTGGTTTTGAATGGGAGCACTTAGGAATGACCAAATCTGACTTTGGGATGATCATGGACCCAGTGGGGAAACGGGGAGGTGTTCTTGAAGATTCCAGTTCCCTCTGGAAGCAATGTTAAAATCACTGGGCATATACAAATTCCTGTCAAGTAGTTTTGTTTTCTAAGCATGCTTGAGTGTTAATTTTCACTTTTCAAATTTATCATTTCATTCTGCTTTTCGCTTTAAAAGCTGATTAGTGGTTGAATGTTGATTTATTTCAACCCCTTGCAACTTGTCACGATGTGAATATTGTCAGTTGTGAGTCTATGCAGGGTGATGCACCCCTATTCTAATATTATGGTACTTCCCAATACAAGCAGAACACGTGATATGATGTTCTACGCATGTCTACATTCCTACCCACCATTAATCACTTCTGATGTGCCTTCCGAACTGGAAGGTCGTGTTACGTAGCAAAGATGTAGTTTATTCAGGATTTATTGTTTTATATTGTTTTGTACTGAAATAAATATTTTCTATTAGACATTTAATCTCGGTTTTATTTCTAAGTGTTTGAATTCCAAGTAAAAGATCCAAATATCGTCTCTACGGGGGATTCTTCCCTTAACATGGTAGCAGTCGGACGGACTAGCAGTGTTACGTAGCAAAGATGTAGTTTATTCAGGATTTATTGTTTTATATTGTTTTGTACTGAAATAAATATTTTCTATTAGACATTTAATCTCGGTTTTATTTCTAAGTGTTTGAATTCCAAGTAAAAGATCCAAATATCGTCTCTATGGGGGATTCTTCCCTTAACAGGGTAGCAGTCGGATGGATCGAACTTTATCTCAAGTTAACACAACTCTAATTGTTTTTTTTTCCTTTTGATATATGTTGTTCTGGATATGTTGATATATGTTGTTCTGTCCCTTTCATATGGAAAGAATGGCAGCTTTTGGAGGGTGTGTGTGTGAAGAGCGATTAGACCCCCACCACTGGATTCTGTATTTCCAGAATTTGCAAAATATCTGGAGTTTATTTCTATCAAATTGTTCTTATAATTTTGGACTGAAATATAGAGGAAAACATTTTTTTTGTTCTTTGTTCCCTGGCTAAATTTCACAGATTAAAATGGCTGGACAGTATCTGAAACCTAAGTAAGGAGGGTGAGGAAATATATAGCTTCTAGCTGGATTTCTCTTTTAAAAGCTTGATCAAACTATAATGATTGTTCAAAAAATATTAGCATCTGAAACTTCAGGTTGGATAAAGATAAACAAAATGACTTTGATCCAGTTCAGCGGTGGGTTGCTCCGTTACCAGTGCCGGTGCACTGTGCGCGCATCTCCACACTTCGGGTACGCGTTCGCTACGCGTGCACACCCCCTCACACGATTTTGTTTCTGCACATGCGCAAAAGCAAAATCGCGTCAAAATCTCGTGAGGGGACGCATGCGTGTGCGTGAGATTTCAGTGCGATTTTGCTTCCGCGCATGCGCAGAAGCAAAATCTCACCAAAATATCTCTCTCTCGCGCGTCCCCTCACAAGATTTTGGCGTGATTTTGCTTCCGCACATGTGCAGTAGCAAAATCGGCCAAAAATTCACGGAAAAAATGGTGACGCACGCGGTGGACTGGCAGAGAGGGCTCCAGAGCGGTCGCGCACAAATTGCGCAATCGGGCACTCCCTACCAGAGCTGCGCACCAGGCAGCTCCGGCAGGAATCCACCTCTGATCCAGTTCCTGTTCTATGAGATAGTCTTACAGCTGGAGAACCAGTAAAATGATTTCTTCTGTTGTTCTGAAATTTAAGTACGTACGTTTCTTCAACAACATAGCTTTCACTGGAAGGGGGAGAAACAAATTCCTTTCCCCTCTGAAGCTTGAGAGAGATTGGATGGACTTATTACAGTTAACTGTCAACTACTTCTGCTTGCACTTTGATTGGAAGATAGACCTATTCTGGAGACTGAATTTATTATTATTAATCAAACAACAATTAACAAGAGATGACATTAAAAACAAACAAACAAACATGGATATTTGATCCAGGATGATCTACTTATAACTTTTGGGATGATTTGGGATAGCTAAGATGTTACAGTAAATTTTCTACAAGCGGATTACAATAACAGCTTGTTAACAGTGCCAAAATTGGGACTGTCACAAATGAATGAATGAATGAACAAATGAACGAACAAATGAATAAACAAACAAATGAATGAACGAATGAACGAATGAACGAATGAACGAATGAACGAATGAACAAATGAACAAATGAACAAATGAACACATGAACAAATGAACAAACGAATAAACAAACGAATAAATGAACGAACGAACAAGCGAACGAACAAACGAACGAACGAACGAACGAACGAACGAACGAATGAATGAATGAATGATAAAATATGAGAATTGGGACCTGGCAATAGACCTGGATATTGTAAACAGGCTGATTCTGAAATCACTTAGAAAAGTGATGCTTGGAAATTTAGAAAGCAGGGACTCCTGAATTTCAAGTTAATGATCAATCAGAATGATACTTCAGAAATGGAAGAGATGTAAGATGGAAAAAGGCTGTATTTCACACATAAACACAAAAGCACACCAAAGCTCTGAAGCTTTTGTCAGCTGGATTGCATCCCTCAGGCAGGGAGTGAGTAAATTTGAAGGTTGTCTAACATCACCTACAGGTAAAAGATTGTCTTAGGTTATATGCCTAGGTGTCTATAAGAAATCATATCCTTAATTATTCAAATAAAGTTAAATACACTGTAGCTGTTTCTTCTGCACCCCCAATGTTAGTTTTATTTATTTTCAACATTGTTGTGAGGTGGAGATCAGAACTTGAATATTGCCAGCATAGAGATAATTCCTCAACCCACGAAGATGGATGATCTCACCCAGTATTTTCATGCAGAGGTCACAAAGGAGTGGAGAGAGTACCAAGCCCCTGGCATGCCGCAAAAGAGTAGCTGTGGGGTAGATCTCACATTCCCCATCAAAACCAGTTGGGACAAGGTGTGGATAAAGCTGCCCAGAGTCTCTGTGGAGTGGATGGCATACAAATGCAATAAATGAATGAATGAATGAATGAATGAATGAATGAATGAATGAATGAATGAATGAATAAACAAACAAACAAACAAACAAACAAATAAATAAATAAAAAGCCAAACCAGCACAAGACTGTGCTGTCCAGCCCCAAACCTCATAGCGGGGCCACAAGGATAAGGTAACGGTAAAGGTTCCCCTCGCACATACGTGCTAGTCATTCCCGACTCTAGGGGGTGGTGCTCATCTCCGTTTCTAAGCTGAAGAGCCAGCGCTGTCTGATGACGATTCCGTGGTCATGTGGCCGGCATGACTAAATGCCAATGGGGCATGGAACACTGTTACCTTCCCACCAAAGGTGGTCCCTATTTTTCTACTTGCATTTTTACATGCTTTCAAACTGCTAAGTTGGCAGAAGCTTGGGCAAGTAACGGGAGCTCACTCCGTTATGCGGTGCTAGAGATTCAAACCGCAGAACTGCCAACCTTTATTGATCAACAAGCTCAGCATCTTAGCCACTGAGCCACCATGTCCCCGGCCACAAGGATACCATGGTCGATGGTACTGAAGGTCAAAGAGAGGCCAAGGAGAGCAAGGATGGTTTGCTGAATGACTGCAAAGAAATACAATCCTTCTATCCCCTCCCCGCCATCCGGTCAGATCCTGTTCTTCCATCCCCCCCATCATCCAGTCACAACTGTCAGCACCTATCTTTCCATCCCCCCACCACCAGAGGTGGGTTCCTGCCGGAGCTTCCCGATACGCAGCTCCGGTAGGGAGCGACGGATTTCGCAACAGCTCCGGAGCCCTCTCTGCCAGTCCACCCGGCGCGTCGCCATTTTTCGGTGATTTTTGGTGATTTTCAGGTGATTTTGCTTCTGCGCATGTGTGGAAGCAAAATCACACTGAAATCTTGCGCACGTGTGAGATTTCAGCACAATTTTGCTTCCACACATGCACAGAAGCAAAATCGCATGAGGGAGCGCACGCACGTAGCGAGCGAGCGCACGACCCCGAAGCATGGAGATGCGCGCGCATGGCTCCGGCAGCGAGGTAAGAACCTAAATCCTCGAAGGAGCCCTGCCCCGGAGATTGTTGGGTGTGAGACACTCCTTCTGAAGTTGGACTTAGGGGTTCAGGTGGGCCTTTTGCTAACGTACTTGCCTCCTAGCTGCGTTGCAAAGGCCCTGCCTTTTCTGCTTGAGGCAGTAGCAGGGCTGGCGATTGAGTTCCCCAGGTTGATGGTGCTGGGGGACTTCAACCTGCCAACACCTGGCGAAACCTCGGAGGCAGTTCAGGAGTTCATGGCTTCCATGACAACCATGGACCTGACCCAAGTAGTTCAGGGTCTGACTCATGAGGGAGGCCACACGCTTGACCTTGTGTTTCTCTCGGGGCAGTGGAGAGATGATCTGAGGCTGAGGGGTTTAGTCACAGTACCCTTGTCATGGTCAGATCATTTCCTTCTGAGGCTGGATTTCATGGCACCACTCTTCCACCGCAAGGAGGCAGGACCGATTAAGTGGTTCCGCCCCAGGCGCCTAATGGAATCTGAAGGATTTCAGAGGGAACTTGGGGAAATACCTGACTCCCTGGTACATGATTCATCTGAGGCTCTAGTGGCTGCCTGGAATCGGGCGGCAATGGGGGCTTTAGATCGGATTGCGCCTTTGCGGCCTCTCCGTGGCAGCAGATCCAGGAAGGCTCCTTGGTTCACCGAGGAGCTCCGGGAGATGAAGCGCCTAAAGAGATGCCTAGAGCAACGATGGAGAGCCAGTAAAGCTGAGTCTGACCGGACACTTTTAAGAACCTGCATTAAGTCTTACTTAGTGGCGATACGGGCGGCAAAATGTTCGCATTTTTCCGCCCTTATTGCGTTCGCCAACTTCCGCCCAGCCGCCCGGTTTAGGGTGACCTGCTACCTTCTAGCCAAGGAGGGAGCTGAAGATCCCTTGCAGGGCAGAGCTGAGGAATTTTCTCAGTTTCTGGCGGACAAAGTCGTTCAGAGTCAGACAGACAGACCTGGACTCCATTTGGACAGGGCAAGCCGAGATGACGGGGGCGAGTCTTAGTCCTGTTATATGGGATGAGTTTGAGCCTATCACTCCTGATGATGTGGACAAGGCCATAGGAGCGATGAGCGCCTCCACTTGTTTATTGGACCCGTGCCCCTCCTGGCTGGTCTCAGCCAGCAGAGAGGTGACACGCGGCTGGCTCCAGGCTGTTGTGACCGCATCTTTGAGAGAGGGGTCCATCCCACAGCCCTTAAAAGCTGTGGTGGTGAGGCCCCTCCTCAAGAAGCCTTCCCTGGACCCAGCGGATTTAAAGAACTTCCGTCCAGTCTCCAACTTACCCTTTGTGGGTAAAGTTGTCGAGAAAGTGATGTCGCTCCAACTCCTGCGGTTATTGGAGGACACTGATTATCTGGATCCCTTTCAGTCGGGCTTCAGGCGTGGCTACAGTACAGAGACTGCTTTGGTCGCGCTGATGGATGATCTCTGGCGAGCCCGGGATGGGGGTCATTCCTCCATCCTGGTGTTACTTGACCTCTCAGCGGCTTTCGATACCATTGACCATGGTATCCTTCTGCGTCGTCTTGGGGAGGTGGGAGTGGGAGGCACTGTTTTACGGTGGTTCTCCTCCTACCTCTCTGACAGGACACAGTCGGTGTTGACAGGAGGACAGAGGTTGGCCCCTAGGCCCCTGACTTGCAGGGTGCCACAGGTCTTGGTCCTCTCGCCCATCCTGTTTAACATTTATATGAAACCACTGGGTGAGATCATCCGATGACACGGGGTGAGGTATCAGCAGTATGCTGATGATACCCAGTTGTACATCTCCACCCCATGTCAGTTCAGTGAAGCAGTTGAGGTAATGTGCCACTGCCTGGACGATGTGAGGGTCTGGATGGGAGTGAACAGACTCAAACTCAACCCTGACAAGACTGAGTGGCTGTGGATATTGCCCCCCAGGGATTATGTCGACTGCCCCTCCTTGGTTCTTGGGGGAGAAAAATTGACTCCCTCAGAACGGGTTCGCAATTTGGGTGTCCTCCTAGACCCACAGCTAAAATTGGAGCAACATCTTTCAGCTGTGGCTAGGGGGACCTTTGCACAGATCCGTCTTGTGCACCAATTACGACCCTACTTGGAGAGGGAGGCTTTGCTCACAGTCACTCATGCCCTTGTCACCTCACGGCTAGACTACTGTAACACGCTCTATATGGGGCTACCCTTAAAGAGCATCCGGAGACTGCAACTGGTACAGAATGCAGCTGCGCTAGCTGTGGTGGGTGTACCGAGATACACCCACATAACACCTATTCTCCACCAGCTGCATTGGTTGCCTATTAGTCTCCAATCGCAATTTAAGGTGTTGGTTTTGACTTTTAAAGCCCTACATGGCTCAGGGCCAGGTTACCTTCGGGACCGCATCCTACCACATACCTCCCTACGACCAGTTAGGTCCCACAGAGAGGGCCTCCTCCGGGTCCCATCGGCCAAACAATGTTGGTTGGCGGGGCCGCAGGGGAGGGCCTTCTCTGTGGGAGCTCCCTCCTTTTGGAACCAACTCCCTCCAGAGATCAGGACTATCCCCACCCTGCTGGCCTTCCGTAAAGCCATAAAAACATGGCTCTTCCGGCAGGCGGGGTGAATAAGAAGATCAGATTCCCCCATGAATGGTGTTTTTAATAATGTTTTAATAATGTTTTTAATTTTTAAATTGTTCTCACTGTTTTTTACTGTACGTTTCTTATCCATGTTGTATGCCACCCTGAGTCCTACGGGATTGGGCGGCCTATAAGAGCATTTATAAATAAATAAATAAATAAATAAATAAATAAATAAATAAATAAATAATAAATAAATAAATAAATAAATAAATAAATAAATAAATAAGTGAGCAACCCGCCCCTGCCCACCACCATCATAACTGATGAAGTTTCTTGGATGTGAAATGTAACCTTTTGTTCTTCTTCCTCAAGGAGAAAACAGTCCAGTTGCCCTTTGAAAAAGCACCTTTTAGCTTCATCCATATATATTTATTTCTGGTATTTTCCCATTTATCAGGCATGGATAATTGTCCTCTGAAAGCTTTCTTAGATCCTCCACCAAGCTAGAGTTTGGACTACTTGATCCCTGAGGCCCCTTCCAATTCATAATTACAAATTTGCACCAACTGCAGCTTCTAACTAGTCTCTCAAAGCAGCCCCATATTGAATGCCTTACAGTAGTTGTTTCTACTATTATGTTATGTGAACCAGCTATGGTGCATTAGAAATCATGCCTAAGAACATAGCTTGCTGAGTGACCTCAGCCAATTATGGCTCTTTCAATCATGGTTAGGTGGGCCCAGGGGTGAAAGGTGTGCTAGGGTTTTAGAGCTGTGGTTAGCTCTGGATGGAATCACAGAACAGTGGCACACAGGTATGTGGGGGAGAATGGGCAAGATGGCAATAATATCATTCTTTACCCCCTTTGAACATGCATCAACACACACTTTCCAAAGGGTGTGGCTTAGGGGCGGATTGCTCACTTACCTTGCTGCCGGAGCCATGCACGCGCATCTCCATGTTTCGGGGGCGTGCACGCTTGCTACACGTGTGCGCCTCCTCACGCGATTTTGCTTCTGCACATGCACAGAAGAAAAATTGTGCCAAAATCTTGCGAGGGGACGTGCATGCGCGTGAGATTTCGGTGCAATTTTGCTTCCGCACATGCGCTGAGGCGAAATCTTGCACGTGTGCGTGTCCCCTCGCGAGATTTCAGCGCGATTTTGCTTCCGCGCATGCACAGAAGCAAAATCACCCGAAAATCACCGAAAATCACGGAAAAAAATGGCGACGTGCCGGGTGGACTGGCAGAGAAGGCTCCGGAGTGGTTGCGAAATCTGCCGCTCCCTACCGGAGCTGTGTACCGGGCAGCTACGGCAGGAACCCACCTCTGGTGTGGCTTATATAACATCACTCTCTCAACCATCCTGCCTATCTTGACCCTCCTATGGAAACCCCTGAAATAGAATATAGTAGCTAAAATTCTATCTGGTTAAATTTTGTTTGACTTCTGGGAACCCAACTTAATATGGATATTTTATGCTTTGAGGCACCACTGAAGGCATTTTGGGGTCCTTCAAGAAACATTGTAATATTTCCAAAATAGTTTCCAAATATTTTCATGGGATATTTTTATTAAGAGCATACAGAATGTCATTCTCAGCATTCAAAGTCCTACAAAACTCTAAATCTGTCAGTCTTCTCAGCAAACCGGAGAGAAGTAATGTGTTTGGAATCTAAATTTCCAGGTTCTTCTTTTGCAACACAAACAGTGTGAAATCTGAGACATTAAAATAATCTTTTGATTGCGTTTTATGATGTTGCAAAATTTATTTCTGTTCTTGAAAGTCTACTTCTTGCAAAATAAAAAATAAAAAGGCAGGCCAAACTCAGCTGTCTCTGCTGATCTGTTGCTAGCATATTAAGCCACTTCAGGGAATTGACATAAATATGTTTTTCTCTAGGCAAAATTCAGCACATTGCAGCCGCTTCTCTAGGCAGAATTGAGCACATTCTCCTTATGATTACCCGATTATAGTCATTTGCTTTGCTTGTTGCTATGGATCAAGATGGTTTCCGCTCTGGCTTGAGGAGAGTGGTCCATAATTGAGACCATAAACATTAGGAAGAAACAGCAGGGGAGAATATTTTGAATGAAGCTTGAAGAAGTTGGTGCAAAGTTATTGCCAAAGTGTCTTTTGGGCCACTGAGGCTCAGAGCTGGGACTTAGAGTACCTAGGGGGAGAACTGGCAGTGTAACTCTGCCAACTTCTCAAAGTTGACCTTTGCATTTGAAGCTACATGTGAACTTCATGTGGAACACAGAGTCTAGGCTAAAGTTAATTCATGGTTATACATTCCCAGAACCACATTTTTGGGAGTTGCAGCAGCAGATAGTCCCTGTGAAGTCACCTATTTAATAATCCCATAGTCAAGATCTACCTAAATCAGAGGTCTTCAAATTTGGCAACTTTAAGACTTGTGGACTTCAACTCCCAGAACTCTCCAGCCAGCATAGTCTTAAAGCTGCCAAGTTTGGGGACCCCTGGCCTAAATGATTGATGTAGTCCACTTTTCATTAGGGCAGAAAGAGATGGCTGTCACATTACATAATATGGTTCCCATGCACAAGTCCTCTACCCTTCCATCTTGTATGTGTATGTCCCGTCTGGTGTTTGCAGTTACATTGACCTTAGTATGGCCACACTTGGAATACTGCATCCAGTTTTGGTCACCATGATATAAAAAAAGATCTGAGGTAGTGCAGTGGTTAAAGTGCAGCACTGCAGTTCAGCAGTTCAGCTGTTCAAATCTCACCGGCTCAAGGTTGACTCAGCCTTCCATCCTTCTGAGGTCGGTAAAATGAGGACCCAGATTGTTGGGGGCAATATGCTGAACTCTGTAAACTGCTTAGAGAGGGCTGTAAAGCACTATGAAGCGGTATATAAGTCTAAGTGCTATTACTATTGCTATTGCTAAAAAAGATTCTGGAAAGAGTGCAGAAAAGAGCAACAAAGATGATAAGGAGACTGGAGGTTAAAACGTATGAAGAACAGTTGCAGGATCTGGGTATGTCTAGTCTAGTGAAAAGAAGGACTAGGGAAGATATGATAGCAGTGTTGCAGTATTTGAGGCCCTATCACAATGATGAGGGAGGAAAACTATTTTCCAAAGCACCAGAAGGCAGGACAAGAAGCAAAGGTTAGAAACTAAGCAAGGAGAGAAGCAACTTAGAACTAAGGAGGAAATTCCTAATGGTGAGAACAATCAACGATCAACAAATGGTTGGAGTCTGGATAACTGTCAAGATTGGGTGGACCTTGATGGAATAAGAATTATTCCTATCGAGGCAATATAGAATCTTGCTTCTTTGAAGTCATCCTTACTTAGAAAATAAAACCGAGATTCAATTCTAATTAACAAAATATTTATTTCAGTACAAAAGTAACAAAAGAATATGAACGTTATTATGCTACATTTTCTCAGCTAAAAATTCACGTCTGCCTTGGGCGAGGCTCACAGGAGAAGAAGGAAGGAGGAGACTCCTGGAATGCACACATGCGTAGTAAAACATATCAGATGTCTGCTTGATTAGAAAATACAATAAACCTAGAAATATTGCAGAGGTGCTCAACTGGCAATGTTCACATCGTGACAGACCTAGGCAGGGTCTTTTAAGGAGGGGGTGCACCATAGCTGCCTTCGAGGCTGCAGGCATCACACCCTCCAGCAATGAGGTTTCCTGGATCCAGACAAACATGCTCCTACCCGCCCCTCAAAAGAGCCAAGTGGGGTGTGGATCAGGGGTGGGTTCCTAATTTTTTTACTACCACTCTCTGGGTGTGGCTTATTTTGTGGGTGTGGCTTGCCAGCCATGTGACTGGGTGGGCGTGGTTTCTCAGACTGCTGAAGGGAGGGGAACTGAGATAGGTCCTGCCGCCCATTCCCCCTCCCCTCAGCAGCTCGAGAAGCCTCGAACGTGCGAAAATGCCTGGGATCATCACCGCGCGTTCGTGGCTTCTCGGACTGCTGAAGGGAGGGGAATGGAGATAACTCCTGCCGCCCGTTCTTTCAGCATCTCACGTGCTCCCTCAGCCATCCTCCTCTGCTTGGACTCACCATGGGGTAGGAAGGCAGCACATGCGCAGTGCCGGAAGCTCGGCTTCTGGGCATGCACAAAAATAAATTTTAAAAAAAATTAAAAATATTTTTTTTAATGGCGGCACCCAGGCACCAGCAACCGACTGCACTGGTACTGTGATGTTACCAGCAGGCCGCTACCGGTGCTATAGAGTGGACCGCACCAGTAGGAACCCACCACTGGTGTGGATCCAGGCCACAAGCGTCAGAAGACATACTAGAAAGCTCCCTATCCTTTTTAATCAGAGTTCATAGGTCAAAGAGAAGCCTAAAAAATATGAACTCCTGACTCTGCCCAGGAAGCATCAAAAGTCTCAAGATAAAATAAAATAAGATAACCCCCCAAAACTTTAAACTTAGACTGTCTACTGTTGACCTCACCCCATTCCTAAGAGGTCTGTAAGGGGCGTGCATAAGCGCACCAACGTGCCCACTGTCCCTGTCCTAATGTCCCCTTTTATTTGTATCCATTTCATATATTAATAACCATGTTTATAACTATATCTGTTATCTAATACATGCTTGACAAAATAAATAAATAAATTAAACTAACTAACTAACTAACTAAATAAGCAAGCAAGCAAGCAAGCAAACAAACATATAAATGAATGAATGAATGAATGAATGAATGAATAAATAAATAAATAAATAAATAAATAATAAGCAAGCAAACTAAGTAATTAATTAGCTGGTTAATTAATTAATTAATTAGCTGGTTAATTAATTAATTAATTGGTTAATTAATTAATTGGTTAATTAGCTAATTAATTAATTGATTAGTTGGTTAATTAGTTGGTTAATTAGTTGGTTAATTAATTGCTTAATTAATTGCTTAATTAATTAATTGCTTAATTAATTAATTGAGTGGTTAATTAATTAGCTAATTAATTAATTGATTGGTTGGTTAATTAATTAATTAATTGATCAAGTGACTTATCTGTATAATGCTTGGGAAACCAGACACAGATTAATTAAAAAAACCAGACACAAGTTAATTAATTAATTAATTAATTAATTAATTAATTAAGTGACTTATCATTATAATGCTTGGGAAACCAGACACAGAGGCCAGGTAAATGATCTATCTCTATTAAATTCTAAAGCAGCATTTCTCAAGAAAATTTTTCTTCTAAATTTATTTATATAGTAAATTTACTGAGGGGTCCTTGGTGCTCTCTGAGGGTGCTTGTTTTTCTTGTAAACATTTCATTACTCTAACTAGGTAACAGTGCTAGTAAGGAGTGATTTAGCGGTCAGTTTATATTCTGGTGTCTTGCCTGTCTGTGTGGGTGGGTGGGGGCGGTCTTAGAGATTCTTTGTTTGGGCTGTTTAATGATGGCTCTTTGGCATTTTCTTGATTGGGGTATTGCTTACTTGATTGTTGGTCCGAAGTTAACCTTGGTGTTAATCTATGCTGATCTGAGTGCTGATTACTGGTGGAGAGGTGCTGGAGTCTTTTTCTTTTGGGGGGCTCGTTGATTGTGTCTACTGATGGCTGATTTGTCAGAGTGCCAGGCTTCTAGAAATTCCCTGGCATTTTTGGACTTGGGCTGGTCTAGGATGGACACATTTTCCCAATTAAAACTGTGGTTAAATCTGTCTATATGTTGTGAAAGTAAAGAATTTTTGTCATGTCTTCTGACGGCCAGTTGGTGTTCATGGATGCATTCCGCCAGTCCTCTGCCTGTTTGTCCAACATTGTGGTTGTTGCAGTTCTTACACTGTATGTTGTATGACTCCTCTTTTTTCTTTTGAAGTTGCTGGGTCTTTTGGTTTGCTTAGGATGTTTTGAAGGGCTTTCGTTGGCATCTGTGCTATGCTGATTCCACGTGGTTGTAGGAGTCTATTGGTGCTTTCTGAGATATTCTTGCTGTATGTAAAAAATGTAATTCTTTTTACAGTTTGTGTTGGTTGTGCTGTATTGGGTTGAGTGGTCAGGGACTTTTTGATAAAGTAGTGTGGGTATCCATTTTGTTGGAATGTGTTGTATAGATGCTCCATTTCCTTTTTCAGCTGTTCTGGGTTGCGCAGTGTATTTGAGCTTGTTTGAACAAAGTCCTTACACAGCTTCTCTTGTGGGAGGTTGTGTTGTTGCTCTGGTAGTGAAGCACCTGGTAAGTATGGGTGGTTTTTCTGTAGTCTTGCATTTCTAGTTTGCCATTGTGGCAAGGGTGGATTCTAACTTACCTCGCTGCCGGTTCGCTTCCTCATGCGCAGCGTGGACAAGCACGAGCATGCGCAGTAATAAAACTGGGACTTCTGCACATGTGCAGAAGCAAAAAACAAGACGGCAGCACCTACGGCTCCTAGAGAGCCGGTTCAGGGGCATATCCAGCTGGCCATTGCTGCCAGTTCAGCGAGCAGGGGGAAATTCCTGCTACCGGTTCTATAGAGCTGGTCCGAACCGGCAGGAACACACCTCTGCATTGTGGTCTCTGCTAATCAGGATGTCCAGGGAGGGTAGTGACTTGTTGTTTTCTTCTTCTCTAGTAAACTGGATTCCTTTAAAAACAACAATAGCAATAGCACTTAGACTTATATTCTCTTGTGGGGGGTCATTTTAAGGATAAGGAGACCTTGAAGGCTGGATACTAGACTAGAGCCAAAGGATTAAGAAAATGGAGCAGAAATTGTGTTGTGACCCGCCAGCAGCCCATGCAGTTGGTAGCGGATACCGTCCGAGACGAGGCCGATGAGGTGTTGTGCAAGTGGCCTGTGCAGCTGGCACCCGAGTCGGACAATGAGGAGGCTGGCGAGGACTCGGTGCCAGAGGCAGAGGTTCAGCCAGGGCCTTCAGAACCTCCAGCACCTCCCCTCACATCAGTGATGAGGAAGAAGAGGAGGAGCCTCTTCTTAATGCATGGGCATGCAGAGATGCCAAAAGGCAGGAATGGCTACTCAGGAGGAGGTCTCCTAGGGAGTAGGCTTGGGGCTAATAGGCCACTCCCCAACCCTACTTAAGGAATGATGAGTAAATGTCCTCAAGAAATGCTCTCCCTTGGGCTTCCGGTTTTGGCTCCGCAGGCATCGAGGACGCTCCTTGCCCAGCACCTCTTCCGAAGTCCCGTAAAAGCCGCCAGATCAGCTGTCTGGCAGCTTGAAAATCTTCTCCCCGGGAATAGGGGAGAGATGAGAGCTCGACAGGTGGGGTAGAGCCCCCCTAGTGCCCCAGGAGACAATCTGGGGCGCGAAGGGTGAGGGCTCCCCAGGTAGCCTGTCACTCGCTCCAGGACCTCGGATGCCTCTGCTTATGCGGAGCAAGATGCCACGACCACCGCTGCTTGCAAGATGGGATTTACAATAACTTGGTGCATTGCAGACAGCAGACAGAGAAAGGCAGGAGACCAGAATGGCAAGTATGCTAATTTTCAACTCCATTGCACGTTCACTTCGGAAGTTACAAAGTAGCTGAGCTAACAAGCGACAAAATGGTGATTGAAGAATTTTGAGGGCGTGGAAGTGAAAGTTATAAAGTTTCATTTCGCTAGCAGCCCTCTTCAGGGAATCTCTGACTCTGGAAAATTCTTTTTTCTTCTCTTTGATTTTGGATTAAAATAACAATTCAAACTTTAAAATTCATATGGCTTCAGCATCTGGAAAGAATCTTTTTAATTATGGATTTGGCTTTTTCTTTGTATACTTTTAAAAACGTTGGATTTTGATGAACTCTTTTCTCTCTCTGATTTTGAATTAAAACTAAAAGTCTAATCTTAAATTTTAAATAGCTTCTAAACTTGGAAAGACTGTATTTAACAAAAGACCTGAGCATCCCTCTGTTTATACCTCAAGAATGCAATTTACTTCTTATTCAACATCCCCACAGGCTTTAACACCTGAAAACTTATTTGATACTTTAAAAGTTATGAAGAGTGAACGTTTGGTGTATGATACCGCTTCTGCGCATCCAATCTTGGAAACGTTGTGACATGAACTCGGAACCACGATCACTCTGGATTCTGCGGATCTTCACCCCATGTTGATTGTAGGCCTGGATTGCAGTCTTTAAAGATCTGAAAGGTTTCAGATTTTTCTCTCATAGGAAAGACATAACCATATCTAGAATGATTATCATCAATAGTTAAGAAATACTTTTTACTGCCAATAGTTGGGCCATAAGGACCCACAATATCAGTATGAACCAAATCAAAAATGCGTGTTGACTTACGTATAGCATGTTTTGGAATGGCTGCTGCCTTTGATTTTGCCTTTTTGCAAACAGCACAATCCAAATGTACCTTACATCCTTTGAAATTCAAACCTTGGGCAAACAATGGCATTTGTTTAAGGACATCAAAACTGGCATGTCCCATCCTCCTGTGCCATTTATGTATGCACTTGTAATGTAAGGGTTGGCCTGTGAGAGAATTAACAAAGTTAACATTTGAATTAGGAACCTTAGGTTTGTTTTTAGGAGTCTGTGTTGCAATCACAGGATCTCTCTCTTGGACAGCTCTCTCTGGGCCTGCATTGCCATTAATGGAAGGTATTATACTTGCTTGTTTTTGAGGCTCAGGTTTTGGCCTTAAGTAGAAGACTCCACAAATCACAATTGTGTCTGCAACAATCATACTATTCTTAACAATGTAGCTTGCGTTCTTAAAATGATGAATTTGAAATCTAAAATATTGATTAAATGTGTGTAACTAAGCAAATTAAAAGCTGCAGCAGGAACATAATAAACATCTGGAATCAGTGTATCTAACTCTTCAATGTAAACAGCCCCTTTTCCTTCGACTTTGCAAGGACGTTCAGTGAATGTATAAAGTTCACGAAGTTCTGGTTCTGGTGCATGCATTTCTTTGAAAAGGTGCTTTTTGGTAAGTAATACTAATTGAGGCACCTGAGTCCAAAGTCCACAATAAATGTCTATCATATTGCTGACAGGGTTGGATAGCTTGTGTGATGGCAAGAGTGGCATATGGGCCAAATGAGTTGCGCCTTGGACCTGGGCGACGTTGGCTGCCACTTCTGCTTCTGCTGCCTCTGAAGACTGTTCCTCTGGGCAGCGATGCACTTCTCCTGTAGGCTGTTCCTCTGGGTTGGTAATGGTCCCTGTAGTCTGTTCCTCTGGGCTGGACAGGAACTTGAGTGCGTTGCAATTGAATACAATCTCTACTGGTGTGACCTACATGATCACAATATTGGCAACGTAGCAATCTTGGAGTGT
This sequence comes from Diadophis punctatus similis, assembly GCA_023053685.1. Taxonomy (NCBI): domain Eukaryota; kingdom Metazoa; phylum Chordata; class Lepidosauria; order Squamata; family Dipsadidae; genus Diadophis; species Diadophis punctatus. The sequence goes on along the minus strand of JALIGW010000002.1, from coordinate 243,180,411 downwards.
ATTCCCTCTCTGGGGGTCTTCTAGTTGGAGCTAGGGAGCGTTGCAAGTGAGGTGATGCAAGTGCAATATCTTCATATTCTGTTAAAATTCTACAAACATTATCAACAGTCTTTGAGCAAAAGGTACATGATTGATTTGCGTGATGGCCTCTCTCCATGTGTAATTTAAGGAATTGGTAATAATACTGACCATTTGATTATCGTCCATTGGATAGCCACATTCTGTGAGGTCTTTCCTCATGCGTTTCATCTTTGTTAAATGTGCCCCAATGCTGTCTGTAGGTTTAATTCTAGTTCCATCAAATTGTGACAAAAGCAGGTTAGTAGATTCAGCTGAAACCGGCCGAAAACAACGTTCTAATTGAGCCCATATTTCTTGGGCAGTTGCATTTGGAACAAAGGTTTGCTGCATTTCGATCTCCATCAACATCAGTATACTAGTAGATGCTTTTATATCTAATAATCTGATGGCATCTGGCCAAGGCCACTCAGGTGGGTCAAATATTATGTTGTGCGTGCCCTCGCAATGAAGCAAAATAGTCATTTCACTGACCCAGGCTTTATAATTCTGTCCTGATGGCTTTAATTTTGAGTGTCCAGTTAATGGGGCAACTGGTGCCTGGTAAGGTGGAGCAACAGCTTGAATTGGCTGTAAAGGCGGGGCGCCTAATGGGGCCTGCATAGGTGCGGCCTGAGGAATTGCCTGTGGACCCACTTGGGGTTGAAGAGGAGGCGGCAAAGGAGCCTGCACTGGAGCAGGTGGTGGTGCCTGGGCTGGCTGTTGTACAGCAGCTGGTGCAGCAGCAGGGGCCGGCTGCATAGGAGCAGGCGGTGGAGGAATTGGCACTAGCTGGGCCACAGTTGGGGCAGGGCATTGGAGCTTGCATTGGAATAAGTAATTGTCCCATTTGGGGTTGCTGTTGGGCAGTTGAAACAGCAGAGGCTGGAGCAATTCGAGCTTGCAAAGCAGCTTGAGTTTGCTGCATAATTTGTGCAGCCATGGGTGGTGCACTTTGTGCCTGTATTGTTTGGGCAGGTTGAAGAAATTGTTGTTGGGCTATAGGTGGAGGTGGAACAAACTGTAATCCAGAACCTCCAGGTGGCATAGGTGACAAAGGTTGTCTTTTGCCAGACATCAGGAGATCTAGCCTTTCCAACAGAGTTTTAAACATGATTTCTGTTTTATCTATATTTTGTCCACTAGATGGCACTGCAACATTACTTTTGGGAAAGTCTCTCTGTTCATAAAATCTCTGATCAGAACCAGCCCCTATTGACGTATAGTCATATGACCCTTCCAGCAAATGAAAGGTAACGCCCATTTTGGGGTGGGGCTCAAATATTGATGAGACCGGAAAAGATGGCCCAGGAAAAGTTTCTGGAATGTGAGAAGGCTGGCAGACATCTTGTTTTTCATATAGGCGTTGGCTTTCTAGTAACTGCTTCCTTAAGTATCTAATTTCTCTGTCTTTACTATCAAGAAGGTCTTTGTGGCGTGCATCAATAAATCTTTCTGTGGCTGATATGGTACTCGAGGGTGCTCCCTCAGAAAAACTTTCAAGTATTTGGGGCTGAAGTGGCTCATAATGAGTAATCTTTGGAATGGCCCCCGTTTGAACAGCCCCCATTTGAGTTGAACTAGCACCCGGGAAAAAGGGAGTGCTTTTCACATCTGAATTGAGTGAGTGATTGAGTGCGTGGGCGAAGATGGCGCTGGAGAAGTTTGCAGAGATGCGATAGGGGTCTGTCTCGGAGTAGTGATTAAAAGCGGAGATGAGACAGGCAAATAAGTTGCTTCTTGAGGTTTCTCTGCTTCTTGAATCGGCTGGTCAAGGAGAAATGAAATTTCTTTCTCCAGAGAAGACATTTTAGTAGATTTATGGAGTTTTCACTTCAAAACAGCCAAAAACATTCTTATCTATCTGACTGAGCTAAGCGCAATAAACCTGTCAGAATTAATTAAGATCCAGGAACCAAACTCTGCATACCATAACAGATAAGAATAACTCTCATCAGAGGCGAAATAGATCTTTCCCTGGAACTCTGACATTAGAAAAGGAAACCACAGTTTAAAGTTCTAAGTAAAAATATTTATTTCGGTACAAAAACAATAAATTCTCATTAATCACATTTTAGCTATAAAAACACGTCTTGCTTCTTACAGAAGCTGAAAAAGAAGGACGGATCAAAGAAAGGAATGTACACATGCGTACTAGGAACATATTAATCATGTGCTCAGGAATAAATCATTATATTTGATAGGGATGCAGCTCCCTGCATATACATGTAACAGGCAATATAAAATCACTGCCTCACAATAGCAGTATTCCAGTATTTGAGAGGCTGCCACAAAGAGGAAGGGGTCCATTTATTTTCCAAAGCACCAGAGGACAGGATAAGAAACAATGGATGGAAACTTGTCAAGGGGAAAAGCAACCTGGAATTAAGGAGAAACATACTAAAGTGAGGACAATCAACCAGTGGAACAGCTTGCTTTCAGAAGTTGTGGTTTCTTTATTACTTGAGGTTTTAAGAAGAGACTGGACACAACACTCACCCTATAGGGCTGCCCCATCTGTTGAGCCTGGTCAAACCATCAGAAACCTACTTCTGATACCAGTTTATGTGGAATCAAATACAGGACCCGAAATCCAATAACTAAGAGTCACTACAGTATTTATTTATTTAAAAATATTCACTGGAGGAATTACAACTTGAGAGGGATTGTTACAGATAAAAGAATGGATTCCTATTTATCTATTTTGGAAAAGAGGAGAAAATGATGAACTCATAGAAATGCAGAGGGAAGCATACATATTCATAATTAATAAACCTCAAATTACTTTCCCCTTCTACTGTTGCTAACTTCAATTAAAAAACCCTATTAACTTAAAAATATAAAACAAAACATACAAAAAATGGTCACAGGAATTACATATGTCTAGGCTAATGAAAAGAAGGACTAGGGTTGACATGATAGCAGTCTTCCAATATTAGAAAGTTTAATATGAAATACGTCAGTTATGTTGTGAAAAAAATTCTGATAAACTTCCTTGAGAACCAAACACTTCAAGATTTCCTTTTTAATGTTCCAATTAGCACACATTCCTTCTATATTTCTATTTTGCTAACCCACTCCCACTCCTCTAACAATTTGTTTTCCTCTCAGGGGAAACATTAAAATATCAAAGGTCCCTTTTAAGAATTATTAATTGATATTTTGGAAAATATCAACCCCAAACTAGCATTTCTATTTTATTTTGACATCACATGTTCTTTTGTATTCAGATCTGGTCTTAGGAAAATAATGAAACACTTGGGGATGAAAATGCAGCCCAGAAGTCCCGCATTGGAAGCCAAGATGGAGAAGACCTGCACAGCCACCATGTATTTCCCTTTGGTACTCAAGTAGGTTGGCAGGAAGGAAACCCAGACACTGCAGAAGACCAGCATGCTGAAGGTGATCAGCTTGGTTTCGTTGAAGGCCCCAGGTAGATTCCTGGCCAGGAAAGCCACTGTGAAGCAGATGGAGGCCAGGAAGCCCATGTAGCCAAGAGCCCCATAAAACATGGTGACAGAGCCTTCATTGCACTGTAGAATGATTTCTGCAGATTGTGAGTGCATGTCAGACTCAGAGAAGGGAGGGAAAGTGCCTAACCAGATACTGCAAAGAACAACTTGGAGACCAGAGCAAGAAAGGATGATGGAGTAGGCAAATCTCTTTCCCAGCCACCCTTGCAGTTTATTCCCTGGTTTTGTGGCCCAGAAGGCCAACACCACTGTAATTGTTTTGGCCAAGACAATAGAAATGGCAGCAGAAAAGATGATGCTGAAAGTCGTTTGTCGTAGAAGGCAGGTGACTCTCCTTGGCTGACCAATGAACAAGAAGGGGGTGAAGAAAGAAAGAAGGAGACAAACAAGAAGGATATAAGAGAGGTCCAGATTGTTGGCTTTGACTATGGGAGTTTCTTGGAATTTAATGAAGGTTCCCAAGACAAAGCAAGTGATCGAAGAGAGGAACAAGGCAACGGAAGTCAAGAGAAATCCCAATTGTTCTTGATAAGATAGGAAAGACCTAATTTTGGGGATACAGCGATTTTGGTTGTTGTTTGGATGTTGATTTTCTGGACATTTGCTGCATTCTTCTGTGTCTGAAAAAGGGCAAGAGTAACATCTACTTTAAAGTAACAGCTTGTTGCTTTCTATAATGCTAAAATACTCGATTCAAACTGGGCATCCAACATGTGAAGGAAGCTTAATTTGGCTTCCTCAAATGAGAAAGGGAGTGAATGCATGGCCTCAATAGTCTCTTCCAAGTCTGATTATTTTGAAAGGACAGCTATTTCTCTGATGAAACCAGTTGTTTGTCACCAATGACAAGTTGATCTTGAAGCCATTTTTCTAAAAGTCATTTCCAGATTTTGTCCTGATTTTACTGTCTGAACGGGGATAGTCTTATGGGTAGTTTCCCCAAGTTTTTGCCCCTCTCATTCATGCCTGCATAACAAGGAAGAATCACTTCCTTTTGGGCAGGCATTTTGAACATAGATGAGAAAAGACCCTCCAAAGATTTAGGCTTCCTCTATTCATTCCAACCAGAAGGGGAGAAGCAAACAAAACACGATATTTTCCCACTCCACTGCTGGACCTGTTCAAAAAAAGACTTTAGCCTTTCACCTGTGTATCAATGGACCGAGGTACACAAAACACACACACAAAAAGAGCCAGGTGATCCTAAATTTAAGGTAAAATGAAGATAGATTATAATAGAGGGCTTCTCCCTGGTAATGCTAAGCCATCATTGGTCCACTACCTTTTAATATTCTGCTCTTAGTTCAACCTCATTGGTCCTTTCCTATCACTCATGAGTGAAATGTATTTATAACAAAGAGATATAAGTTGCTAAAAAGCCAGTCAAAATGCCCTCATGAGAAATGTTGGGTATGTGGTCTTCCCAGAATATAAATTTTGCCCCTTTCCTGTGGTGCCACCCACCTTCCATGGTGGAGATGGTTCCTTCTGTGCAGGGAAGACAGTCATAGCAGCAGATGGGTTTCCCTTCCTGAGCCACCTTCATGAACCCAGGACGGCAGCTTTCAACACACCTGGAAGGAGGCAGGGGCTGAAGGGAGAGGAAGATCATGATAGAAAATGATTTATGGTGAGGACTTCCGGTGGTGACGCAGGGCGAGACAGCTGTAAAAGGACGATCTCTGTCCTTTGAAGCTGCCTTTTTCTTTTGTTTTCAGAGACCCTTCGAGGCGCAAACAGTTTGAAGGACTGTGCGGAGAAAGAGGGATAGCCCGGGCAACAGCGAGGCGAAGGCGTTCACCCACTGGGGCAAAGGGCACCTCTTCTATCTGGAGCAAAAGTGCTCGTCCTGTCTTTAGAAACATGGCGGGCCCGAATGTTGCTTCCCCTTTCTACTTTCTTTGTAATTTTTGTACATTTCCATGTTTAGTTTAGGTTCTAAATTTCTTAAGGTAAAGTTTATTTATTTATTTATTTATTTATTTATTTATTTATTTATTTATTTATTTATTTATTTATTTATTTATTTATTTATTTATTTATTCATTCATTCATTCATTCATTCATTCATTCAAATTTATATGCCGCCCAACTCCTGAAGGAGTTTATTTCCCATTGGGGAAATCAACTCACTGTTAGGCTCTCCATCATTGACGTGGTGTCTTTCTGGGTTCCTGCCATCAAAGTGGAAGGGAGGGGGGTGGCATTTGGGGCAACCCACACCTGTGTAGCTAATGGTGGGAAATGGAGGGGGGGAAGTGACAACGGAAAAAGACCAGACCACGAAACCGGCTTGTACCAGGATCTTCAAGGCCGTTTTTCCTGAGAATGGAATGTTACCAGTTTCACACCTCAGAGTTTCTCAAAACATCATACTGGCATCACATTGGCTGGCCAGGGGCAGATTATGGGGGGAGGGATTGGGAGTCTGAAAGAATAGCTTTGTACTTTGCGTGGGAACACCAGATTCCACCTGACTTTACTGCAACCAGTTTCTTTCAGTAAAAGTTATTTTGCTTCAACTAAATGGAGTCATGAGTCCTACTTTCCTGAGAGAGCAAACTTGGCCAGGTCTGACACTACACTGGTGCAAACATACTTTCCTTCACAAAAGACTTGTGATTAATCTCCTGAAATAGTTAAGAATATTTTCTCACAGACTCTTTGATATCAAAGCAAAGACGTTGTCATGTCTCTTGGAGAATGTTCCCCACCTTGCTCAGCTTGTGCATCTCTTCCAAACTCTTTTGATTAACCATAAAGTGGAAATCCAGGGATCCCTGTTTTTCTAGGCTGCCAAACATCATTCTGCGAATTGACCTGTTGTGAAACAGCCAGTCAACAATGTCCAGGTCTGCTGTCAGGTCCCCCTTCTCATCCAGAGAGACTCCAGCTATGGATCTATTATAAAACTCAGAGTTTCCAAGGAAGGGATGAAGCTGGAATGGAAGAGAAAATGGGAATATTTAGAACTCAAATTACCTCTTAATATACTGATATGTAACTTGCGAATATGCTTCTGGGTATCTTATCTTATCTTATCTTATCTTATCTTATCTTATCTTATCTTATCTTATCTTATCTTATCTTATCTTATCTTATCTTATCTTATCTTATCTTATCTTATCTTATCTTATCTCATCTCACCTCACCTCACCTCACCTCACCTCACCTCACCTCACCTCACCTCACCTCACCTCACCTCATCTCATCTCATGTGGTATGGAAGTAAAGGACAAACAAACTGATTTGCAACTTTTGGCCTTCCTCTGTGGTACATCAAATTTATTTCTTCATTTGTAATTTTTGGCACCGAAAGAATACATTTAGTTTTCCCACATATCCTTGCTTGTATGGGAGGTACCCGAGACAAATTATACAATAGAATAGAATAGAATAGCAGAGTTGGAAGGGACCTTGGAGGTCTTCTAGTCCAACCCCCTGCTTAGGCAGGAAACCCTACACCACTTCAGACAAATGATTATCCAACATCTTTTTAAAAACTTCCAGTGTTGGAGCATTCACAACTTCTGGAGGCAAGCTGTTCCACTGATTAATTGTTCTAACTGTCAGGAAATTTCTCCTTAGTTCTAAGTTACTTCTCTCCTTGTTTAGTTTCCACCCATTGCTTCTTGTTCTACCCTCAGGTGCTTTGGAGAATAGTTTGACTCCCTCTTCTTTGTGGCAACCCCTGAGATATTGGAACACTGCTATCATCTCTCCCCTGGTCCTTCTTTTCATTAAACTAGACATACCCAGTTCCTGCAACCATTCTTCATATGTTTTAGCCGCCAGTCCCCTAATCATCTTTGTTGCTCTTCTCTGCACTCTTTCTAGAGTCTCAGCATCCTTTTTGCATTGTGACGACCAAAACTGAATGCAGTATTCCAAGTGTGGCCTTACCAAGGCATTATAAAATGGTATTAACACTTTACGTGATGTTGATTCTATCCCTTTGTTAATGCAGCCTAGAACTGTGTTGGCTTTTTTGGCAGCTGCTGCACACTGCTGGCTCATATTTAAATGGTTGTCCACTAGGACTCCAAGATCCCTCTCACAGTTACTACTGTTGAGCAAGATACCACATATACTGTACCTGTGCATTTTGTTTTTCTTGCCTAAATGTAGAACCTTACTTTTTTCACCATTGAATGTCATTTTGTTAGATAGCGCCCAATGTTCAAGTCTGTCAAGATTCTTCTGTATGTTGAGCCTATCTTCTGGAGTGTTGGCTATTCCTGCCAGTTTGGTGTCATCTGCAAATTTGATGAGTTCCCCATCTATCCCCTCATCTTTACTCCCTTATTGAAAAGGACAGCTTCACCTTCCTCTCATCTGGTGGATGGAAGAAAGAGAATGGAGGCCATTCAGGACTCTAGATGGAAATGGAAACATTTGCAAGACCCGCCTAAATTAAAGGCCTATCTGGAATCTGAGAGATCATGAAAAAAATGCTACAGAAGTCCATGCACAACACCTTGTACATCGATTTCCCCTGCAATTCAAAAGAAACATGTGAACCTCCAACATGAATATAGGTTTGGAGATACCAGGATGGACATGTAATAGTACATCAGAAAGATGTTGAGGAACAGGTTGAAGTGTTGCTGCCTTGGAATGAGCAGATAAGAGAGATTAAAGCCCACAGCGGCATAATTGGAACAGAAAAAAATTCAGAAGCAACCCTCCCTAAATTCTCAGGCTGCAAAAGAACGCAGGAGATTTGTACTTTCAGACTTGCAAGAGTGTGTTAATGTAGCCATGCAATAAACAAGTAGCTTGTGAAGTCTGAATCCTGTCTGGTATACCTAGGAAGGCTAAGAATTTCCAAAAATTTCATTGCTAAAAAAGCATTAAGAGTTGTTAACCTAATCTTGCGTAGCTTCTTCTCTGGTAATATTGTACTGCTAACTAGAGCATTCAAAACATTTGCTAGACCAATTCTCGAATAGAGCTTATCTGTCTGGAACCCGCACTGCATATCGGACATTAATACAATTGAGAGAGTCCAGAGATATTACATGAGAAGAGTCCTCCACTCCTCTGCTCGCAACAGAATACCTTATGCCACCAGACTTGAAGTTTTGGGCTTAGAACCTCCTTGGTTCTTGGGGGAGAGAAATTAACTCCCTCAGAACGGGTTCGCAATTTGGGTGTCCTCCTAGACCCACAGCTAAAATTGGAGCAACATCTTTCAGCTGTGGCTAGGGGGACCTTTGCACAGGTTCGCCTAGTGCACCAATTGCGACCCTTCTTGGAGAGGGAGGCGCTACTCACAGTCACCCACGCCCTTATCACCTCCCGGCTGGATTACTGCAATGCGCTCTACATGGGGCTACCCTTGAAGAGTATCCGGAAACTACAATTGGTGCAAAATGCAGCTGCTCGTGCCGTGGTGGGTGTGCCCAGGTACACCCATGTAACACCTGTCCTCCGGCAGCTGCATTGGTTGCCCATTAGTCTCCGGATCCAATTTAAGGTGTTGGTCGTTACCTTTAAAGCCCTACATGGCTCAGGGCCAGGTTACCTTCGGGACCGCATCCTGCCGCATACCTCCCTACGACCAGTTAGGTCCCACAGAGTGGGTCTTCTCCAGGTCCCATCAACCAAACAATGTTGGTTGGCGGGGCCTAGGGGGAGAGCCTTCTCTGTGGGAGCTCCCTCCCTATGGAACCAACTTCCTCCGGAGATCAGAGCCATCCCCACCCTGCTGGCCTTCCGGAAAGCAATAAAAACCTGGCTCTTCCGGCAGGCGGGGTGAAAGTGAGACCGAGCATATTATCTCTGGGTCTCCCCCCTTGTTATGAATGTTGGAGATTTTCTTTTTAATTTTTCTATATCTTTTTAACTGTGATGTTTTTATTGTAATAGATTTGGATATGTTGTGAGCCGCCCAGAGTCCCCCGGGAGTTGGGCGGCATACAAATCTATTAAATTAAAATTAAATTAAATTAAATTAGGCAACTTAGAACTATGCCGCCTTAGGTCTGACCTAAGTGTAGCACATAAAATTATCTGCTACAATGTCCTACCCATCAATGACTACTTCAGCTTCATCCACAACAATACACGAGGACACAATAGATACAAACTAAATGTAAACCGCTCCAAACTCGATTGCAGAAAATATTAATGCCTGGAATACACTACCAGACTCTGTGGTTTCTTCCCCAAATCCCCAAAACTTTAACCTTAGACTGTCTACTGTTGACCTCACCTCATTCCTAAGAGGTCTGTAAGGGGCGTGCATAAGCGCACCAACGTGCCTACCGTCCCTGTCTTAATGTTCCCATGTACTCAAAACCATCTCATGTATACATGTTTATCCTTTTACTGTAATCTTATATATGCTTGACAAAACAAACAAACAAACACACAAACAAACAAACAAATAAATAAATAAGAACCTGGCTCTGCTCCTTTCTCTAATCCCTTTACTGCTTCTTTGCAAGACTTGTCCAGTGATCTCAGGAAGCTGCTGATGGAGGAAAGAGTTGGACCTATAGTTTGTTTGCATTACTTTGTTTTCTTTAAAGTGGCTCTAAAGGGGAAGTAGTCCAAAAATAGATCTTGAAAAATATATTCAGAGGCCATTACATAACCATAAGCATTCGTGAAACCATGGGAAGGGAGATAGGATTAAGAAAAGACCCAGGCTGACTTTTTCCTGAATCCATGGGGTATAAGGGGAGTGGGGAAAAAAAATCGCAAGCACACTTGCATGATTCAGCCACTGTAGCCTATCTCAATAAAATCTAATTTTAATCTTCCTGTGAAGTCACATTCCTGGACCCTGTGTCAGGCCGAAGCCATCTTTGATTGGAGACTTTGGCCTGCCACACTTTATGCTTTAGAATGTATTCTTGCCGTGGGAACTTGGGAGGAGCTGTTGCATGAGAGAGGTAGAGGTGTAGGCATAACAAATTCCTTCTAGATTCTCAAGGTCATCCTTTGTTCAGCACCTGCCCGGAAGCTGATGGGAGTAACGAACACGTTGGCAAAAGACGACTGGTCAACGTGATGAACTTGTGGGTATGGGGGCAAGGGAATGAACTTTAAACTGGATGGAGAAACCCTCGTAGCTTCAGATTCGGGTTTCTCACAGATGTGCCAACATGGCTCTGTTAATAAATTGGAACTTTGAGGAATGCTTTGCCTCGGACTCTGATTTAGTTTTGGATGCTATTTGGAACCCTGACACTCTGTCTAATTTGTAGGGCTGACAAAGAGAGGACTTTGCAGAGCTTTGTCTTGGATTCCAATAGTGTCTTTTCCTAGATTGGGACATCTTGCTCATGGTCACTCACTACTTAGTCACCTCCCAATTGGACTATTGCAACAGGATCTACGTGAGACTGCCCTTGAAAAACCATCCAGAAGGTTCGATTAGTATTGAAAGCAAAGCCTTAGTAGTCACAGGTATCTCTTGGTATGCCCACAAAGGAACTCTTTTGTCTACCCTGTAACTGGTACCAGTCATCACCTATAAAAACCTACAATGCATAGGGACAGGAGATGTGTGAGATTGTCTTCTCCCCCCCAAAAATCTGCCTATCCCACAAAGGCTTAAAAGGAGGATTTACAGTAGTGGCCAAAATTGTGGAAACCCTTTGGGAAAAGTGTATTTTCTAAAGCTAGCTAATAACACCACTTTGTTTTGGAGTAGTACCATAAAATTATATATCAATGGAAAGATAATTTAATGCAATAACTTTTATGAAGGATTTGCTATTAGAATAGCAGTTACAGTATAAAGAAGAAATGTGAAACACGTAGAAAAAAACGAGATATACAAAAATGATCATCATGTCAGTTAATACTTAGTTGGGTAACCTTTAGCATGAATTACAGCCTTACAGCGTCTTCCCATGGAGTGAACCAAGTCTTTTAGTTCTGCAGCTGTTATAATGTGAAACCAAGATTGAATGACTGCTTCTATTAACTGGGTTTTATTGCTGGGTCGCTTCCGACTAACAAGTTTCTTTAGTCGGCTCCATAGATTTTCAATTGGGTTAAAGTCTGGGCTATTCCCAGGCCATTCCAGCAGTGGAATATGATTATCTTGAAACTCAAAAAAAAAAAGAGTTGTGCTATTAGCCATCAAAACCTCAAAAATACACTTTCCCCAAAATGTTTCCACAATTTTGGCCATGACTGTACTGCAAGTTCCCTCATGTAGCCATCTTGTGGGACATAGCAAGCCTCCTCAGTGATGGGCCCTGTTGTTTGGACCAAGATGAGCCAAGGTGGCGCAGCAGTTAGAGTGCAGTACTGCAGGCCACTTTAGCTGACTGTGATCTGCAGTTCAGCTGTTCAAATCTCACCGGCTCAAGGTTGACTCAGCCTTCCATCCTTCCGAGGTAGGTAAAATGAGGACCCAGATTGTTGGGGGCAATATAAATATACATTGCTTAATGGTGTAAACCGCTTAGAGAGTGGTTGCATAGCTTGCACTATGAGGCGGTATATAAATCTCACTAATAAATAAATAAATCTGCCCCTGCTTCCAAAGAGAAGAGAGACATTAAATGGAAGTTGATCGAATGAGGGAAAAGATGCCTAAACTGTGAAGACCTCATATTTCTTTTTGAAGCCAATTTAAAATGAGAATACATTGCTAAAGAAAGGAATATAAAAGGGAGAGGAATAGAAATTTGGAACTTGATTATTTTTAGTAGTCAAAACACATGTGGGTTCCCCCCGCCCCAACACCTGAATAGCTATCTGGTTCTTACAATTCCAAAGTGGATTCTTGGCTGCAAGAGTGATGCATGGAACAGCAAAGAAATACCTGCCAAGCCTTCAGCCTTGGAGTTTCCAAGTTCTTCCCACCTTCCCTCCTTGTCCTCTTTAATCTGGAGAAATAGGCTGCATGTAAGGCCCGTGCCACAGCCCAGATGGTGTTGTAAATGAAATAGTTATCTAGACACAAGATTGGATCCATCATGTGTTGGGGCAGAGCCTGCAGATCTTCTCGCTCTCTGCAGCGTCTCCAGACTTTCACAGAAAAGGCATCCTTGTTGTAGGAGCACATAAAGGATTTCTCTGCAAAGTGTTTAATGAACGAATAAACATGTCCAAATCCACCATATTTTGTGATTTGGTTTGTCTTCAAAAGAAAGGAAACCATGCTACGAAGGAATTGAAAGGACAATCTGTGCTCTGTGAAATAAAGTCCCAAGTCCCAAAGCACTGTTGTCACTATGATTTTTCCTGCAACAGGTTGTTCCTTAATTCTTTCATGTACCACATACAGAATTGCTATTCCTGCACTGATTGAATTAAACTCTGCAGCGTAAAGAAAGGTGTTCACTTGCTTCCAATTGCGGTATTCATGAAAATCTACGGACATTTTTCGAATTGTTGGTGAAAAGACTTGTGATATAACTGGACAAATGCCATTTTGAATCAGCATTAAAGTCAACGTTTTCATGAATTTCTGCCCCTGGTCGGTGTCTGGAGCAAGTAGACCAACCAAAGTCCACTTGAAATGGAGGAGTAGCTTGACCATCCCTGAATACTGGAATCCTTCAGCAGGGAGCATTGGGTAGAAGAAAGGAAACCCAGTTTTATCCATCAGAATCTGAGAAACAAAATTGTAACTAATCTGAAAAGGAATGGAAAAGTGGTATTTTAATTGAAAACCCATGACAGATGCAAGACACTGATTCTTTTTTCTTCCGTGTTTTTAATCTTTTTAATAAATGTACATTTGTACAAATGTACAATTAAACATTACAACAAGAAAGAGAGAGAGAGAGAGAGAGAGAGAGAGAGAGAGAGAGAGAGAGAGAGAGAGAGAGAGAGAGAGAGAGAGAGAAAACCTTTTACCATGCAGCAGCCATCTTGAGAGGAACGATGACACCAATTCTTTCTTTGATGGAGGGTTAGTTCCACTCCTTGCAGTGAAGACTTCTCTACTCACCCATTGCTTTATGTATTGCTTCTTTCCCCATTTGCTCCTTCAGTGAATAATTTTTTTTATTCTAGTAAAAGCGCCTATGGCAGTGAGCAGATATGTTTGCTTTATTCTTTCCCTTCCTCTGGATAACCTGAACCAGCATCCTTAAGACCTATCATTTCCGTAAGAAACTCCGATGTTCATATACAAGGGAGGACCTCTGATTGTAAGCTACATGATAAAAACTTCTCTTTCCAACAAAGACTCACCTGTGGGATTTTGTAGGTGCCCAGCATGGATGATATCTGGACGGAGAAGCCAGTTTCAGCCCCTTCCAGAACAGCTACTGTGTTTCTCTGTCTCCCACAACGGTAGTTGGGGACATTGGCCTCCCCCTCTGAAAGCAGGTCCAGCAAAGCATCCGAAGTTTTTCTTGAATCGAAATAATTTTCATAGATATTGTAACCCAGGGTGATGTTGGATAAGATATGGGAATCATGGTTGATGTCTTGGATAGCGAAAAGGAAGGATAGTATTTTCCAGTATTCTGCCAATGGCATCCTGCAAGGATAATATATTAAACATACAGTAAACAGTGAAAAGAATATTTTATTTCATGCCTTTTTTAGAAATATAGTTCTAATTAGTCTTTGCCCAAGAATCAATCTGAATTGATTATAGCAATCTTGAAAAAAAATGGGATTTATCCATCAGAGTAGGGTGGGAAGGGACCTTGGAGATCTTCTAGTCCAGCCCCCTGCTCAAGCTGGAGACCCTATACCATTTCACACAATTGACTGTCCAGTCATATTACCAATGAATTTAAGACCCCCCTCCCCAATAAAATAAGGGAGAGGCTATCACGTTTTCAGTGAAGGGAAGAAATATAGCATTCTTGCAATATTTGTGCTCATGTCGATTCATTAACTGGGTGGAAGGAAGGGGTAGTACATAGGGACCACCTTTTCCTCTCTCTCCACAGTCCATCACTGCTTCTAATATGTCAAGGAAAGAATGGCTGTTTGTTCTTCAAAGTCAAGAAAAGCAGAAGATCCCTGCTTGAAGATTGAACTTGAGAATTACTACTACTACTACTACTACTACTACTACTACTACTACTACTACTACTACTACTACTACTACTACTACTACTACTAATATTAATAATAATAAAATAATAATAATAGTAATAGTAATAAAATTATTACTACTACTAACCAGAGCATACAAAACATTTGTTAGACCAATTCTGGAATACAGCTCACCTGTCTGGGTCCCGCACTGCATATCAGACATTAATACAATTGAGAGAGTCCAGAAATATTTCACAAGAAGAGTCCTCCACTCCTCTGCTCGCAATAGAATACCTTATTCCACCAGACTCGAAATATTGGGATTAGACAATTTACAACTACGTTGCCTCCGATCTGATCTAAATGTGGTTCATAAAATCATCTACCACAATGTCCTACCTGTCAATGATTTCTTCTGCTTCAACCGCAACAATACACGAGCATGCAATAGATAAAAAACTTAATGTAAACCGCTCCAAACCCGACTGCAGAAAATACGACTTCAGCAACAGAGTGATCAATGCCTGGAATGCACTACCTGACTCTGTGGTTTCTTCCCCAAACCCCCAAAACTTTAACCTTAGACTGTCTACAGTCGACCTCTCCCCGTTTCGAAGAGGTCTGTAAGGGGCGTGCATAAGCGCACCACTGTGCCTACCGTCCCTGTCCTACTGTCCTATTGTCCTCTTTTATCGGTACTTTTTTTACTTATGTTATGTTTATACAAACTACTACTATCCTGTACATGTTTGACAAAATAAATAAATTTCAAAGGAGACTCATCAGCTGCAGGATCTAAAGTAGATCCCCAAAGGTGACAATATGAAAAATATCTGCTGGAACTTTGGAATAAATCAGAAACAAAGTAGCTCTAATGCAATGCTGGAAGATTGACTTACTCCAATACTTGAGTCAAAGGAGAGTTTTTGAAACCCAATCTTTCAAATTTAGCTTGAGTTGCAGAGATTATACCACCAACGGAAACCTCTCCTGGCCTGTAATGATTCTTTGGGTCCACCACATCCCTCTGTAGAGTAAGGGGGCATTTGTTCTTAAGCACTCCCCAGATTTTCTGGACCCACAGAAGTAGCTGAAATAGCAACATGATTTGTGTTCCTGGTGGAGAGTGTGTTCCTGTGTGTGTGTGGTTTCAACGAAGAGCGAGAAGACACCGTGGAAGAAAGCTTTTGTATTTCAGACAGAATTTAGCCAAGGCTTCACTTCTGAAGTCTACAGGAAAAGACAACTCCCCGCCTTCCCTGAAGATAATCTCAACCTCAGTTTTTCTCTCTGGACCGATATGTCATTGACATATGACATATGATTCCAATGCCATGGTCTCAGCCCTCAATGCTTTTGTGTGAAACCAAGGTGAAAACATATATGTGATATATGTTTGTGTCAAATCTGAAAGCTTCCAGAAAAGTCTTTGGAGAATTAGCACCAAGACAACAACTAAATCAGTATAATTTGGATAACAGCAACAAGAAGAGAAGCCACATAGGAGTGACTCCATTCTTTGGAGATGAGCTACTGAGGAGAACTTGCCTCCAAACATCCTTAAGAGAGTATTTTCATGGAAACCATTGTCAAAAGAGAGTTTTTGGATGTATGTAAATAGTCACATATTGATCTTGATACATTTTGGTCTCTATTTGAAGTGGACTTTAGTTTTATTATCAAGTCAGTCAAGAATCTGCTGAGGTTCCCACTTTGAATAAAGATAATAAACGAAGTATGCAAAACATGTTCTCTTTTATTTCCTTGATGTAGCTTACCCAAAACCATAGCAAATATCCTAAGGATGAGGACTTTTATTGATTACTTTGGTCAATAGTTGACTTTAGTAAAGGTAAAGGTTCCCCTCACACATATGTGCTAGTCGTTCCCGACTCTAGGGGGGGCGATGCTCATCTCCATTTCAAAGCGGAAGAGCCAGCGCTGTCCAAAGACGTTTCTGTGGTCATGTGGCCAGCATGACTAAATGCCGAATGCACACACGCAACACAGAGCGCTGTTACCTTCTCACCAAAGGTGGTCCCTATTTTTCTACTTGCATTTTTACATGCTTTTGAACTGCTAGGTTGGCAAAAGCTGGGACAAGTAACGGGAGCTCACTCCGTTACGCAGCGCTAGGGATTCGAACCGCCAAACTGCCGACCTTCTGATCGACAAGCTCAGCATCTTAGCCACTGAGCCACCACGTCCCTTGACTTTAGGTTGTCCTATTTGATTATTGTCATTTTTTTAGAATGACAGTTCTCTATTGGAGTGAAAAAAGTTTTTCCTTGCTTGTGAAGATTGAAACAAATCATAGAGTATTATTGATTGCTTAAAGATGACATTAGCCCTAATTTTAAACTGTGAGTTAACCTAAAGGACTTTCTCACCCAATGCTTTGAACTTAAGAATCCATTCACTCACATTTTTATTTATTGTATTTTGAATAGAGGAAAAACATAAAAAATAATTATTACAAAAATAAAATATCAGTATGTGAACAAAAAGTTACGAAAGTTAGTGGAGTCTATAGACTTAGTAGTCACTAGAGTTTATTGAAAAAATCAGACAGAAATTAACTAACACAAAAATGATTGTGCACAGTTGGATTTGTTCAAAATCTCTCTTAGAATTAGGAGTGATGACAGGAGAAGTCCTAGATTATGTACCTTTTTGGAATAACATATTATCTAGAATTAATAATGGAAGAGCTCCAGGAAGACTTTACCCAAAATTCAGAGACACTGATTTCCAGCTATAGCTGTAATCTCCCATCACCATCCAGACCCTCATAGTCTGCATGTACTAAGTACACCACTGGTATATTGTGAAGCAATGCATGATTCAATGGGCAAAGAATTTTGGGTATAAAATAATGCTTAAACAATGGAAACACATGTGGAGGAAGGGTTCATAATTTACATTGAACTATAACTTGAAAGCATTTTAAATAAAATATTGTACTGTTGATACTTAACACCTGATAAATTGTCAAAGATGTGTAAAGATACTTCAAATGTGTGTTGGAAGTGTAAATGTAAGGAAGGAACTTTCTACCATCTTTGGTGGACGTGTGACCCCCCCCCCAAATAAGGAAAAGAAATACTGGGGTAAGATTCATATCTTCATATCATACCCCAGTAATACGGCAAGAGTCGAGGTGGTGCAGCGGTTAGAGTGGGGTACTGCAGGCCACTTTAGCTGACTATGATCCCAGGTCAGCGGTTCAAATCTCACCGGCTCAAGGTTGACTCAGCCTTCCATCCTTCCGAGGTAGGTAAAATGAGGACCCAGATTGTTGGGGGCAATATAAATACACATTGCTTACTGGTGTAAACCGCTTAGAGATTGCTTGCACTGTGAAGCGGTATATAAATGTCACTAATAAATAAATTTTAATATAGAAAATTCCTAAAACGAATGAACAAATTAAACCAGAGATTTTTCTTTCACTGTAGGGTTCATGGACAGGGAACTTGAAAAAAAAAGGACTTTATATTGTATAACAATGAAGTCTCAAAATTGTTTGGGTGTTGACAGCAGTGAGGATGCTTTAGGCACAAAAATGGAAAGATATATTAATTCCCACAATAAAAGAATGGCTGGAGAAATTGATGGAACTAGTGGAGATGGCCTAATTAACTGATTTATTCAAAGACTACATCTAACTTTGTTTCTATCCAGGAATGTCTTGCTCCCCAGCTTACTTCATCCTTCCCAGCTCTTGTATGATGATCATATGGCAGAAGGGGCATTGGGTGGGGAGGGTCCTGAAAGGGCACTGGTGTTTGATTCTCTGCCTGCAGGCAAAGCTCCAAGTGAAACCCAATCCATTAATGTCTTGAAGTTGGCTCTGGGACCTTGACATGATCATTGATGTTCTTTTCTAAGCTGCCAGTTGCAAAGAAAAAAAGAGGAAATAATATGTATTAAAAAGTGCTAGACCTTTTCTAACATGGCTTAATTGACTTTCCTGAGCAGGGTTGATGGGAGGGACATTAAAATGTGAAAATTTTTGTCAGAATTATTAACTGATATTTTAGGACAGGGGTGGCCAAACTATGGTTCTTTGAGGACCTGTGGACTTCAACTCCAAGAATTCCTGAGTCAGCCATGCATGCATGGCTAGCTCAGGAATTCTGGGAGTTGAAGTCCACAGGTCCTCAAAGAACCATAGTTTGGCCACTCCTGTTTTAGGACATACATATCCAAAGCTGACTTTTCTATTTTATTTTGACATCACATGATCCTTTGTATTCAGATCTGGTCTTAGCAAAATAATGAAACACTTGGGCAGGAAGATGCAGCACAGAAGTCCAGCATTGGAGGCCAAGATGGAGAAGACCTGCACAGCCACCATGTATTTCCCTTTGGTACTCAAGTAGGTGGGCACAAAGGACACCCAGACACTGCAGAAGACCAGCATGCTGAAAGTGATCAATTTGGCTTCATTGAAAGATCCAGGCAGATTCCTGGCCAGAAAAGCTGCTGTGAAGCAGACGGCAGCCAGAAAGCCCATGTAGCCAAGGGCACCATAGAACATGGCAACAGAACCTTCATTGCACTGTAGAATTATTTCTTGAGATTGTGAGTGCATGTCAGACTCAGGGAAAGCGGGGAAAGCAGCCAGCCAGATGCTGCAGAAGACAACTTGGAGACCAAAGCAACAAAAGATAATGGAGTTGGCAAAACTCTTTCCAAGCCATCTCTGAACATTATTCCCTGGTTTTGTGGCCCAGAAGGCTAGCACCACTGTGATGGTCTTGGCCAAGACAGCAGAAATGGCAACAGAGAAGATGATGCTGAAGGCCATTTGTCATAGAAGACAGGTGACTCTCCTTGGCTGGCCAATGAACAAGAAGGGAGTGAAGAAGGAAAGCAGGAGACAAACAAGAAGGATATAAGAGAGGTCCAGATTGTTGGCTTTGACTATGGGAGTTTCTTGGAATTTGATGAAAGTTCCTAAGACAAAGCATGTAATTAAAGAGAGGAATGAGGCAATGGAAGCCAGGATGATCCCCAATTTTTCTTGATAAGATAGGAAAGTCTTAATCTTGGGGATACAGCAATCTTGGTTGTTGTTTGGATGTTGATCTGCTGAACATTTGCTGCATTCTTTTGTGTCTAAAAAAGAGAAAGAGTAACAGAATTAACAGATTTACAGAGTTGGAAGGGACCTTGTAGGACATCTAGTCCAACCCCCCACCCAAGCAGGAGACCCTACACCATTTCTGACAAATGGCAATCCAATCTCTTCTTGAAAGCCAGAGTAAGAGTCCTACGGGATTGGGCGGCCTATAAGAGCGTAGAAATAAATAAATAAATAAATAAGAGTAACACCTACCTTAAAGCTTATTGCTTTCTATAAGCTAAAATACTCTGTTTAAGCATTTGCCTGGGCATCCAACTGTGAAGGAAGCTTAATTTGGCTTCCTCAAATGAGAAAGGGAGTGAACTCTTGGCCTCAATGGTGTCTTCCAAATCTGATCATTTTGAAAGGACATCTATATCTCTGATGAAATCAGTCATTTGTCACCAATGACAAGTTGATCTTGAAGCCATTTTTTAAAAAGTCATTTCCAGATTTAGTTCTGATTTTACTATCTGGGGTTTCCTGCCCCTCTCATTCATGCCAGCTTCCTATTGGGCAGGCATTTTGAAGACTTTTTAAGAACTTCTGATTTTTAAGGGAAATGTGGAGAATAGAAATTAATCTGAAAACATTATTTGAAAGTGCCACCCACCTTCCATGGTGGAGATGGTTCCTTCAGGACAGGAAAGGCAGTCATAGCAGCAGATGGGCTTCCCTTCCTGAGCCACCTTCATGAATCCAGGACGGCAACTTTCTACACATCTGGAAGGAGGCAGTGGCTGGACAGAGGGAGGAAGACCATCCAGAAAACGAGTTATCATTTAATTTCCAGAAAGGGTCAGAAAAGGAAGGGTTTGCTGATCCCAAGTTTAAGAGTCAGCTTTCCTAAATGTGAAGCCTATATAATTACGTTCACAACCTGCTTGTTTGCATGTTGCTTCTCTTTTCTTCTTCCTTTCTACAGTAATTTTTGTACACTTCCATTTTTAGCTTAGGTTCTAAATTTATGTACTAAATTTATCAAGGTAAAATTTAATGCATTCTTTTTCCTTTGGGAAAATAAACTCACAACTACCCTGGCTCAAAGATACCTACTTTTCACAGAAGACTTGTGAATAATCTCCTGAAGTAGTTAAGGATATGTTTCTGCCACACAGTTATATATATAAAGACTCTGTTGTGTCTGTAGGAGGATGTTCCTCACCTTGTTCAGCTGATCCATCTTTGCCACACTCTTTGGATTAACCATAAAATTGAAATCCAGGGATCTCTGTTTTTCTAAGCTGCCAAACATCATTCTATGAAATGACCTATTGTGAAATAACCAGTCAACAATGTCCAGATCTGCTGTCAAGTCTCCCTTCTCGTCCAGATACACTCCAGCTATGGATCTATTATAGAACTCAGAGTTTCCAAGGAAGGGATGAAGCTGGAATGGAAGAGAAAATGGGAATGTTTAGCAGAATAACAGATTTCTATTCTAAGGCCCCTTTGGGAAGAATGAAGGTTTCAGATTCATTTTCCAAGTTTGGGAAATATACAAATATAAATCAGGAAATCAGGAAAATTGGACAAGGATAAGCTGATACAAGAAATTACTAGATTTACAAAGTAGCTGGTCAATGATGTGAAGATTTTTTTGGGGGAATACCAAAGATGGAGAAAGAGGAAATCTTGTTACATTCTGGAATGAATTAAAGTCAAGACTGTAAAATACAAAAGGAAGGAGTATAAAGTTGGACCATTTGATCAGGGATTATTTATTTGTTTGACATTTCTGGTAGCTTGTAATTGTTTCTGAACTAGGAGTGAATAAGGATCCTCTCTCTTGCACTTTTCTAATTTTTTTTCTTGCTTTCTTTTCATATTTTATTTTACTCTGTATTGTGGTTATTATATTGTGAGAAATGAAGAGCTCATCAGCTGTGCTTCGGGTGAAGAAATAAAGGTCAGAATTCACCCGTGGGCAGGCAGGAGGGCCACTTTCAAGCCGCGGAAGGGGAAAAATTCAAAGAAAAAAAAGATGGTGGCACACACAGACCTTCACCAACAGTAACATCACCAGCAGGTCGCTACCAGTTTGGGCAATCTGGTCCGAACCGGGAGGAACCCACCCCTGATCTTGCCACCATCTTTGTCTTGCATCCCAACTGTCTCTGCTCCTGGACTGGAACAGTTTGCTGATGGTCACCCATTTCTTAGTCACCTCCCAATTGGATTATTGCAACAGGGTCTACATGAGGTTCCCCTTGAAAACCATCCAGAAGGTTTAATGAGTCCTGAAAGCAAAGCCTCAGTAGTTATAGGCATGCCCACAAAGAACCTCTATATTCTGTGACTAGTACTAGTCATCACCTATAAGCTGTGGTGGCCCAGTGGTTAGAATGAAGTAAGGTAAATGTAAAGGTCCCCCTCGCACATGTATGCTAGTCGTTTCCGGCTGTAGAGGGTGGTGCTCATCTCCGTTTCAAAGCCGAAGAGCCAGCGCTGTCTGAAGACATCTCCGTGGTCATGTGGCCGGCATGATTAAATGATGAAGGTGCATGGAATGCTGTTACCTTCCCACCAAAGGTGGTCCCTATTTTTCTACTTGCATTTTTACATGCTTTCAAACTGCTAGGTTGGCAGAAGCTGGGGCAAGTAACAGGAGCTCACTCCGTTATGCGGCGCTAGGGATTCGAACCGCCGAACTGCCGACCTTTCTGATCGACAAGCTCAGCGTCTTAGCCACTGAGCCACCGCTTCCCCTTTTAGAATGCAGTGCTGCAAGCTAATTCTGCTGACTGCCAGCTCCAGCAGCTTGGCAGTTTGATCTCACCTGCTCAAGGTTGACTCAGCCTTCCATCTTTCCGAGGTGGGTAAAACGAGGACCTACATTATTGGGGACAATGTTCTGACTCTGTAAACCACTTAGAGAGGGTTTAATATATAAGTGCTATTGCTATTGTTATAAAGACCTACAATGCAAAGGGCCAGGAGAATTGTGAGACTGTCTTCTTCCAAGAACATTTTCCCCTCCCACATGCTCTCAAAAGGAGGATATATTGCATGTTCCCCCATATAGCCATCTTATGGGACATAGGAAGCCTGCCTTGTCAGCAATGGGCCCTGTTGTATGGTTCAATCTGCCCCTGCTTTCAAAGAGAAAAGAGATATTAAATGGCAGTTGATTGACTAAAGAAAAGCTGCCTAAATTGTGAAGACCTCATAATATTCTTTTTGAAGCCAATTTAAAAGGAGAATACATTGCTAAGGAAGGAAGTGCAGAAGGGAGAAGAATGAAAATTTGGAATTCAATTTTTTTTACAGTCAGAATACATTTCTGGTTTTTTTTTCCAGAGTAGCTTTACTGTTCTTACAATTCAGAAACGTCCAAACGCAATTTTATTTGGACTTGAAAACAACAGTGAAACTGATGACATCACTACAGTTCGAAACATCATCATCAACTCTCAGAAAACTTCATTCTCTCCTTATGATATCACTTAAATATCTAGAGATGGCCCTGAACTCAAATACAGTGACGGCTCAGTGGCCCCACGATTCTGCAGAATCATCTGCAAAAACGAAACCAGTAAACGTAATTTTATTCACACAATGAACTCCATCGCCAGATCTGATACTAACTACAGTAAACTCCGATCCAGACCAGACCTATCCTTCCTACAAAGAATCCGCTCCCGTGAACTCCGCCATGAACTAAAAATGCGACAAGACAATGGTGAAACTGAGCTATATATAGACTACCGTGCACTGCATCAAAACTAAATCTCCCAACCTATGTCCCAACATTCAACCTCCCACCATTCAAAACTAGGAACGCACGCCCCAAACTACCTCTCTACCTGCAACTTCTACAACCACTAATGACCTTATCTACCTCGCTACTACCACTGACCAAACTTCCTCACCACCTACCAATACTAACAACTCTACTATAGACCTCAATTGCCCTAACCTTAACTACCTAAACCTCAACTACCTCACTTCTACTATTAATTTAACTACCCAACTACCTACCACACCCTCTACCTCTCCTACTAATAATGACCTTAAATGCAAGCTACTTAATGCAAGACGTCTTGTAAATAAAATACCTGAATTCCTCCTCCTATTAAATACGACCAATTTTGACATCATATTTGTCTGCGAAACGTGGCTAAACTCATTCCCTCCCTGTCTCAATTATTATAGAAAGTAACTATCATGTTTTTCGATCTAATCGCGAACTCCGTAGAGGAGGCGGTGTTGTCATCTTTTACAAAAAGTCCTTAAATCTCAAAAACATCCAAGTAACACACGATCTTGCTCTTCCCGAGACGATCTTCTGTGAACTATCTTTAAACACCACTTTACGATTTCTACTATGCTACAGAGCTCCAGACTACGACATTGAACATGCGAATAAGTTATCTTCACTCCTTACATGGGCAGCCTCCAGCCCACACCCTCTCATCTTTCTTGGCGACCTAAATCTACCTCTTATCAAATGGTCCCTCAACGAATGTTCCACAGAACCTATACTCTCAACCCTGTACAATGCTGTAACCAATCTGGGGCTGGATCAACTAGTATCCAACAACACTAGACTCAATAACTGCCTTGATCTCATCTTCTGCAACAGTTCTAACTCAATATATGGATTACAAACAATAGAACCCTTCTCCAACGGTGATCACAGTATGATTGACTTCAATCTCAATATACACCCTTACAAAAATCAACAATATGACAAGATCCCCAGTTACAATTTCAAAAAAGTAAACTTTGATCTCATAAACAATGACCTCTCTTCTCTTGATTGGCAAACCCTATTCATGGACTGCAACACTGCGATGACCACTACAACATTTTCCTACGTCAAGTCCTAAGAGTCATAAAACTATACGTACCACTATTCATTCCCAATAACAGGAAGAACAAACTACCCAAAACAATAAAGAAGCTCCAATCAAAAAAAAATCTCTCTGGCGTAAAAACAAAACGGGCCACATAACTAACTATAAAAGCCGATACAAAAACTTATGCAAACAAATAAAGACTGAATGCACAAATTATCATATCAATCAAGAGGAAAACCTCCTGCGCACAAATTCCAACCAAGCATTCTACAAGTTCGTAAACAACAAACTCAAAGTGACGAGAACTATCCCACCCCTTAAAGGCCCCAACAATAAAGACTGTAATGATGAATCCGACAAAGCCAACCTCTTCAACACATTCTTCGGCTCAGTTTTTATAAACAGCAACAACTCATGTCCTATATTCCCTAGTCGAACCTCAAACAATGACAATGATCTAATATAAATCGACTTTACAGAAGACAAGGTTAGAAAGGCTCTACACAACCTAAAACCATCCCTATCCATAGGACCAGATGGACTTTGTGCTTACTTCTTAAAAAACTTTTCACCGTCCTATCAGAACCTCTAAGCATTATTTTTGACATATCTCTCAGAATCAGCACCCTACCCAACCTATGGTCACTAGCCACGGTTATCCCTGTCTTCAAAAAGGGAGACCCAAACCTAGTTGAAAATTATAGACCAATCTCCTTATGTTGTGCCACCTGCAGAGTCATGGAATCAATCCTCAACCAATCCATTACCCTCCACTTAGAGACAAACAACCTACTCTCTCAAAAACAATTTGATTTCAGAAAAATGTTATCCTGCAACCTACAACTTCTACATTGTAAAAACATATGGACTACAAAACTTGACCAGGGCAAAGCAATAGATGCAATCTACATAGACTTTTGTAAAGCCTTTGACTCCATAGTACACGACAAACTACTCCTAAAACTAAAATCTTATGGCATCTCTGGCCCCCTACATAAATGGATAATTGCATTCCTATCAAACAGACAACAAGTGGTTAAAATAGGATCATCTCTATCAAACCCTGTACCTGTTAACAGTGGTGTTCCCCAAGGAAGCATTTTAGGACCTACTCTCTTCATTCTTTATATAAATGACATTTGTGATATTATACCAAGCAACTGTGTCCTCTTCGCAGATGACGTAAAACTTTTCAACACCACAGACAATACTACAACCCTTCAAAAAGACCTTGACTATATTTCTGAATGGTCAAACAAGTGGCAACTACCAATCTCTATCAACAAATGCTCAGTTTTACACATTGGCAAAAATAATCAAAACACCAAATACAAACTTAATGATCATGACCTTGATGATGATCCTCACTCAGTAAAGGACCTCGGAGTACTCATCTCAAACGATCTAAGTGCCAGAGCCCACTGCAACTACATAGCTAAGAAGGCATTAAGAGTGGTTAACCTAATCTTGCGCAGCTTCTTCTCAGGTAACATTGTACTCTTAACCAGAGCATACAAAACATTTGCTAGACCAATTCTTGAATACAGCTCATCAGTCTGGAACACACACTACATATCAGACATTAACACAATCGAGAATGTCCAGCGATACTTCACAAGAAGAGTATTACATTCCTCTGTTCACAACAGAATTCCTTATGAAACCAGACTTGAAATTTTGGGACTTCAAAATTTAGAACTCAGCCGCCTTCGATCTGACCTTAGTGTAGCTCACAAAATTATCCGCCTCAATGTCCTACCCATTAACGACTATTTCAGCTTCAACCGCAATAATACACAAGCTCATAATAGATACAAACTTAATGTAAACCGCTCCAGACTTGATTGCAAAAAATTCGATTTAAAACAACAGAGTTGTCAACACCTGGAACACTTTACCTAACTCAGTAGTTTCTTCCCCAAACCCCAAAAACTTCAACCTCTTATTATCTACCATTGACCTTACCCCATTCCTAAGAGGTCAGTAAGGGGCATGCATAAGCGCACAATTGTGCCTACCATTCCTGTCCTAATGTACCCATATATTCATACCTCTTTTACTCTTATTCATGCTTGAATATTACATATATACTCTATCATGTTTTACTGTTTGTACTTTGCTTATAATCATATATGCTTGACAAATAAACAAGTACAAATACAAAATACAAATGCAAATTCTAAAATGGAATCTTAGCTGGAGGAGAGACCCATGACACGTAACAGCAAAGAAATACCTGCCAAGCCTTTAGCCTTGGAGTTTCCAAGTTCTTCCCACCTTCCCTCCTTGTCCTCTTGAATCTGGAGAAATAGGCTGCATGTAAGGCCCGTGCCAGAGCCCAGATGGTGTTGTAAATGAAATAGTTATCTAGACACAAGATTGGATCCATCATGTGTTGGGGCAGAGCCTGCAGACCTTCTCGCTCTCTGCAGCGTCTCCAGACTTTCACAGAAAAGGCATCCTTGTTGTAGGAGCACATAAAGGATTTCTCTGCAAAGTGTTTAATGAACGAATAAACATGTCTGTATCCACCAAATTTGGTCATTTGATTTGTCTTCAAAACAAAGGAAACCATGCTATGAATGTATTCAAAAAGGGTCCCTTCGTCTATCAGATAAAGAGTTAAGTCCCAGAGCACTGTTGTCATGACAACTTTTCCCACAAGAGGGTCCTTAATTCTTTCAAACACCAGATATAGAATTACTATTCCTGCACCGATTGAGTGAAATTCTGCAGCATAAAGAAAGGTGCTCACTTGCTTCCAGTTATGATACTCGTGAAATTTTATGGACTTTTTTTGAATAATTGGTGAAAAGGTCTGTGATATAACTGGACATATGCCATTTCTTGTCAGCATTAAAGTAAATGTGTTCATGAATTTCTGCCCCTGGTCAGTGTCCGGAGCAAGCAGCCCAACCAAAATCCACTTGAAATGGAGGAGTAGCTTGACCATCCCTGAATACTGGAATCCTTCAGCAGGGAGCATTGGGTAGAAGAAAGGAAAGCCAACTTTATCCATCAGAATCTGAGAAACAAAATTGTAACTAATCTGAAAAGGAAGGAAAGGTGGCATTTAGTCTAAGACCCCTGACAGACGTAAGACATCAGTTCTGTCTTAAATCAAGAGTTAGTTCCACTTCTTGCAGTTAAGACTTCTGTATTCCCGCATTGACTCATGCATTGCTTATCCCGCATTTGCTCCTTGCATGTAGAATATTTTATCCTAGAAAGTTTCCCAAATCTGAATTTTTATTTTATTTTATTTTATTTTTTAAAAAATAGTTTTTATTGAATAGTTTTAAAAAAATTAGTACATATAACATACAATAAAAGAAAAAATAAATATATACATAAATACATAAATACATTTACAAAACCTATACAAAGGACATAACAAACCTGACAAACCACAGAACTCAACAAACCGCACAATCAATAATTTTTCTTCATTAAGCAGTTTAACGTATCATTGTGTTTTTATATTACTGTTATTCTTATTGTCTTACTTAACAGAAGAAAAAAAAATTAATTGCCTTCATTAGTTTTAACTTTTATCTCTATTTCAGTTAGTTGCATATCTTTTTGCTTACATACATATAAAACCTCTGACTTCGTTTTGTTTTTGCGATTCAACCAGTCATACAATTTCTCCCAAATTTTATAAAAGTCAGTTTCCTCTTTGTCTTTTATTTGCATGGTTAGTCTGTTCATTTCTGCGCATTCTAGGATCTTATTTATAATCATTAGGTTAGTAGGAACTGTTTCTTTTCTCCACAGTTGGGCGTAAGTCCAAATCTAAATTTGGAATATGACATGAGCAGATTTATTTGCTTTACTTCTTCCCTCCCTTTGGATAACCTGAACTATCATGCTTAAGAGCAATCATTTCCATAACAAACTGTGATCTTCATGTACAAGGGAGGACCTCTGGTTGAAAGCTGCATGGTTAAAACTGGTCTTTCCAACAAAGACTCACCTGTGGGATTTTGTAGGTGCCCAACATGGATGATATCTGGATGGAGAAGCCAGTTTCAGCCCCTTCCAGAACAGCCACTGTGTTTCTCTCTCTCCCACAATTGTAGT
The DNA here is from genome assembly GCA_023053685.1 of Diadophis punctatus similis. NCBI lineage: Eukaryota > Metazoa > Chordata > Lepidosauria > Squamata > Dipsadidae > Diadophis > Diadophis punctatus. Next base: position 243,151,891 of record JALIGW010000002.1, on the reverse strand, counting down.
TGGGGACATTGGCCTCCCCCTCTGAAAGCAGGTCCAGCAAAGCATCCGAAGTCTTTCTTGAATCGAAATAATTTTCATAGATATTGTAACCCAGGGTGATGTTGGGTAAGATATGGGAATCATGGTTGATGTCTTGGATAGCAAAAAGGAAGGATAGTATTTTCCAGTATTCTGCCGATTGCATCCTGTAAGGATAATATATTAAACGTACAGTAAACAATGAAAAGAATATTTTATTTCATGCCTTTTTAGAAATATAGTTCTAATCAGGATTTGCCCAAGAATCGGTCTGAAAAAATGTACCATAAAGGTACATCCAAGGTCCCTTCCAACTCTGTTATTCCATTCTATTCTAATTTCAAAGGAGGCTCATCAGCTGCAGGATCTAAAATAGATCCCCAAAATTGAAAGGGAACAATGGCTGCTGAAACTTTTGAATAAGCCATAAATAAAGTGTCTCTACTACAGTGCTGGAAGATTGACTTACCCCAATACTTGAGTCAAAGGAGAGCTTTTGAAACTTACTATTCGAAACGTAGCCTGAGTTGCAGAGATTATGCCATCAATGGAAAACTCTCCCAGTCTGTAATGATTCTTTGGGTCCACTAGATCCCTCTGTAGAGTCAGGAGGCATTTGTTCTTAAACGTCCCCCAGATTCCCTGGGCCCAGAGAAGTAGCTGAAATAGCAACATGATTTGTGTTTGTGGTGGTGTGTTTAACCTTGTGTGTGGTTTGAACAAAGAGTAACATAAAGTTGTAGAAGAAAGCTTTCGTATTTTAGATCTATAGGAGAAAACACCTCCCCACCTCCCCTGAAGATGATCTCATCCTCACTTTGTCTCTCAGGACCAATTTGTGCACTCACGGATTTCCAATGTCACGATATCAGCGCGCAAACATATAGTGGATATATGTTTGTGTCAAATCTGAAAGCTTCCAGAAAAGTCTTTAGAGAGTTAACAAAAGCAACTAAACCAGTATAATTTAGATAACAGCAACATGAAGAGAGGAGGTCCATTACAGAGGAGGCCCATTCATTGGAGATCAGCTCCTGGCTCCAAACATCCTTAATAGAATATTTTCAAGGAAACCAGAGTCGTCAGAGAGTTTTGGGATATATGTAAATAGTCACACATTGATCTGGTCTCTATTTGTAGTGGACTCTGTCATTATACTATACCAGGCATCCTCAAACTATGGCCCGTGGGACAGATCCAACCCACCAAAAGCATTAATCCAGCCCGCGCAGGACCATGATGCTGCCCCGCCCACATCACCACACCCACCCGCTGGCCCCCACCCTTCAGCCAAGTGCCGGACTTACATTTGCGAGGGCCAGCAGAGTGCTTCTGCAGGCTGGCAGAGTGCTTCTAGGAGGCAGGAGAGGCCAAAAAAGGGGTAGGCGGAGGCCCCAGAAAACATAGACACACCCTCTTTTTGGCCGTCAGAGTGTTTCTGGGGGGCAGGGGAAGCCAAAAATGGGCCACGCCAGCAGCGAGTTGATCCCTTATCGGTGCCGGTGTGCTGCGCTCACATCTCCACACTTTGGGTGCTCGCACGCTCGCTACACGCACGCGCCCCCTCATACACGTGCATGCCCCCTCATGCGATTTTGCTTCTGTGCAGGAGCGGAAGCAAAATCGTGCTGAAATCTCATGAGGGGATGTGCGCAGGTGCGAGATTTTGGTGCGATTTTGCTTCTGCGCATGCGCAGAAGCAAAATCTCACCAAAATATCTCTCGCGCACACGTCCCCTCATGAGATTTTAGCGCGATTTTGCTTCTGCGTATGCACAGAAACAAAATCTCGCCAAAATATCTCTCGCGCACACGTCCCCTCATGAGATTTTAGCGCGATTTTGCTTCTGCGTATGCGCAGAAACAAAATCGGCCAAAAATTCATGGAAAAAATGGCGACGCGTGCGGTGGACCGGCAGAGAGGGCTCCGGAGCGGTTGCGCTCAAATTGCGCAATCGGCCACTCCCTACCAGAGTTGTGCACCGGGCAGCTCCGGCAGGAACCCACCTTTGGGCCACGCCTTTTGCCAGCCAAGGAAATAACTCAAAGATTTACCAGGGACTTCATTCCACCATCGCTCCACTGGGGGGGGGGGAAACCGAAGGGTCCCAATGGGAGAGGCTGTACCTGCTGTGAAATTACACTGTGCGAGGCAGCTTTGCTCAAATGGGGGGGGGTTCAGCTGTCACAAACGTCTCCTGACTGTTTCTTCACGGATCAAGTGGGGATCTTTGCTTGCTTGGAAGGTCAATTTTCTCTGTCAACAGTAAGGCAATTTGAGTTTGGGAGAGATTTCAGGCTTGGAATGAGAATTAATCAGGAATCAGGTGAACCTCACTCCATTCTGTGGTACTGCGCAACGTGGGATTCTTTGAACACCTGCCCCCATTTCTGCTTCTCTCCTCGCAGGAGATGTGGAGTTAGTATGAATGTGCACAGTTAAATCATCGGTTCCTTGTGGTCTCTGCTAGCTTTTTGAGATGTATAAATATGAGTGCATCTCTTTGTAGAATGGGATCTCTCTCAATATTCTTTGGAAGGAGTCCCACCAGCATGAGCTCTTTATTTTTTTAAAAAAAATAGTCTTTATTAAATTTTTACGATAAAAAAAAAGACACAAACAAGACACACAAACACAAACAAGTACACATATTTGCAAACAACAACAAGAAATAGTCCAATGCTTTAACAGCGTTATTAAAGTGTTTGTTTCGTATCAATATCTATATATACATTTTAAGTATATTTCATATCGTAATTATCGGTGAATATAATCCGTAATTTAATTAATTTAATTACAGCTTGTAAAGAAAGCATTTATGAATATATCTCAATTCATCTTCATCCTTATAGCCAAATTTTTAATTTTGGGTTTTGTTTAATCCAATTGTATACCTTATTCCATATTTCGTAGAAATCCGTGTCATCTTTTCCATGAATCTCCATTGTCAGTTTGCACATTTCTGTGCAATCAAGTATTTTTCTGATGACCATCGAAGCAGTGGGCACGTGTTCTGATTTCCAATTCTGGGCGTATGATAGTCTAGCTGCTGTGGCTATGTGTAAAATTAGGTATCTTTCTTCTTTTGAGTATCTTGTACGCAGTATCCCCAATAAAAACAATTCAGGCTTTAGAACAATTTCTTTCTGTAATAATTCTCCCAACCAGGCTCTAATTTTATTCCAAAAGTTTCTAGCTTTGGGACAAGTCCACCATTGGTGGTAATATGTTCCTCTCTCCTTTTTGCATTTCCAGCATTTTGGAGAGGTTGTTGGGAACTTTTTTGCCAAGCGGGCAGGGGGGAGGTGCATGAGCTCTTTAATAAACATCACAAGCCTTCATTATTTGCTTTGGGTCCTGTGATTGATTCATTGAAGACCATGGATGTTAAGCAGATCTATTTTCCCCAAAGTGTGTGGGTTTTTGTGTGTGCCAGAAATAGGAAGTAAATGCCAGAAACTGACTAAAAACATTGAAAATCACAATCATGGGACTGCAGGCCATTGCAATTGGCCATACAGATGAGCTAGTTGCCAAGCACCCAAACTACTATCATGTGCCTGTTAGGCCAGGCCAAAACTGAGTTCATTATACCCAATGGAATTTGAGCCAAGAATCACACCGGGAGAAGAAACTGGGGTTCAGTACTTTATTTATGCACTGAAGTAATGATCGAAACTTGTAATCCATGTCCCAGTCAAGTGCATTTGATGATATTCAGCAAGCTGTTTTTATATCTTAAAATCACATATACAGATCAGAATTCTGTGATATTTCATCATATGTATCTGATTCATTCATTCATTCATTCATTCATTCATTCATTCATTCATTCATTCATTCATTCATTCATTCATTCATTCATTCATTTATTTACACCACACATCTTCGCTACAGGGTGACCCTAGGCAGCTGACAGATTGTGAACCATGTCCCAATCAAGCTGTTTTTATATCTTAAAACCACATATACACACCACAATTCCTTGGTATGTTATCACTTGTACCTGATTATTTATTTGTTTGTTTGTTTGTGTCACTCATTTCCCCTACAATGTGACTCTGGGTAGTTTACAAGTTAAAAATCAAGTAAAAATAGTTAAAAGATTTAAGCAACACAGAATTAGAATGTTATGATAAACCAAACAAAGAGAGCAAAGAATTGGAAGTGATAGGGATGGAGGTCTTCTTACCCCACCAGCCAACTACAGCAGTGAGCATCCCCAAAGTCAGGTTTGATACTCTTCTGGAAGGCCAAAAGGGAGGGGAAAGTTCTCATGTCCACAGTAGAATGTTCTACAGGGATGGGACACAGTGGAAAAGGCTCTTCTCCTCGATACCCCCTGCTTCAAGTCCTTATTTATTTATTTTTATTTTATTTAGGATTCTTATATGCCGCCCTCTCCCTGGGGACTCAGGGCGGCGTATAACATTTGAAGAACCACTAAACAATACAATTTAAAACAATTTAAAATACATTTAAAAGGCATACAAAATCTTACATACATAGGGGAGACCAAGATGAAATTTTCACAAAACCCTGCCAGCCGGAAGAGCCATGTCTTCACCGCTTTTCGGAAGGCCAGCAAGGTGGGGACAATTTGTATCTCTGGGGGGAGTTGGTTCCAGAGAGCAGGGCCCCCCCACAGAGAAGGCCCTCCCCCTAGGCCCTGCCAGCCGACATTGTTTGGTTGACGGGACCTGGAGGAGACCCACTCTATGGGACCTAACCGGTCGAAGGGAAATATGAGGTAGAATGCGGTCCCGGAGGTAACCTGGTCCTAAGCCATGTAGGGCTTTAAAGATGATGATCAACACCTTGAATTGTACCCGGAGACCAATGGGCAGTCAATGCAACTGGCGTGTTACATGGGTGTTACATGGGTGTATCTTGAAACACCCACCACAGCACGCGCAGCCGCATTTTGCACCAGTTGAAGTCTCTGAATACTATTCAAGGGTAGCCCCATGTAGAGTCCATTACAGTAGTCCTTAATTAGTAGTAGACACTTAATAAGTTCTCCTCATCTGAATGTGGATTTTTTAAATATGGTAATGACTGTTTTTAACCTCCAGATCTTTTTCTGGACAGTCTTAGCAGACACTGTACGTAGTTAGCTACTTCCACTGGTGCAAGTGGGCAGATTTGTCCCATCAGGGAGCGATGGCTCCTCAGATACCCTGGAGCTATGTCATGTAGGGCTTTAAAGATAAAAACCAATGCTTTGAATTGGAAGCAAACCGATAACAAATGCAGCTCACGCAATAAGGATGTTGCATGTGCAGAACTGGGAGCTCCCAGCATGGTGCATGCCATTGCATTCTGCACCAGCTGCAGCTTCCAAATAATCTTGAAGGTTAGTCCCATGTAGAATGCATTGCAGTAGTCCTTAATTAGTAGTAGACACTTAATTAGTTCTCCTTATCTGGATGTGGATCTTTTAAATATGCTAATGACTGTTTTTACCTCCAGATCTTTTTCTGGACAGTCTTGACCACAAATTCCCATGTTACCTTTCCTTGTTCCAGTAATGGACTCACTTACAAAATTATTCAGCACAATTACAAATCCACAATTGGCTAGCAATACTAACACTTCATATACCATACTTGGTACCATACTTGGAGAAGGAGGCTCTACTCACGGTCACTCATGCCCTTGTCATCTCTAGATTGGATTACTGTAATGCGCTCTACATGGGGCTACCCTTGAAGAGTACCCAGAGACTCCAACTGGTGCAAAATGCGGCTGCGCGTGCTGTGGTGGGTGTCTCAAAATACACCCACGTAACACCCATACTCCGCCAGCTGCATTGGTTGCCCATTGGTCTCTGGGTGCAATTCAAGGTGTTGATCATCATCTTTAAAGCCCTACATGGCTTAGGACCAGGTTACCTCCAGGACCGCATCCTACCAGTCTCTCTGAATCTGATCGAACACTGGTAAGGTCGCATATTAAGACCTACCTAGTGGCGATAAAAGCGGAGAAATCGAAGTATTTTTCCGCTCTTATCGTGTCATCAGAGAATCGTCCAACGGCCCTGTTCAGGGTGACCCGTTCCTTACTCCATCAAGAAGCGCGGGAGGATCCCCTGGAAGGCAGGGCTGAGGACTTTGGACGATATCTGCATGACAAAATCGCTCAGATTCAGGGGGAACTGGACTCCAACTGGGTGGATACGGACGCGGTGACAGGGAATAGTCTTGAGAACATTATCTGGGAAGAGTTTGACTCGGTGACCCCTGAGGATGTGGACAAGATTCTGGGGAGGCTCAGTGCGGCCACATGTTTATTGGACCCGTGTCCCTCCTGGTTAGTGCTGGCTACCTGGGAGGTTACACGAGGCTGGCTCCAGGGAATTATTAACACTCGTTTGGGGGAGGATTACTTCCCCACGGCTTTGAAAGAAGCGGTGGTGAGGCCTCTCCTCAAGAAGCCCTTCCCGGACCCAGCAATTTTAGCTAACTATCGCCCTGTCTCCAACCTTCACTTCGTGGCGAAGGTTGTTGAGAGTGTGGTCGCACGACAGTTTACCCAGTACTTGGAGGAATCATCATACCTAGATCTGTTCCAGTCGGGTTTCAGGGCCGGGCACAGCACGGAAACGACATTGGTCGCATTGGCTGATGATCTCTGGAGGGCTCGGGACAGGGGTTGTTCCTCTGTCCTGGTCCTATTAGACCTCTCAGCGGCTTTTGATACCATCGACCATGGTATCATGCTGCACCGGCTGGAAGAGTTAGGGATAGGGGGCACCGTTTTTCATTGGTTCTCCTCCTTTCTCTCCAACCGGTTGCAGTTTGTATTGGTAGGGCGGCAGAGGTCGTCCTCGAGGCCTCTTACATATGGAGTGCCCCAGGGATCAATTCTCTCGCCCCTTCTGTTCAACATCTATGTGAAGCCGCTGGGTGAGATCATCCGTGGCTTTGGGGTGAAGTACCATCAGTACGCTGATGATACACAGCTGTACATTTCCACCCCAGGCCACCCCAATGCTGCCCTTGAAGTGATGTCCCGGTACCTGGAGAAACTGACTTAGGCTCAACCCTTCCAAGACGGAGTGGCTGTGGTTCCCAGCGTCTTGATATAGTCAGATGATTCCATCTCTGACTATCGGGGGCGAGTCTCTAGCCCCCGCCGAAAGGGCTCACAATCTGGGTGTCCTCCTGGATCCACAGCTGTCCTTAGAGGACCATCTGACAGCTGTGACCAGGGCGGCCTTTTATCAGGTCCGCCTGATACGCCAGTTGCGGCCCTTTCTGGATCGGGATTCCCTGTGCACAGTCACCCATGCCCTAGTCACGTCGCGTCTGGACTACTGTAATGCTCTCTACATGGGGCTCCCCATTAAGAGCATCCGGAGGCTCCAACTGATCCAGAATGCAGCCGCGCGGGTGGTTTCGGGGGCTAATTGGCGCTCCCATATAACACCCCTCCTGCGCGAGCTGCACTGGCTTCTGGTGCACTTCAAGGTGCTTGTTACTACCTTTAAAGCGTTCCATGGCATTGGACCTAGGTATCTCCGAGACCGTCTGCTGCCACAAACTGCCTCCCATCGACCAGTGCGCTCCCACAGAGAGGGCCTCCTCGGGGTGCCATCAGCCAAGCAGTGTAGGCTGGTGACGCCCAGGGGGAGGGCCTTCTCTGTGGGAGCACCCACCCTCTGGAATCAGCTCCCTCCAGACTTAAGAACCATTCACGACCTGTCCACCTTCCGCCATGCCCTCAAGACGTATTATTTTTATCAAGCTGGGCTGGCATGAAAAAGTGTTTGGGGTTTTTAAGATTTTACCAAATTTTAACTGTATTAAATCAGGGCCACATCAAATATTTTCTTTTAAATGTATATATATTTTAATGTTTATATTGTGTTTTTACTTGGCTGTTCACCACCCTGAGTCCCCTGGAGAAGGGCGGTATATAAATTTAATTAAACTAAACTAAACTACCTCATACTTCCCTTCGACCGGTCAGGTCTCACAGAGCGGGCCTCCTCCGGGTCCCATCAGCAAAACAATGCCGGCTGGGGGGGTCTAGGGGGAGGGCCTTCTCTGTAGGGGTCCCTGTTCTCTGGAACCAACTTCCCCCAGAGATCCGAATTATTCCCACCTTGCTGGCCTTCCGAAAAGCCATTAAGACATGGCTCTTCCTGCAGGTGGGGTGATTTTGAGATAACTTTACATCTGAGGTCTCCCCCATGTATGCATGGTTTTATATGTCTTTTTCAATTTTTTAAAATTGTTTTAAATGATTTTATTGTTTGGTGTTCTTTAAAATGCTGTACGCCTCCCTGAGTCCTTAGGGAGTAGGGCGGCATAGAAGAATTCCCAAATAAATAAATAAATAAATAAATAAATAAACAAACAAACAAACAAACAAATAAATAAATAAATAAATAAATAACTGAAGCTAATTCATGGGTGTCTTACAAAAACCCCTTCATCGTTTGCTAAAAAAAATTAATAGGCCAGTGCCTCAGATATAATAATTTAATTTTTATTTTATTTTGACATCAAATGTTCCTTTGTATTCAGATCAGGTCTTAAGAAAATAATATAAGATTTGGGAATAAAAATGAAGCCTAACAGGCTGGCACTGGAAGCCAAGATGGAGAAGATCTGCACAGCCACCATGTACTTCCCCTTGGTACTAAGGTAGGTGGGTACAAAGGATACCCAGACACTGCAGAAGACCAGCATGCTGAAGGTGATGAGCTTGGCTTCATTGAAGGCCCCAGGTAGATTCCTGGCAAAGAAAGCCACCAGGAAGCAGATGACAGCCAGGAAGCCCATGTAGCCTAGAGCAAGGTAGAACATGGCAACAGAACCTTCATTACATTGAAGAATGATGTAACCAGTCTGCGAGTATGTGTCCAAATCAGGAAATGGGGGTGAAATGCCCAACCAAATACTGCAGACAACAACTTGGACACCTGAACAACAAAGGATGATGGAGTTGGCCAGGCTTTTCCCCAGCCATCTGTGTACTTTATTCCCTGGTTTTGTGGCCAAGAATGCTAACACCACAGTGATTGTTTTGGCTAAGGCAACTGAGAAGATGTTGCTGAAGGCTGGTTGTCGAAGAAGGCAGGAGGCTTTCATTGGCCGACCTATAAATAGGAAGGAGATCAAGAAACAAAGCAGGAGGGCGATGAGGAGGATGTAGGAGAGATCCCGATTGTTGGCTTTGACTATAGGAGTTTCTCGGAATTTAATGAAGATTCCCAAGACTAATCCTGTTACCAAAGACAGAAATAAGGCAAGGGAAACCAGGATGATCCCCAAATTTTCTTGATAGGATAGGAAAGTTTCAGTCTTAGGTATACATTCATCTCTGTTGATGTTTGGATACTGACTTGCTGGACATTTTGTACATTTTTCAGCATCTGAAAAGAGAGATTAACATTTATTTTGCTTCTGGTTGTAGATGATCAGATTTTCTATCTAGACAGCAATTTTCCTGACTGGTAGAATTCCCTATATGTTTATGCTCCCACACATGTCAGAAGGGAGGGAAGGAGGTTGGAGGGAAGGAAGGAAGATCCAGTGTTGGACCTAAAGGTGGATCCAGAGGTGGGTTCCTACCGGTTCTAACCAGTTCTTTAGAACCGTTGGTAAACTGGTGGTGATGTCACAGAGCTGGTTCTGTCGGTGGCGGTCCGTGGGCGCTGCCATCTTGTTTTTGGCTTCTGTGCATGCACAGAAGCTGGGTTTTCAGCACTGTACATGTATGCGCACATACAAAGCATGCGCACGCCTGCACGGCGCAGCCACATGGAAGTGAACTGGCGGTGAGTTAAGTTAGAACCCACCCCTGGGTGGACCTGTTAAATAAATACGTCCAGCTTTTTAGTCATGCAGTATTAGATGGAAAGGGAAGGGAAGGGAAGGATCAAAACATCTCTATTATTCCAAGAAAATGCCAAGAAAAATTGAGATTGATCAATAAAGAAAAAGAAGAGCAAGAAATGTTGTCTCACTCCTAAAGTAAAGCCATCATTGATCCACTGTTTTTAATAATGTGCTCACAATTTAAATTCCAAGATTATTTCTTATCACTCATTGTGTAATGAATTATTCATATTAAAATATTTTTTCCTAAAAAAACTTTTTATGAACAATATCAGGATCTATGGTCTTTCAAAAAAATCTGCCACTTTTGTCTGGTGCCACCCACCTTCCATGGTGGAGATGGTTCCTTCTGCACAAGAATGACAGTCATAGCAGCAGATGGGCATCCCTTCCTGAGGCACCTTCATGAATCCAGGACGGCAGCTTTCCACACACCTGGAAGGAGGAAGGGGCTGAGGAGAGAGAGGAAGAAAATCCAGAATATGAAGTTATTTTCAGAACAATGTCAAGGAAAGAAGAATTTGGTGATATCCAGTTCAAGGATTAGCTTTGACTAATTCAAAACATGAAATCTGAAATTCATCAAACACATGATTGAATATTCCATCTCTACTTCTCTTTCCTTCTGATGTTTCATACACACCACAGATTTATGCTTTCAAATTACATTTGAATGTTAGAGTCTCTGTGGAGTGGGCGGCATACAAGTGTGAATAATAAATAAATAAATATAAATAAATAAATTTATCAGGGAAACATTGGATGGACTCTTTTTTTATGGCCACCAGTCAGTGGTGAAATGCTGCCGGTTCAGGCGGGCCAGTCGGTTGTTGCAGAGCCGATGGAGCTGGCGGCGGTTGTGGCACAGGGCTTCTCCCGCCCGCTTCTCCCGCCCACCTGTACACTGCCATTTGGGTTATTTTGCCCTCTGTGCATGCGCAAAGCATTCTGCGCATGAACAGAGGATAAAAGAACTCAAATGGCGGCATCCAGGTGGGTGGGGGAAGCAGGCAGGAGAAGTCCTGCACTGCGACCGCCGCCAGCTCCATCGGCTCTGTAACGACTTACCGGCCCACCCGAACTGGCAGCATTTCACCCTTGGGCCACCTGAATAAGAAGTTTGTATCAGTGACAGCCTGGATCAGCTTACATGAAAACTCAAAGCAAGCCCCCTCCCACCCCAATAGGGTTATCATGTTGTTTCACTTTCAGTGGAACAAAAACAAATATTAGTCCCACCTTATTCAGCATTTCCATCTGTGTGATACTCTTTTGATCAATGGAAAATTTCAAATCCCGGGATGTCAGTTTTTCTAGACTCCCAGATTTAATCCTCTTGACAGATTTGTTTGGGAAAACAACCCACTTCACAATGTCCAGGTCAGCTGTCAGATCTCCCTTTTCATCCAAATATACTCCTTCTATTGAATGATTGTGAAACTGAGAGCCCTGAAGGAAGGAATTAAGCTGAAATACAAAAGAGAAGAAGAATTTAGAAAGGACATTAGATATTATTTGAAAATACCCTTTGGTCTATGCTGGGAAGGATCTGAATATTTCTCTCTCAGTCTTCAAATACCAGGTTCTATTTTGATTCCAACTTGTTTAAGAAAGTATTAATAAACATAGGAATAATAATAGCTATAAACTAGAGCAATCGTTGTAATGGACAGGAACCTTGGCATCTGGTCATGGTCCTCTTCCCAATGTTTATCACAGAAATGCTAATATACAATTCCTCTAAAGGTATATTAGAGCCCACGCGGAGTTGAGCGGCATATAAGTACAAATAATAAAATAAATAAAGGCAAAGAAACAATTATTTCTTCATTCTTATTAACCTAAAATTAATCTACAAATATTAAAATAAAAAGCAAATTTCAGCCATACAGCTTTTCCTTTAACCTGAGACATATTTTTGTAATTTTTCACATGTTTTATATCATTACTTCCCCAGCTGAGTTGGGGAATTCCACACTTCCTACTTTCCCATATTGTTCTCCTGTGAAGACCAGTGACTTATCATGGGATTGATCACTGATAATCCAAAGATATTAGAACACATTGTCTTTCTTTCTGCTAAAACATTCCTTTCCGAGGTTGGAGAGAATTACCTGATTATCTCCAATAATCTAATGTGTGATACCACCAGGGGTGGGTTCACCCTATTCGGTCTGGTTCGGGTGAGCCGGTTGCTCTGATGATCAGCTGAGAGCGAACCTGTTCACTCCAACAATCAGCTGGACCCACCCGCCTGCCCCTGTGCTATATTTCATTCGTTTGAAGTCCAGCTGATAGGCACAGCAGAGTGGATTGCCGCGCCTCAGCTGTTTCACTAACTGGGGCTAGTAGGAGGTAACTTTTAAGGTGTCTTCAAATGTATTGTGCAGGCATGCACTCAGCGAACCAGTTGTTAAACCTGTTGAATCCCACCACTGGATACCACACTCTTATCAGTGTGAGATAAAAGGATGGCTGAACAACCAAGATATCAATGTACTCATTTTGAAGGACATAAAAATAAAACAGGAAACTATTGCCAAAACAAAGATCAAAGGGAATGGAATGGAAAGTGAAGGAAATAGAAGGTTCATATTATATTGGAGTTGACTTTCAAGATAATTTAATTTTTCAGAATAAGTAACCAAGGCAATAGCATTTTACTTCACTTCAACAACTGATTCCCATGGGCAGAAAAAAGACATCTAATGGAAAAGAAATACCTGCCATGCCTTCACTCTTGGAGCTTCCACCTTCACTCCCCTGTTCCTCACTGATCTCTTGAATGTCGATATATGAGCTGAATTTAAGGACCTTCCCAAAGCCCAGATGGTGTTGGAAATGAGGTAGCTGTCTAGAGCCAGGATCTGATCGATCTCTTTCTTAAGAGACTCCAGTTCTTCTTTCTGTCTGCACCGTCTCCAAACTTTCACTGAAAAGGCATCCTTAGTGGATGAGCATGTAAACGTTTTCTCCAAAAAGTTCATTATGGATGCGACAATGATCAAAAAATCATCATAATTTGCGAATTTGCTTTTCTTTATCAGAAAAGAAAAAACACCAGCGAGGTGTTTCAAGGAATGGACACTAAACATAAAATCAAGGCTGAGATCCCATTGAGCTGTTGTGATCCAGACTTTATCTATAACATGTTTCTGAATAAGATGAAGTCCTCCTTGTATAATTACCATTCCTGATGTGAATGAATTAGTCTCTGAACCATAAACAAAGACATTGACTTTTCTCCACTTATAATATTCTTTTAACTTTACTTTTATTGTAGCAAGGTTTAGTGTAAAACGTTGATATATAACTGCACAAATGCCATTGCTTAACATCGAAGAAGACATTGTCCTCATGAAACGCTCCCCCTGGTCAGTTTTTGGAGCAACAAGACCAACCAAGGTCCATCTGAAATGAAGCAGCAGTTGGACAATCCCTGGATATTGGGCTCCTTCAGCAGGGAGCATCGGGTAGAAGAAAGGAAACTGAGTTTTATCCTTCAGAATCTGGGAAGCAAAACTGTAACTGATCTGAAAGGAATGGAAGATGGTGGAACTTTCAATGAAACAAGCAAAATTTATTTCCTCTCATTTCCCTAATAAATCTTTGCTGTTCATTTACAGCAAAGGAGCTCTGATTGAAAGTTTCATGATTGCAGTCTCCCAAAAAAAGACACACCTGGGGGATTTTGTAGGTGCCCAACATGGTTGAAATCTGGATGGAGATGCCAGTCTCGGCCTCTTCCATAACAGCCACTGTGTTTCTCTGCCTTCCACACCTGTAGTTGGGGACATTGGCCTCCCCATTTGAAAGCAGGTCCAGCAAAGGATCTGAGGTCATTTCTACCTTGAAGAAATTTTCATAGAAATTATAACCCAAGGTAATGTTAGGTAAGAGATGGCTATTCTGGTTGACATCCTCGATGGCAAATAGGAAGGGCACAAATTTCCAATAAATTTTTTTTGCTGATCTGCAGTTAAAAACACATTGATGAAAATACCATTTAACTTTTCTCCCATGATAACACTTTTCGTCAAATCAATCAATTGTTCCAAAAAATTGCAATATTCCAAAATGTCACCATAGAAAAGGAGAGAAACAGTAGAAAATTATGGATGGTGCAGTATTTCAGACTTGGTTAAACTAACACCTCTTCAATTTCATGTATTGATTTTCAAGTATTTATTTCATATTTGATGGACTGTTATCTGTCTCTTAATAAAAGCGATTGAGACACCCACATGGCTAAAAAGACCTATTTATTATTAGCTGTAGTATATTCTATATATTATAAATATTTTTGAAGTCAGATCAACAGTTTAGACAAACTGAGAATGGCTCTTCCATGAATGACCTTCAGAAGTTCATAAAAACAAGATCAGTCTCCCCACCTCTGCGGCAGAATGAAGTTTGAACTCTTAATGAATGAACTGTTATTGTAGTTGTTTTATTTTTGTTGTTTCAGGGGCAGGTTTACTTCTATTTTTTTCTTTTAATTATAAGCCACCCAGAGTCACACAGCCTATGAATTGCATATGCAAATAAGCAAATCAACCAAACAATATAATATTACACTTAAAAATGATTGTTAGTTCTATGGCATGAACTCATTAAATCACTGTGATTAAAAAATTGCAATAGAGAGAGAGAAGCGTCACCTCTCTGAACCTCAAACATGTCAATAGGGAGGTGCTCAAAGGGAGAATTCTGAGATGGGGCTCCAAATGTTGAAGATGAGCCAATGAGATTGCAGGATTTTGCCCCAAATCTTTCCAGTAGAACTTTCAGAGAACTCAGGGCCAAGACAGTCTTTTAACTTGGCCATGAGGAGTGGCATATAAGTATGGATTTAGTTTGGCTTTTTTTCTAGTTAAATTTACTTATAGCTGTTTAGGTAATTGTGAATCCCATTTAGAGGTGTGCAATTACTCCCTGTTTGGAGATAACCGAATGTGGAGAGCAGAAAAATTATTTCCCAGTAATCTTACTAACCTCCATTATGTTTCCCCTCAAATCCAGGAAAAAAAATTTGGCCTTTTGCTCAGTATGAGCTGCATCAGCACTTTGGTTTCAGATTCTGCAAATCTAATTCAACTCTTTTCTTGTTTTGCTTTTCTCATAAAGCTGAGAAGCCATATTTATATTTGTAGCTGAAGTGGTGCAGTGGTTAAATGCAGCCATTGCAGGCTGACTGCTAGTTCAACAGTTCAGCTGTTCAAATCTCACTAGGCGCAAGGTTGACTCAGCCTTCCATCCTTCCGAGGTCGGTAAAATGAGGACCCAGATTGTTGGGGGCAATATGCTGAACTCTGTAAACCGCTTAGAGAATGCTGTAAAGCACTATGAAGCGGTATATAAGAAAAGTGCTATTGCTATTGCTATTGTATTTATTTTACAACTATGGCATTTTTATTCAAAAATATAGATGTCAACTTTGAAACCACTGACACAATGATTTAAAATTCAGGGACATTGAAAAATACACACAGACTTGCACAAAGAATCTTACTTATATCTTGAAGAAGAAATGATAGTCAAAGAAAAAAGGATTTGGTGCTTTTTTCTTAGTTTTATTATTTTTAAATTATAGTGAAGTATTAAATTCTATTTTCTGGAATAATAATAGATATTTTGAGGAACGTTCTACCCAAAATCCATTTAATTTATTATTTTGACATGATGTTCTTTTGTATGCATATTGGGTCTCAGAAAATAATGTAGCAATGAAGATTTATCCTAGCAGGCCAACATTGGAAGCCAAGCTGGAGAAAACCTGCACAACCACCATGACCACTGAAGGTGTGCTGTCAATTTTATCAAGCATTTGATCCATTTTGTAAAAAGACTTGGCTGAGAAGAATTCAAAAATTTCCCCTAGGATGTTCTGCCCCAGCTACGGACCAGAGAAAATGTAGCACACACGCAGTTTGTTCAAACATATTTTTAATTGATTAACAACTACTAATAAACTGGCTTAGTAGTGTTCACACACAAACAAATCTTAAAGCAGTCTTTTCTTGAAAAAACCAGCTGTTAATTAAGTGGCATTAACAGCTGGCATAAGTCCATAAAGTCATAAAGCAAAGATAAGTAATTAGTCCAGGATATCTCAGTAACCTTACAAAGCTTGGCAAGATGCCTGGAATCAGTCCACAAGAAGTAAGCCAAAACAGATAAGCCGAGCAGAGGTTTTCCAAACAAGAGGCACACAAACGAACAAACTATCAAATGAGTTGTTTCCTGCAGAGCTTTTTTCCATCTTCATCATTTCTTAAGTAGGATTGGGGAGTGGCCTATTAGCCCCAAGCCTACTCCCTAGGAGACCTCCTCCTGAGTAGCCATTCCTGCCTTTTGGCATCTCTGCGTGCTCCTCCTCTTCTTCCTCATCACTGATGTGAAGTGAGGTGCTGGAGGTTCTGAAGGCCCTGGCTGAACCTCTGCCTCTGGCACCGAGTCCTCACCAGCCTCCTCACTGTCCGACTCAAGTGCCAGCTGCACAGGCCACTTGCACATCACCTCATCGGCCTCGTCTCGGACGGTATCCGCTACCAACTGCACAGGCTGCTGGCGGGTCACAACACTGGATTTCTGCTCCATTTCCTTAATCCTTTGGCTCTAGTCTAGTATCCAGCCTTCAAGGTCTCCTTATCCTTAAAATGACCCCCCGCAAGAGAATATAAGTCTAAGTGCTATTGCTATTGCTGTTTTTAAAGGAATCCAGTTTACTAGAGAAGAAGAAAACAACTCACTACCCTCCCTGGACATCCTGATTAGCAGAGACCACAATGCAGAGGTGGGTTCCTGTTGGTTCAGACCAGCTCTATAGAACCGGTAGCGGGAATTTCCCCCCGCTCGCCGAACTGGCAGCAATGGTCGGCTGGATATGCCCCTGAACTGGCTCTCTAGGAGCCGTAGGTGCCGCCGTCTTGTTTTTTGCTTCTGCACATGTGCAGAAGCTCAATTTTTAGTACTGCGCATGCGCGTGCTTGTCCACTCTGCGCGTGAGGAAGTGAACTGGCAGCGAGGTAAGTTAGAATCCACCCCTGCCACAATGGCAAACTAGAAATGCAAGTCTACAGAAAAACCACCCATACTTAGCAGGTGCTTCACTACCAAAGCAACAACACAACCTCCCACAAGAGAAGCTGTGTAAGGACTTTGTTCAAACAAGCTCAAATACACTGCACAACCCAGAGCAGTGGAAAAAGGAAATGGAGCATCTATACAACACATTCCAACAAAATGGATACCCACACTACTTTATCAAAAAGTCCCTGACCACTCAACCCAATACAGCCCAACCAACACAAACCGTAAAAAGAACTACACTGCCACACAGCAAAAATATCTCAGAAAGCACCAATAGACTCCTACAACCAGAGGTGGGTTCCTGCCAGTACGCTCTTACCTGTTGGTTGCCGCAGAACCGAAGAAGCCAGTGGCGTTCGCGGCGTGGGTCTTCCCCTGCCCTCCTGGACGCCGCCATTTGCGTTCTTTTGCCCTCTGCGCAAGCAGAATGCTTTGCGCAGAGGGCAAAAGAATGCAAATGGCGGCATCTAGGCGGGCGGGGGAAGACCCACGCCGCGAACGCCACTGGCTTCTTCGGTTCTGCGGCAACCAACAGGTAAGAGCATACCGGCAGGAACCCACCCCTGCCTACAACCACATGGAATCAGCATAGCACACATGCCAACTAAAGCCCTTCAAAATATCCTAAGCAAACCAAAAGACCCAGCAACTTCAAAACAAAAAAAGAGAAGTCATCAGCAACATACAGTGTAAGAACTTCAACAACCACAATGTTGGACAAACAGGCAGAAGACTGGCGGAATGCATCAACTGGCCGTCAGAAGACATGACAAAAATTCTTTACTTTCACAACATATAGACAGATTTAACCACAGTTTCAGTTGGGAAAATGGGTCCATCCTAGACCAGCCCAAGTCCAAAAATGCCAGGGAATTTCTAGAAGCCTGGCACTCTGACAAATCAGCCATCAGTAGACACAATCAACCAGCCCCTAAAAGAAAAAGACTCCAGCACCTCTTCACCAGTAATCAGCACTCAGATCAGCATAGATTAACACCAAGGTTAACTTCAGACCAACAATCAAGTAAGCAATACCCCAATCAAGAAAATGCCAAAGAGCCATCAGTAAACAGCCCAAATAAAGAATCTCTAAGACCGCCCCCCCCACCCACACAGACAGGCAAGACACCAGAATATAAACTGACCGCTAAATCACTCCTTACTAGCACTGTTACCTAGTTAAAGTAATGAAATGTTTGCAAGAAAACAAGCAGGCTCAGAGAGCCCCAAGGACCCCTCAGTAAATTTATTATATAAATAAATTTAGAAGAAAAATTTTCTTGAGAAATGCTGCTTTAGAATTTAATAGAGATAGATCATTTACCTGGCCTCTGTGTCTGGTTTCCCAAGCATTATACTGATAAGTCACTTAATTAAGTTAATTAATTAACTTGTGTCTGGTTTTTTTAATTAATCTGTGTCTGGTTTCCCAAGCATTATACTGATAAGTCAATTAATTAATTAATTAATTAATTAGTTAGTTAGTTTGCTTGCTTGCTTGCTTATTTATTTATTTATTTATTTATTTATTTATTTTGTCAAGCACGTATTAGATAACAGATATAGTTATAAACATGGTTATTAATATATGAAATGGATACGAATAAAAGGGGACATTAGGACAGGGACAGTAGGCATGTTGGTGCGCTTATGCACGCCCCTTACAGACCTCTTAGGAATGGGGTGAGGTCAACAGTAGACAGTCTAAGTTTAAAGTTTTGGGGGTTTTATCTTATTTTATCTTGAGACTTTTGATGCTTCCTGGGCAGAGTCAATAGTTCATATTTTTTAGGCTTCTCTTTGACCTATGAACTCTGATTAAAAAGGATAGGGAGCTTTCTAGTATGTCTTCTGCTGCTTGTGGCCTGGATCCACACCCCACTTGGCTCTTTTGAGCGGCGGGTAGGAGCATGTTTGTCTGGATCCAGGAAACCTCATTGCTGGAGGGTGTGATGCCTGCAGCCTCGAAGGCAGCTATGGTGCACCCCCTACTTAAAAGACCCTGCCTAAGTCACCCAATCTTGACAGTTATCCAGACTCCAACCATTTGTTGATTGTTGATTGTTCTCACCATTAGGAATTTCCTCCTTAGTTCTAAGTTGCTTCTCTCCTTGCTTAGTTTCTAACCTTTGCTTCTTGTCCTTCCTTCTGGTGCTTTGGAAAATAGTTTTCCTCCCTCATCATTGTGATAGGGCCTCAAATACTGCAACACTGCTATCATATCTTCCCTAGTCCTTCTTTTCACTAGACTAGACATACCCAGATCCTGCAACTGTTCTTCATACATTTTAACCTCCAGTCTCCTTATCATCTTTGTTGCTCTTTTCTGCACTCTTTCCAGAATCTGAACATCTTTTTTAGCAATAGCAATAGCACTTAGACTTATATACCACTTCATAGTGCTTTACAGCCCTTTCTAAGCAGTTTACAGAGTTCAGTATATTGCCCCCAACAATCTGGGTCCTCATTTTACGGACCTCAGAAGGATGGAAGGCTGAGTCAACCTTGTGCTGGTGAGATTTGAACAGCTGAACTGCTGAACTGCAGTGCTGCACTTTAACCACTGCACTACCTCGGCTCTCTTTTTATATCATGGTGACCAAAACTGGATGCAGTATTTCAAGTGTGGCCATACTAAGGTCAATGTAACTGCAAACACCACACAGGACATACACATACAAGATGGAAGGCTGGAGGACTTGTGCATGGGAACCATATTATGTAATGTGACAGCCATCTCTTTCTGCCCTAATGAAAAGTGGACTAGATCAATCATTTAGGGCAAGGGTCCCCAAACTTGGCAGCTTTAAGACTATGCTGGCTGGAGAGTTCTGGGAGTTGAAGTCCACAAGTCTTAAAGTTGCCAAATTTGAAGACCTCTGATTTAGGTAGATCTTGACTATGGGAATACTAAATGGGTGACTTCACAGGGGCTATCTGCTGCTGCAACTCCCAAAAATGTGGTTCTGGGAATGTATAACATGAATTAACTTTAGCCTAGACTCTGTGTTCCACATGAAGTTCACATGTAGCTTCAAATGCAAAGGTCAACTTTGAGAAGTTGGCAGAGTTCCACTGCCAGTTCTCTCCCTAGGTGCTCTAAGTCCCAGCTCTGAGCCTCAGTGGCCCAAAAGACACTTTGGCAATAACTTTGCACCAACTTCTTCAAGCTTCATTCAAAATGTTCTCTCCTGCTGTTTCTTCCTAATGTTTATGGTCTCAATTATGGACCACTCTCCTCAACCCAGAGCGGAAACCATCTTGATCCATAGCAACAAGCAAAGCAAATGACTATAATCGGGTAATCATAAGGAGAATGTGCTGAATTCTGCCTAGAGAAGCGGCTGCAATGTACTGAATTTTGCCTAGAGAAAAACATATTTATGTCAATTCCCTGAAGTGGCTTAATATGCTAGCAACAGATCAGTAGAGACAGCTGAGTTTGGCCTGCCTTTTTTTTCTTTGGCAAGAAGTAGACTTTCAGGAACAGAAATAAATTTTGCAACATCATAAAACACAATCAAAAGATTATTTTAATGTCTCAATTTTCACACTGTTTGTGTTGCAAAGGAGGAACCTGGAAATTTAGATTCCAAACACATTGCTTCTTTCCGGTTTGCTGGAAAGATTGACAGATTTAGAGTTTTGTAGGACTTTGAATGCTGAGAATGACATTCTGTACGCTCTTAATAAAAATATCCCATGAAAATAGTTGGAAACTATTTTTGGATGTGTTACAATGTTTCTTGAAGGACCCCAAAATGCCTTCAGCGGTGCCTCAAAGCATAAAGTACCCATATTAAGTTGGGTTCCCAGAAGCCAAACAAAATGTAACCAGATAGAATTTTAGTTACTATATTCTATGTCAGGGGTTTCCATAGGAGGGTCAAGATAGGCAGGATGGCTGAGAGAGTGATGTTATATAAGCCACGCCCTTTGGAAAGTGTGTGTTGATGCATGTTCAAAGGGGGTAAAGCATCATATTACTGCCATCTTGCCCGAGGTGGCGCAGCGGTTAGAGGCAGTACTGCAGGCCACTTTAGCTGTCTATGATCCGCAGGTCAGCGGTTCAAATCTCACCGGCTCAAGGTTGACTCAGTCTTCCATTCTTCCGAGGTAGGTAAAATGAGGACCCAGATTGTTGGGGGCAATATAAATATACATTGCTTACTGGTGTAAACCGCTTAGAGAGTGCTTGCACTGTGAGGCGGTATATAAATCTCACAAATAAATAAATAATAAATTCTCCCCCACATACTTGTGTGCCACTGTTCTTTGACCCCATCCAGAGCTAACCACAGCCCTAAACCCCTAGTACCCCTTTCACCCATGGGCCCACCTAACCATGATTGAAAGAGCCACAATTGGCTGATGTCACTCAGCAAGCTATGTTCTTAGCCATGATTTCTAATGCACCATAGCTGGTTCACATGACATAATAGTAGAAACAACTACTGTAAGGCATTCAATATGGGGCTGCTTTGAGAGACTAGTGAGAAGCTGCAGTTGGTGCAAATTTGTAATTATGAATTGGAAGGGGCCTCGGGGATCAACTAGTCCAAACTCTAGCTTGGTGGAGGATCTAAGGTGGAGGATCTAAGAGCCGAGGTGGCGCAGTGGTTAAAATGCAGCACTGCAGTTCAGCAGTTCACCTGTTCAAATCTCACCGGCTCAAGGTTGACTCAGCCTTCCATCCTTCCAAGGTCGGTAAAATGAGGACCCAGATTGTTTGGGGCAATATGCTGAATTCTGTAAACTGCTTAGAGAGGGCTGTAAAGCACTATGAAGCGGTATATAAGTCTAAGTGCTATTGCTATTGCTATTGCTAAGAAAGCTTTCAGAGAACAATTATCCATGCCTGATAAATGGGAAAATACCAGAAATAAATATATATGGATGAAGTTGAAAGGTGCTTTTTCAAAGGGCAACTGGACTGTTTTCACCTTGAGGAAGAAGAACAAAAGGTTACATTTCACACCCAAGAAACTTCATCAGTTGTGATGGTGATGGGCAGGGGCGGGTTGCTCACTTACCTCGCTGCCGGAGCCATGCGCGTGCATCTCCATGCTTCGGAGTTGTGCACGCGCTCACTATGCGTGTGCACTCCCTCATGTGATTTTGCTTCCGCGCATGCGCGGAAGCAAAATCGCACCAAAATCTCTCACACACGCATGTCCCCTCGCAAGATTTCAGTGCAATTTTGCTTCCGCGTATGCGGAGAAGCAAAATAACCCGAAAATCACCAAAAATCACTGAAAAAAATGGCAACGCGCCGGGTGGACTGGCAGGGAGGGCTCCGGAGCGGTTGCGAAATCCACCGCTCCCTACCGGAGCTGCGTATCGGGAAACTCCGGCAGGAACCCACCTCTGGTACTTGGGGGATGGAAAGATAGGTGCTGACAGTTGTGACTGGATGATGGGGGGATGGAAGAACAGGATCTGACCGGATGGCGGGGAGGGAATGGAAGGATTGTATTTCTTTGCAGTCATTCAGCAAACCATCCTTGCTCTCCTTGGCCTCTCTTTGGCCTTCAGTACCATCGACCATGGTATCCTTGTGACCGGGGACATGGTGGCTCAGCGGCTAAGATGCTGAGCTTGTCGATCAGAAAGGTCAGCAGTTCTGCGGCTCGAATCCCTAGCGCCGCATAATGGAGTGAGCTCCCATTACTTGCCCAAGCTTCTGCCAACCTAGCAGTTTGAAAGCATGTAAAAATGCAAGTAGAAAAATAGGGACCACCTTTGGTGGGAAGGTAACAGTGTTCCATGCCCCTTTGGCGTTTAGTCATGCTGGCCACATGACCATGGAATCGTCATCAAACAGCGCTGGCTCTTTGGCTTAGAAACAAAGATGAGCACTGCCCCCTAGAGTCGGGAATGACTAGTACATATGTACAATGGGAACCTTTATCGTTACCTTATCCTTGTGGCCCCGCTATGAGGTTTGGGGCTGGACAGCACAGTCTTGTGCTGATTTGGCTTCTTCATCCACACCTTGTCCCAACTGGTGTTGATGGGGAATGAGAAATCTAGCCCACAGCTACTCTTTTGTGGCATGCCAGGGGCTTGGTACTCTCTCCACTCCTTTGTGACCTCTGCATGAAAATACTGGGTGAGATCATCCATCTTCATGGGTTGAGGAATTATCACTATGCTGGCAATATTCAAGTTCTGATCTCCACCTCACAACAATGTTGAAAATAAATAAAACTAACATTGGGGGTGCAGAAGAAACAGCTACAGTGTATTTAACTTTATTTGAATAATTAAGGATATGATTTCTTATAGACATCTAGACATATAACCTAAGACAGTGATGGCGAACCTTTTTTTCCTCGGGTGCTGAAATAGTGTGTGTGCGCGCTATCACACACACATGTGTGCCCACACCCATAATTCAAAGCCCCCCACTCGCCCCACCCCCTGCACATGCATGCGTGACCCCCCACTCCCCCATTTCAAGACTTCCAGTGGGCCCGGTAGGCCCATTTTTCACCCTCCCCAGGCTCCAGAGGCTTTCCTGGAGCTTGGGGAGGGCAAAAACGCTCCCCCTGCCACCCCAGAGGCCCTCCGGAGGCCGAAATCGCCCTCCCAGAGCCTCTGCGTGAGCCAAAAATCAGCTGGCGGGCATGCAGATGCACGCTGGAGCTGAGCTAGGGCAACGGCTCGCGTGCCAGCAGATATGGCTCCGCGTGCCACCTGTGGCACCCGTGCCATAGGTTCGCCATCACTGACCTAAGACAATCTTTTACCTGTAGGTGATGTTAGACAACCTTCAAATTTACTCACTCCCTGCCTGAGGGATGCAATCCAGCTGACAAAAGCTTCAGAGCTTTGGTGTGCTTGTGTGTGTATGTGTGAAATACAGCCTTTTTCCATCTTACATCTCTTCCATTTCTGAAGTATCATTCAGATTGATCATTAACTTGAAATTCAGGAGTCCCTGCTTTCTAAATTTCCAAGCATCACTTTTCTAAGTGATTTCAGAATCAGCCTGTTTACAATATCCAGGTCTATTGCCGGGTCCCAGTTCTCATATTTTATCATGCATGCATGCATGCATGCATGCATGCATGCATTCATGCATTCATGCATTCATTCATTCATTCATTCATTCATTCATTCATTCATTCATTCATTCATTCATTCATTCATCAGTTTGTTCCTTTGTTTGTTCATTTGTTCATTTGTTCATTCATTTGTTCATTCATTCATTCGTTCAATTCATTCATTCATTTGTGACCATCCCAATTTTGGCACCCATCTCAACAAGTAACTCTGGATGGTAAACAATTAAAAAAAATCAATTTAACACAATAGAAAAAAAATTAAATATATAAACCACCAAAAATATTATAATCCATACATACAGTATATGCTTAACCAGGAAATGGAGTCCTTCACACACTGGAATTACAGTCCCAGACACATAACTAGGTTTTCAAGATCTTCCAAAAAACTAACACAGTAGGGACTATCCAAATCTTCTCAGGGGGAATGTTCCAGAAGGCTGGTGCTATGGCAGAAAAGGCACACCTCCTGGTCTCTACCAATCAACATTCCTTGGCTGACAGGACCTGGACCAGTGGTGGGTTGCTACGGGTTTCGACCCGGTCCAGCGAACCAGTAGCTGCAGCAGTGGGAGGCTCTGCCCACCCACCGGACGTCATCAAAAATGCTTTGCGCATGCACAGAAGCTTCTGCGCATGCTCAGAAGCGTTGGCGCATGTAAAGCATATGTACATACCCACACACTCCCGTTCCCGAACCGGTAGCAAAGGTAAGTGGAACCCACTACCTACCTGGACCACAACCATCCTGCCATATCAGATTGGGAATTTATAGGATTGGATTACGATTGGAGTGCCTTACATCAAGTTCATAGTTGTGAAGCAGTTTTATAGACATTAAGATTGATGGAGCCTAATTTCTTAATCCCATTTTGGACTTTTTTCTTGTTTGTATATTGGAGAGATTAAAGCCCTTTGGAGTGGCAAGGTTTTACTCTATTGATAAGGGGAATTTCCACCTCCTTAATAGGTGATAGTGTACATTTTGATTTTAAAAGTTTTAAACACATATACTGTATTTTTCGGAATATAAGACGCACTGAAGTATAAGACGCACCTTAGTTTTGGGGGAGGAAAATAAGGGAAAAAGGCCTCTGCCTCCAAGCAATTTGCCAAACAGCAAACAGCACAGATGATATACACTGTTTGCTGTGTATTTCTGTGCATGTGTGCTTGACTCATAGAATAGCAAAGAATTGGAGAAATGTACATTATGCCAGAAAGTTTTCTTAAATGTAGTCACACTAACTCTTCCCAATTATTTAAATAGATCTACTCCAAGGTAACTAAACTCTTAATACTAAACAGGATACTGTTACATTTCATACTATACTTGTACAGAGCTGTTAAAATTAATTAAAATTTCTGGAAGTATACATTATTCTCTATTATTTAAAAGAAGATACAATAGCATTGAGCCTCTTCAGAGCAAGCATTTATTTTAAAAAGCTTCTTTATTTTGTTAAGTTGTCTAGATTTACAGGGATCTCCAACCTTGGCAACTTTAAGACTTGTGGACTTCAACTCCCAGAATTCCACAGCCAGCAAAGCTAACAAAGCTGGCTGTTGAATTCTGGGAGTTGAAGTCCACAAGTCTTAAAGTTGCCAAAGTTGGAGATCCCTGGCTCTAGAACAATAATAAAGCAGTCTTTAAAAAGTAAGTCTAATAATTTGAACATTCTACAGACATTTAGTTATTCACTTACCCCCTTCCATCCAGTTCAGCAAAAAATAAAAATCTGCATGTCTCTGCCAGCTATTAGCCTTTGTAGTTAGTTTCACTTTCGTTTTTCCACGTGGCTAATCAGCTGTAGATCAGGGAAACTGCTACTGACTTGCTTGGCTTTGCAGGCTCTTCCCTCTTTCCTGCCAGCAGGTAAATTGCTGGAAGACAGAGGCCAAAGGGTGGGGGTGTGGGGCTACATTCGATGTATAAGACGCACCCAAGTTTTCACCCTCTTTTGGGGGGTAAAAAGGTGTGTCTTATACTCCGAAAAATACGGTAATTTTGGCGAGACAATAAAGCAAAAAGGTGCTTGCTGTATGGAATTTGGAAAGTTAACTATGGATTATGTGGCTGGAAGGATTTGGAATGACAGTTGTTTGGTTGTTCTAATAACACCTTGAATGCTGGACATGAGAGCCAGAAGATTGAGAAAATGGAGCAGAAATCCTAGTGAAACCTTTTGAATCCTTCTCAGCCAAGCTTCTGGACAAAATGGATCAAATGCTTGATAAAATTGACAGTACATGTTCTAATGACGTTATAAAACAAGATGGAGCTGCAATGGATGTGTCTGAAATTGATTTGAAAGGGGATTTAAATGTCATACAAATAGTTCTGGTCTAGTTTTCTTCTCAGAAATGTCATCTGCAGCATTTAGTTTGGAAATTCTGCCCCAGCGGTGGGTTGCTGTCAGTTCAGACCGGTTCTTAGAACCGGTAATGGCGGCAGGAGGCTCCGCCCACCTGCCTGGGAGGCTTCTGTGCATGCGCAGAAGCATCACGTGTGTGCGCTCATGCGTGCGCAGACTGGTAGCAAACTAATTCAGAACCCACTACTGTTCTGCCCCATTCTCTAATTGTGACTTATACTGTCATCCTGTTGAGATGGTTGTGGGCTAAATGACAGCCCTTTGTTTTGTTGTGGCTTTTTCCTCAAAGGCTCTGTCTGGGCCTTCCATGAAACCAATCTGATCACCTTAAGCATGCTGGTCTTTTGCAGTGGCCATGGTGGTTGTGCAGGTCTTCTCCAACTTGGCCTCCAGTGTTGGCCTGCTGGGGTAAATCTTTATTGCTACATTGTTTTCTGGGACCTGACATGCATACAAAAGAACATCATCTCAAAATAATATATTAAGTGGATTTTGGGTAGAAAGTTCCTCAAAATCCTCCTCCTCCTCTTTTAATGATCCCATAATCCCTTGCATCGGGGTGGAGTCTGGGCAACTGAATGGAGCTGAGCGTATATTGGCCGGATGCCCTTCCTATCACCAATGCAGAGTTTTGTTCAGCAGATACATTCTCATTGTGCCCATTGAGAGAAATATCTGCCTCTACCTAGGATCAAACTCATATCCTCCTGATTGTGAGATGAGAGCTCCATCTCTAGACCACCGCACCACTATAGAAAGTTCCTCAAAATATCATTTACTAATTCTAGAAAACAGAGTTTAATGCATTACTATTCTTTAAAAATAACAAAACTAAGAAAAAAGCGCTAAATTCTTTTTCTATCATTTGCTCTTGAGCGAACAAATAATATTTTTTGTGTGAATCTGTGTGTATTTTTGAATGACCCTGAATTTGAAATCATTGTGTCAAAGGTTTCCATGTTGATATATAATTTTTGGATAAAAATGCCATATTTGTAAAATAAATTACAAATATAAAGATGGCTAGTTCAGCTTTATGAGAAAAGCAAAACACGAAAAGTGTTGAATTTGATTTGCAGAATCTGAAGCCAAAGTGCTGATGCAGCTCATAATGAGCAAAAGGCCAAATTTTTTTTCCTGGATTTGAGGGGAAACATAATGGAGGTTAGTAAGATAACTAGGAAATATTTTTTCTGCTCTCCACATTCGGTTATCTCCAAACAGGGAGTAATTGCACACCTCTAAATAGGATTCACAATTACCTAAAAAGCTATAAGTAAATTTAACTAGAAAAAAAGCCAAACTAAATCCATATTTATATGCCACTCCTCATGGCCAAGTTCAAAGACTGTCTTGATCCTGAGTTCTCTGAAAGTTCTACTGGAAAGATTTGGGGCAAAATCCTGCAATCTCATTGGCTCATCTTCAACATTTGGAGCCCCATCTCAGAATTCTCCCTTTGAGCACCTCCCTATTGACATGTTTGAGGTTCAGAGAGGTGACGCTTCTCTCTCTCTATTGCAATTTTTTAATCACAGTGATTTAATTCTTGTCTGTATGTTAGGTCCTCAGAGACCTTTCTGCAACCTTTCAGAAAATTTAGCACAAACATGTCAGAAAACGTTTCGGTGATGGTGTCAGATTCAAAAGCAATGTTGAGTGGAGTCACAAATGCTGAATTCATCAGTGGCTCTGGACACAGAGAGATAACCTAGGATTGGTTTCAGGAAAGGAGGGACTATGTGCATTTCCCTTGATTGAACTTGGTCTGGATCTCAAGCTTCTGGCTTGGAAGAGGTTTGGGTTTCTTCCAACTCTTCTTCTCATCTTTTTTATTAAAAAAGTAAGTGCAAAAATAAGTCTCGGTCAGGAACACAAGTCATGGTGCTGCTGCTTCTCTTTGCACTGCTTCTGTGGCCATGGGGAGCTTGCGGGAGGCACAAAGCCAAATGCCTCCTGACTTTGGAACAGGGTGAAGTGGACCCAGAGAACCATTATAAGCCAGGAGATTATTTCATTAGCATCATAGCCTCTGCACTGAAGGCTGCATTTCAATCCTTAAGCTTCAATAGAAGTCCTTCAACAACTTTCTCCACGTAAGTCAATCTTCCTGCACTGCATTACAGAACCTTCATTTTCAATGAAAGTCTAGAGTTCCCACACAAAACACAAGGTGCTTTCTTTCGCCCTTCAATCTGTCCCATTTACTAACTTACTTTTTGATTCTAGCTTGAGTTCCCTATTGCACACTGCTGTTGAGGAAGCTCATTTCAAGCTTTCAAATATCAGAAATCAATCAAAATAATTTCCCCCATCCACTTATCTTTCCATCCTATCAGCAGAATTAGACTGTGGGCAGAGAGAGACAGTCTGACCTCTCCCTCCACCTCACTCCTTAGTTGAACTGGACTGTGGGGGACACTGGTCCAAACAAAGAGGGATGCTGTCTTTCTCCCTGCATTGCAGATGAGATAATTCCAACGTTGTTCTTCCACATCAGAATTTACCACTGGATAAAAGAGTCCCACTTAAGATCATGGACATTGAGGGATTATGTAAATGTCTCCGATTCTCATTCATGAGTTCATGCCATAGAACTAACAATCATTTTTTAAATTGAAACATTATATTGTTTGGTTGATTTGCTTATTTGCATATGCAATTCATAGACTGTGTGACTCTGGGTGGCTTATAATTAAAAGAAAAAATAGAAATAAACCTGCCCCTGAAACAACAAAAATAAAACAACTACAATGACAGTTCATTCATTAAGCGTTCAAACTTCACTCTGCCGCAGAGGTGGGGAGACTGATCTTGTCTTTACGAACTTCTGAAGGTCATCCATGGAGGAGCCATTTTCAGTTTGTCTAAACTGTTGATCTGACTTCAAAAATATTTATAATATCTAGAATATACTACAGCTAATAATAAATAGGTCTTTTTAGCCATGTGGGTGTCTCAATCGTTTTTATTAAGAGAGAGATAACAGTCCATCAAATATAAAATAAATACTTGAAAATCAAAACATGAAATTGAAGAGGTGTTAGTTTAAACAAGTCTGAAATACTGCACCATCCATAATTTTCTACTGTTTTTCTTCTTTTCTATGGTAACCTTTTGGAATATTGCAATTTTTTGGAACAATTGATTGATTTGACCTAAAGTGTTATCATGGGGGAAAAGTTAAATGGTATTTTCATCAATGTGTTTTTAACTGCAGATCATCAACCAAATTTTATTGGAAATTTGTGCCCTTCCTATTTGCCATCAAGGATGTCAACCAGAATAGCCATCTCTTACCTAACATTACCTTGGGTTATAACATCTATGAAAATTTCTTCAAGGTGGAAATGACTTCAGATCCTTTGCTGGACCTGCTTTCAAATGGGGAGGCCAATGTCCCCAACTACAGGTGTGGAAGGCAGAGAAACACAGTGGCTGTTATGGAAGAGGCCGAGACTGGCATCTCCATCCAGATTTCAACCATGTTGGGCACCTACAAAATCCCCCAGGTGTGTTCCTTTCTTGGGAGACTCTTTGCAATCATAAAACTTTCAACCAGAGCTCCTTTGCTGTAAATGAACAGCAATGTTTTATTAGGAAAATGAGAGGAAATAAATTTTGCTTGTTTCATTGAAAGTTCCACCATCTTCCATTCCTTTCAGATCAGTTACAGTTTTGCTTCCCAGATTCTGAAGGATAAAACTCAGTTTCCTTTCTTCTACCCGATGCTCCCTGCTGAAGGAGCCCAATATCCAGGGATTGTCCAACTGCTGCTTCATTTCAGATGGACCTTGGTTGGTCTTGTTGCTCCAAAAACTGACCAGGGGGAGCGTTTCATGAGGACAATGTCTTCTTCGATGTTAAGCAATGGCATTTGTGCAGTTATATATCAAAGTTTTACACTAAACCTTGCTAATATAAATATAAAGTTAAAAGAATATTATAAGTGGAGAAAAGTCAATGTCTTTGTTTATGGTTCAGAGACTAATTCATTCACAACAGGAATGGTAATTTTACAAATCACATTTCAACGCATTCAGAAACATGTTATAGATAAAGTCTGGATCACAACAGCTCAATGGGATCTCAGCCTTGATTTTATGTTTAGTGTCCGTTCCTTGAAACACCTCGCTGGCATTTTTTCTTTTCTGATAAAGAAAAGCAAATTCGCAAATTATGATGATTTTGTTAAAATTGTCACATCCATAATGAACTTTTTGGAGAAAATGTTTACATGCTCATCCACTAAGGATGCCTTTTCAGTGAAAGTTTGGAGACGGTGCAGACAGAAAGAAGAACTGGAGTCTCTTAAGAAAGAGGAGATCGATCAGATCCTGGCTCTAGACAGCTACCTCATTTCCAACACCATCTGGGCTTTGGGAAGGTCCTTAAATTCAGCTCATATATCGACATTCAAGAGATCGGTGAGGAACAGGGGGGTGAAGGTGGAAGCTCCAAGAGTGAAGGCATGGCAGGTATTTCTTTTCCATTAGATGTCTTTTTCCTGCCCATGGGAATCAGTTGTTGAAGTGAATGCCTTGGTTACTTATTGTGAAAAATTAAATTATCTTGAAAGTCAACTCCAATATAATATGAACCTTCTATTTCCTTCACTTTCCTTTCCATTCCCTTTGATCCTTGTTTTGGCAATAGTTTCCTGTTTTATTTTTATGTCCTTCAAAATGAATACTTGATATCTTGGTTGTTCAGCCATCCTTTTATCTCACATTGTATAAGAGTGTGGTATCCAGTGGTGGGATTCAACTGGTTTAACAACCGGTTCGCTGAGTGCACGTGCGCACAATACATTTGAAAACACCCTTAAAAGTTACCTTCTACTAGCCCCGGTTAGTGAAACAGCTGAGGCGCAACAATCCACTCTGCTGTGCCTATCAGCTGGACTTCAAACAAATGAAATATAGCACAGGGGTGGGCAGGTGGGCCCAGCTGACTGTTGGAGTGAACAGGTTCGCTCTCAGCTGATCGTCGGAGCAACCGGCTCGCCCGAACCGGACCGAATAGGCTGAATCCACCCCTGGTGGTATCACACATTAGACTATTGGAGATAATCAGGTAATTCTCTCCAACCTCGGAAAGGAATATTTTAGCAGAAAGAAAGACGATGTGGTCTAATATCTTTGGATTATCAGTGATCAATCCCATGATAAGTCACTGGTCTTCACAGGAGAACAATATGGGAAAGTAGAAAGTGTGGAACTCCCCAACTCAGCTGGGGAAGTAATGATATATAAAACATGTGAAAAATTACAAAATATGTCTCAGGTTAAAGGAAAAGCTGTATGGCTGAAATTTGCTTTTTATTTTAATATTTGTAGATTAATTTTAGGTTAATAAGAATGAAGAAATTTTTGTTTGCCTTTAGAGGAATTGTGTATTAGCATTTCTGTGATAAACATTGGGAAGAGGAACATGACCAGATGCCAAGGTTCCTGTCCATTACAACCATTGCTCTAGTTTATAGCTATTATTATTCCTATGTTTATTGATACTTAAACAAGTTGGAAACAGAAAATAGGACCTTGTATCAGAGAGAGAGAGAAATATTCACATCCTTACCAGCATAGACCAAGGGGTATTTTCAAAGAATGTCTAATGTCCTTTCTAAATTCTTCTTTTCCTTTGTATTTTAGCTTAATTCCTTCCTTCAAGGCTCTCAGTTTCACAATCATTCAATAGAAGGAGTATATTTGGATGAAAAGGGAGATCTGACAGCTGACCTGGACATTGTGAACTGGGTTGTTTTCCCAAACAAATCTGTCAAGAGAATTAAATCTGGGAGTCTAGAAAAACTGACATCCCAGGATTTGAAATTTTCTATTGACCAGAAGAGTATTACACAGTTTGAAATGCTGAATAAGGTGTGGCAAATATTTATTTTTGTTCCACTGAAAGTGCAACAACAGGATTAAACTTTTGGGATGGGAGGGCGCTTGCTTTGAGTTTTCATGTCAACTGATCAGGCTGCCAAGAGCGCAAACTTCTTTTTGCTGACTATTCAGTGGGCCATGAAAAACTGTCCATCCAACATTGTCCTGATAAATTTAACATTTAAATTTAATTTGAAAGTTTAAATCTGTAGCATCAGAAGGGAAGAGAAACAATGATTAATTTATTTTTATTTTATTTTATTTACATTTCTATGCCGCCCAACTCCCAAAGGACTCAGGGCGGCTCACATCAGAAAGAAACATAAATAACAATATTAAAAAGATAAAAATACAGTTAAAAATACATTATAAAATTACAATCATCCTACCATTCATGGGCCGACCTCGTCTGTCTTCTCCCGAGGTCAATGGTCCCAAGCCTGTAGGAAGAGCCAGGTTTCACGGTTTTGCAAAAGGCCAGAAGGGTGGGGGTAACACGAATCTCAGGAGGCAGTTGATTCCAGAGAGCAGGGGCCACCACAGAGAAGGCCCTCCCCCAAGGGTCCGCCAGCCAACACTGTTTAGCTGACGGGACCTGGAGGAGACCGACTCTGTATGCTCTAACCGGTCGTTGGGAGGTATGTGGTAGCAGGCGGTCTCGTAGATATCCAGGCCCTGAGTCAGGTAGGGCTTTAAAGGTCATAACCTTGAATTGTGTCCGGAGACCAATAGGAAGCCAGTAGAATATCATGGAATATGGAATCATGTGTTTTATGAACTTCACATTTCCTTTGGGCTTCCAATTAGTCAAAGCTAATTCTTGAACCAAATCTTTCTTTCTTTGACATTGTTTTGAAACTATGTTCATTTTCTGGGCATGTTTCCTCTCTCTCCTCAGCCCCTTCCTCCTTCCAGGTGTGTGGAAAGCTGTCATCCTGGATTTAGAAAGGTGCCTCAGGAAGGGATGCCCATCTGCTGCTATGACTGTCATCCTTGTGCAGAAGGAACCATCTCCACCATGGAAGGTGCGTGACACCAGACAAAAGTGGCAGACATTTGGAAAGACCATAGATCCTGATTTTGTTCATAAAAGAGTTTTTTGAAAAAGAAAAAAAATCTTTTAATATGAATAATTTATTACATGAGTGATAAGAAATAATCTTGGAATTTAAATTGGGAGCAAGTTACTAAAAACAGTGGATCAATGATCGCTTTACTTTAGGAGTGAGAGAACATTTCTTGCTCTTCATTTTCTTTATTGATCAATCTGTCTCAATTTTTCTTGGCATTTTTTTGGAGTAATAGAGATTTTCTGATCCTTCCCTTCCCTTCCCATTCCATCTAATAATGCATGACTAAAATGCTGGACATTTATTTAACAGGTCCACCTTTTGGCCCAGCACTGGATCCTTCTTTCTTTCTTTCTTTCTTTCTTTCTTTCTTTCTTTCTTTCTTTCTTTCTTTCTTTCTTTCTTTCTTTCTTTCTTTCTTTCTTTCTTTCTTTCTTTCTTTCTTTCTTTCTTTCTTTCTTTCTTTCTTTCCTTCCTTCCTTCCTTCCTTCCTTCCTTCTCTCTCTCTCTCTCTCTCTCTCCCTCCCTCCCTCCCTTCCTTTATCCTTCCTTCCCTTCCTCCCCCTCTCCCTCCCTCCCACTCCCTCTTGGCATGGGTGGGAGGATAAAGAAACAGGGGATTCTACCAGTCAGGAAAACTGCTGCCCAGAGAGAAGATCTGACAATCTACAATCAGAAGCAAAATTAATTGTGAAATATCTTCCTTGCCAAAAATGCAGCCTCTGAAAGCAGTCATAGCTCATCCTGGGAATGTGTGAGATGCAATGTTATTTGCCTTTGGCACTTTTTCTTCCTTGTTGTACTGCTTAAACTTCCCAGTCATTGGTGTATCCTGCTTTTCTCCACCCCAATTCATTTACCCCATCACCAGCTTCCCTCCAACAACAGATGCGATTGAAAAACATGCTGTACAGTAGATGTTAATCTTAACCCTAACACCTGCCAAGCTTAGTAATGGAAATTCTAGTCCCAGCTGTGATCCTAAATTGAGGACTCCATGTATACGTCTAATGGAAGAACATGCTTTACATGTTATCTCTCTTTTCAGATGCCGAAAAATGTACAAAATGTCCAGCAAGTCAGTATCCAAACATCAACAGAGATGAATGTATACCTAAAACTGAAACTTTCCTATCCTATCAAGAAAATTTGGGGATCATCTTAGCTTCCCTTGCTTTATTTCTGTCTTTGGTAACAGGATTAGTCTTGGGAATCTTCATTAAATTCCAAGAAACTCCTATAGTCAAAGCCAACAATCGGGATCTCTCCTACATCATCCTGATCACCCTCCTGCTTTGCTTCTTGATCTCTTTCCTATTCATTGGCCGGCCAATGAGAGCCACCTGCCTTCTCCGACAAACAACCTTCAGCAACATCTTCTCAGTTGCCATTTCTACTGTCTTAGCCAAAACAATCACTGTGGTGTTAGCATTCTTGGCCACAAAACCAGGGAATAAAGTACAGAGATGGCTGGGGAAAAGCCTGGCCAACTCCATCATCCTTTGTTGTTCAGGTGTCCAAGTTGTTGTCTGCAGTATTTGGTTGGGCATTTCACCCCCATTTCCTGATTTGGACACATACTCGCAGACTGGTTACATCATTCTTCAATGTAATGAAGGTTCTGTTGCCATGTTCTACCTTGCCCTAGGCTACATGGGCTTCCTGGCTGTCATCTGCTTCACGGTGGCTTTCTTTGCCAGGAATCTACCTGGGGCCTTCAATGAAGCCAAGCTCATCACCTTCAGCATGCTGGTCTTCTGCAGTGTCTGGGTATCCTTTGTACCCACATATCTTAGCACCAAGGGGAAGTATATGGTGGCTGTGCAGGTTTTCTCCATCTTGGCCTCCAGTGCCAGCCTCTTAGGCTTCATTTTTATTCCCAAATCTTACATTATTTTCTTAAGACCTGATTTGAATACAAGGGAACATTTGATGTCAAAATAAAATAGAAATTAAATTATTATATATGTGGCACTGTCTGATGGGGTAAGAAGACTTCATCTCCATCCCATCTGTCCCTTAGCTCTCTTAGTATGGTTTTAGTATAGTTTTTAATAATATTCTAATTCTGTTGTTTTAACTATTTTTTATGGGTTTATAACCTGTAAGCCACCCAGAGTCACCTTGTAGGGGAGATGGACTGCATAAAATGTAATGAATAAATAAATAAAGTCAGATAGAAGTGATGAAAATTCAAGAAATTCTGATGTGTATATGTGGTTTTAAAAAATAAAAACAACTTGCAATGTCATTAGCATCCATCTTTACTTCTGTGCAGAAATATCTTAGCACCAAGGGGAAGTACATGGTGGCTGTGCAGGTTTTCTCCATCTTGGCCTCCAGTGCCAGCCTGTTAGGCTTCATTTTTATTCCCAAATCTTATATTATTTTCTTAAGACCTGATCTGAATACAAAGGAACATTTGATGTCAAAATAAAATAGAAATTAAATTATTATATCTGAAGCACTGGCCTATTAATTTTTTTAGCAAATGATGAAGGGGTTTTTGCAAGACACCCATGAATTAGCTTCAGTTATATGAAGTGTTAGTATTGCTAGCCAATTGTGGATTTGTACTTGTGCTGAATAATTTCGTAAGTGAGTCCATTACTGGAACAGGGAAAGGTAACATGGGAATTTTTGGTCAAGATTGTCCAGAAAAAGATCTGGAGGTAAAAACAGTCATTAGAATATTTAAAAAACCCACATCCAGATGAGAACTAATTAAGTGTCTACTACTAATTAACGACTACTGCAATGCATTCTACATGGGACTACCCTTCAAGAGTATTTGGAAGCTGCAGCTGGTGCAGAATGCAATGGCACACACCATGCTGGGAGCTCCCAGTGTTGCACATGCAACATCCTTATTGCAACATCCTTACTCCCTTAGGAGCTGAGATAGCGCAGTGGTTAAAAGCAGCATTGCGACCTTCAGCTGATTGCTAGTTCAGCAGTTCAGCTGTTCAAATCTCACTAGGCTCAAGGTTGACTCAGCCTTCCATCCTTCCGAGGTGGGTAAAATGAGGACCCAGATTGTTGGGGGCAATATGCTGAACTCTGTAAACCGCTTAGAGAGTGCTGTAAAGCACTATGAAGTGGTATATAAGTAAAGTGCTATTGCTATTGCTATTGCATGAGCTGCATTTGTTATCGGTTTGCTTCCAATTCAAAGCATTGGTTTTTACCTTTAAAGCCCTACATGACATGGCTCCAGGGTATCTGATGAGCCATCGCTCCCTGATGGCACAAACCTGCCCACTTGCACCAGTGGAAGTGGCTAACTATGTACAGTGTCTGCTAAGGACTTGAAGCAGGGGATATCAAAGAGAAGAGCCTTTTCCACTGTGTCCCATCCCTGTGGAACATTCTACTGTGGACACTGTTAGATAGTGGATTCAGCACAGGAGACCGACTTTGACAAACAGCTCTTTATTGCAATAGATGTACAACCATCAAAGCACGTTCAGAGAGGGCTCCTATTTATAGGAGCTGACAGTAACAATTGTAACTAAACCATTTTGAAATAACCAATGAGGGTCCAGCATGTTCCCTTCAGTATTGCTGGACCTGAGTGAAAAACTCCAGCTCTAGTCAGAACATAACATCCCTCCCCCTCTAGATGAAATCGTCTGACATACGAAATCACGAAGGTAGGCAGGGCATCTACGCTCCCGTTCAGACCTGCGTACTTCAGTCAGGGGAACTACAGCAGCCTGGTCTGACTTAGCCGCTTCGTTCCTGGGGGCTGTGTCATGCATCTCTTGAGCTGGAGTGCTCTTGGGTTCTTCCGCCTCAGGGCCTAACTCGACAGGGGGACTCTGTTGGCCTGCCGTCTCGCACTCCAAAGCCTCCGAGATGTCTGGATGTGGTTTAGCTAGGAAAGGAATGCACGGCGTTACGTCTCCAGAACCCGAGGGGTCTTCCTGTACCCTTTGTCTTAATTGGTCTATATGTCTCTTTCATAAGCGTCCGTCTAGTAACCGGACCGCATAAGACATGGGTCCCAAAATTGTCTCGACCACCCCTGGCAGCCATAAAGGCCCCTCGGCATAGTTGCAAGCAAACACCCTGTCCTCTGTGGAAAAGACCCTGGTTTTCTTTGTCCCTTCTGTCTTGGTTTTTACTACATAGTCAGGGTGTAACCGGTCCAGTAGTGACCGGAGTCTGTGGCCCATTAAAAGCTCCGCTGGGCTGCATCCCGTAGTGGCACTTGGGGTTATGTGTTGAGTTATGAGGAATTTGTCTATTCTTTCCTGCCAATCTCCAGGTCCCAATCTAGCTAACTCCTCTTTGGCCCATCGCACGAAGCGTTCCGCCAGGCCGTTCGTTGCAGGATGGAATGGGGCGGACAATGCATGGTGGATTCCCTGACTAGCCAGATAGCCCTCGAAAGTTGTGGCAGTGAATTGCAGGCTGTTGTCTGTTACCAATGTGTCTGGAATGCCATGGGTAGCGAATAGACGCCTGAAGATCTTAATAACAGACTCCGCAGTGGTCGACCGCATAGGGAAGATTTCGAGCCACTTGGAATAAGCGTCTACAATGATCAGGAACATTTGCCCATGGAATGGACCCGCGAAATCGGCATGAAGCCGTGACCATGGATTTTTTGGAAGGTCCCAGTCATGCACTGGTGCTTTGGGAGGTGCCGGTCTGGATTCCTGACATGGCAGGCATTTGTTTACCCATTCTTGAACCTCCTCATCCATCTTTGGCCACCACACATAACCCCTAGCTAAAGCCTTCATTCGCACAATTCCCGGATGGCCCTCGTGCAAGGTTCGTAGTACATCAGTGCGCAATTTGGCGGGAATGACCACCCGGTCCCCCCACAAGAGGCATCCCCCTTGCTCCGACAGTTCGTGCTGTTTAAGCTCGTACGGTTTGAACTCGGGCCTGACTGGGCCTCTCGGCCACCCCCTCCACACCCAGTTAAGGACAGTCCGGAGGGTGGAGTCTCTGGCCGATTGCCTGGCCACCTCAGCCGAGGTGACTAACCCTGAGTCTGCTAGGTCAATCAACAGTACCGGGGCCTCTGGAGCTATGTCTGACAGTATCTCGGGCAATGGGCACCTGCTTAATGCGTCCGCGTTCCCCATGTTTTTTCTGGGCCTGTGAACCAACTGATACGAGTATGCCGACAAGAAGATGGCCCAACGAGCAAAACGGGGGGACAAAGCAGCTGGAGTGGGGCAATTCCCCGCTATCAACCCCAACAGAGGCTTGTGGTCTGTGACCAGGGTGAAGTCTCTACCGAACAAATACTCGTGGAACTTCTTAACCCCTGCTACTAGGGCCAAAGCTTCCCTATTTAGCTGATCATAATTTCTTTCGGTGCTAGACAAGGTGTGTGAGTAATACGCTATCGGCGCCTCAAGGCCATTCGGAAGTCGATGGCTCAGAACAGCCCCAACCCCTACTGGGGAAGCATCGCAAGCAAGGACCACTGGCAAAGTGGAGTTGTATTGGATCAGGAAACTGTTGTTGGTTAACAACCCCTTAACTGCGCTAAACGCGGCAGCCTCCCTATGGCCCCACACCCAGGGAGTGTTTTTAGCTAGCAGCCTGTGCAGGGGCTCTGCGACCGTTGCCTTATCACGTAGGAATAGGCTGTAAAAGTTAAGAAGACCCAAGAAAGCCTGTAACTCTGCCTGATTTCTGGGCGCCGGGGCCTCCTGGATGGCCTTCAGTTTACTTTCCGTGGGGTGGATACCACTCCCGTCTATTCTATACCCCAGGAATTCCACTTCAGGGACTCTCAAGACACACTTGCTGCGTTTCGCTTTCAGCCCGGCAGCTCGTAATTTCTCAAGGACCATTGTAACCCGACAGCAAAGCTGGCCTATGTCTTTAGCCGAAATGAGAACATCGTCGAAGTAGGGCACGACCCCGGGGATATTCTGCAACAGACGTTCCATTACACTCTGGAACAACCCCGGGGCCACGCTAACCCCAAATTGCAATCTGTGGCATTTAAATGCCCCCCTGTGGGTCACAATGGTCTGAGCTTCTGCCGTGGGGCCATCTACAGGTAACTGCTGGTACGCTTGTGCCAGGTCTAATTTAGCAAACAGGCGTCCGGACCCCAACGAGTGCAGCAATTGGTGCACGATTGGCACAGGGTAGGCACTCTGCTGCAACGCCTTGTTCACCGTGCACTTGTAGTCAGCGCATATCCTGATGCTACCGTCTCCTTTAATTGGCGTGACAATCGGGGTTTCCCACCGGGCATGATCCACAGGTTCAAGTACCCCCTGCTTGATCAATTTATCAAGTTCAATGTCAATCTTTTCCCTCAAGGGCAGGGGAACCCGGCGGGGTTTCAAGCGGATTGGGGCAACATTAGGGTCCAGGCTAAAAGAGATTGGGGTCCCCACATACTTGCCCAACCCTTCACTGAATACGTCATGGAATTCGTCAAACAGGTCGTCTAATTTCTCTGTCCCGACAGCGTTAACTCCGGAGACCTCCAGCCCAAGGGCTTCGAACCAGCTCAGTCCAAGAAGGCTCGGAAGGTCACCGTCCACAATGATGAGCTGTAACGGTCCGGAAAAGTGTTTAAATTGGACCTTGACACTGGCTTGGCCGCGAACCGGAATCCTGTTCCCTTGGTAGTCCGACAGGCGGAACCCGGTGTTTCGGATGCGGTCAGTGGAGAACCCGGGCACGGCTTTCTTGCGAGTTTTCCAGGTGATGATAGACACAGCCGAGCCCGTATCTAATTCCATTTGAAACGGCACACCCTCGACGACAACGGACATCATGATCTTCTTCCCTCCCAGGGAACGGGCACTGTTGACTTGCGAATCATAGGCAGCCAGCAACGGCCTGGAATATCTTTGGCGTCGTTTTGAATCTTCGTGCCAAGCCCTCGGCAATGGTTCAGCCCGTGAAGGCTCAGGCGCACACGCAGTCGAATTTGGCAGTGTGGTGCAGCAAACTTTAGCCAAATGTCCACGCCGCTCGCACCGTTGGCATGTCACACCATGATACTTGCAGGAAAATCTCGGGTGCCGTCCCCCGCAGCTAGCACACCCCCAGAAAGGCTTGCTGGGCGGTTGCAGGTGGGGCGGGCGACGCAGTTCAGTTCTGTAAATCTCGTCATCGCTGCTAATATCGTCGTCCAGTGTCCCCATGTGGACGGCTGGCTGAGTTAGTGGTGCCGATTTCACCTCTTTTTTGGACGGGGCAGCACGGTGGAGTGATTCAGCCACATTGGTGGACGATTCAGCAGCCCTGGCCTCGTCCAGTGCAGCCGCCAAAATAAGTTTAGGCCGAGCTAGCAAACGGCGCTGCAGGCGGAGGTCCAAAACCCCGCAGATCAACTGGTCCAGCATGATATTGTCTAGGTCACTAAATTCGCAATGACCAGATGCCTTATGGAGAGCAGCAACGTACTGGTTGATAGTCTCTCCTTCCCGCTGCATGCGCTGACGGAATTCATATCACCGTACTACTTTAGAAGGAGTCAGTGCATAGTGGGTCTTAAGCGTCTCCTTAAGCGTGTCCCACTGCACTGTGTTAATCAGCGCTGGGGCAGACAGGGCCTCTGCAGTATCAAAAACTTCTGGCCCACAGTGACTTAAAAATAAAGCTCTTTTCCTATTGTCTGCCAAGCTTAGTAAGTCATTTGCTTCCAGGAAGCACTCAAAACGCCTCATGTATGACTCCCACTTCTCTTGGGCCGGGTCGAATGGCGGCGGTGGGTGAAACGCTGACATGATATCAGAAAAGTAGTAGGCGAAGAATGAGTCGCCTGACTGGTTGTAAAGCCTGTGGGGCTTGTCGTT
This sequence comes from Diadophis punctatus similis, assembly GCA_023053685.1. Lineage (NCBI taxonomy): Eukaryota > Metazoa > Chordata > Lepidosauria > Squamata > Dipsadidae > Diadophis > Diadophis punctatus. The sequence goes on along the minus strand of JALIGW010000002.1, from coordinate 243,110,730 downwards.
GTTCTCCTGCTCCCGATTTCCTCGTCGCCACTGTTAGATAGTGGATTCAGCACAGGAGACCGACTTTGACAAACAGCTCTTTATTGCAATAGATGTACAACCAGCAAAGCACGTTCAGAGAGGGCTCCTATTTATAGAAGCTGACAGTAACAATTGTAACTAAACCATTTTGAAATAACCAATGAGGGTCCAGCATGTTCCCTTCAGTATTGCTGGACCTGAGTGAAAACCTCCAGCTCTAGTCAGAACATAACAGACACGAGAACTTTCCCCTCCCTTTTGGCCTTCCGGAAGGGTATCAAACCTGACTTTGGGGATGCTCACTGCTGTAGTTGGCTGGTGGGTTAAGAAGACCTCATTCCCATCATTTCCAATTCTTTGCTCTCTTTGTTTGGTTTATCATAATATTCTAATTCTTTGTTGCTTAAATCTATTAAGTATTTTTACTTGATTTATAACCTGTAAACTACCCAGAGTCACATTGTAGGGGAAATGAGTGGCACAAACAAACAAACAAATAAATAATCAGGTACAAGTGATAACATATCAAGGAATTGTGATCTGTATATGTGGTTTTAAGATATAAAAACAGCTTGATTGGGACATGGTACACAATCATGGTTTGGATTCAAGATGGCGGTGCCCAGGTAAGAAGGTGAGGATCTCGCTCCGAAGAGCCCACCAACTCCTACCTCGAAGAAACTGCCGCAAAAAGCACAGCAAGGCTCAAAAGCGATCGCTGATAAGCCCCGGAGCGCTCAACCATCAGGAAGGTCCGTGTGGCTCAAAAAGGATCGCTGAGAAGCCCCGAAACACCTGAATGCCCGGCTAAGGCTCGGAGAGATCACTGAGAAGCTCTGGCTGAGACGACCAAGCTCAGAGAAGCTCCAGCTGAGGATCCCTACTTACCCTACCTAGAAAGGTCTGCAATGAAGCAAACAAAGCTCTGAGATGCTCCGGATAATTGCCCACAACATCATTACCTCGGGAAAAAGTGTGTGAGACAAAATCCCCCAGAACAAAAACAAACAAAAAACTCTCTAATAAAAAAACTCTCTAAACTCCCACCAGAATTAGTATGTTAATAATCCATTCAACTGCCTTCTAACTCTCACCAAATTGGATTTCAACCCCAACCACTTTAAACTGGATTGGATTTAAACTCTCCACCATTTTCAAACCCTATACTATTTTAACCCCTGTCAGAACACAAAGGACAGCAAAACCTACTCAGAAACTACAGCAATAAGTAAAATCAAGTACTACAAAGCCCTTTCGCATGCTACAGAATTATTTTATTATTATAGATGTATTAATTACTTAATTAGCACTGTCTAACTGGTTAATTCAACTGGTTAATTCATTGTCTAGTTAATCAAATGAATAATTCAATATACTGAGAACAAAGAACAGCATCAAAAAGCACCCAAAAAGGATATTAGAAAGCTACATACAGAAGTACAACAAATACAAAACCCTTTCCACTATTTATTACTGACATTGAATAATTATCTTTGTCAAACACAAACTAATCAGTGACCATGCCAGGCAAAAACTCCAAAAACACCACCACCAAGCATTCACAAATGAAAGACATCAAAAACAGCAGCAACCCCAAAAAAACCAGCACACAAGGAACAGACTCTATTGTGATCTGCAGAACATGCTCCATGTACACTCTTATGCCCACAGAATTCCAAAACTACATATGCACCAAATGCAAACTAATCAAATTACTAGAAGAAAAAGTAGAAGATCTAGAGAAAAAGCTAAACACCCTGAAACTCAACCAACAAAATGAGAAACCCCAAACCTCACAAAAAGAACATGCACAAATTGAACATAAAAATGACCAAGTAACTTCTAATAGAAGTGACTCCTTGGAGGAAGAAAACAGATGGACACATGTCACCCACAGAAAAAAACACAAACCAAATACAAAACCACTATCCAAACCATCCCACCCAGATACAACCCCACTGGCCCTAAGCAACCAATATCATGGACTCCCAATAGAAGAAAACAAACAGACACATAAAAAGAAGCACCAGCAAAAATCCTCAACAAAATAGCACCACCAATTGCCACTATGATAATGAAAATAATTCCCAAACAACCCCAGGCAAAAAAAAAAGGCAAGTGCTGGTGATAGGAGATTCAGTCCTCAAGGGAACTGAACCTACCGTCTGTAGAGCAGACAACCAATCCAGAGAGGTATGCTTCCTCCCTGGAGCTAAAATTAAAGATGTAGCTGAGAAACTAACCAAAATAATAAAACCCACAGACTACTATCCCTTTCTATTACTCCATGTAGGAACAAACGACACAAAAAAGGACTTGAAAACAATATTGAGTGACTACGAGCAGCTAGGCAAGAAAGTTAAGGACTTAGGTGCACATGTAGTTTTTTCATCTATACTACCAACGAGAGGACAACATCCGGTAAGAGAACAAAGAATTTTACAAGTGAACCACTGGCTAAAGGGTTGGTGTCACCCAAAAATCTATGGATTCCTGGACCATGGACTGTCCTACCTCCAAGATGGGCTGTTGGCAAGGGACGGGTTACACCTCACAAAGACTGGGAAGAATGTCTTCAGAAAAAGACTGGCCCAACTTATCAGGAGGGCTTTAAACTAAAATCGAGTGGGGAGGGCGACCAATCTACAGGATCCCCAGGACCTAACTCCAAGCAAGCACCCTTAGTAAGCAAGGCAAATAACGAACTAAAGAGGGATGGGAAGGAAGACAAACTCAAACACCAAACAGGAGAAACAGAAAGCACACCCAGAATCAGGCACAAGGAACTCAAATGCCTTTACACAAATGCACAAAGCCTGGGGAATAAACAGGGTAAACTCGAAATATTAATGCACGAAGGTACACACGACATAGTTGGAATAACAGAAACATGGTGGGATGAAACACACTATTGGAACATACTGATAAAAGGATACATATCGGATGGTGGGGAAGGGTTCCTAACTTCCTTTATCCTGGATTGTATGCCCTGAAGGATCTCAGAGCCTGCTTTGAATTTTGAATTCCTTTCACCCTTTTTCAATAAAAGGTTCCTTTTCTAATACAAAGTTTGCAAGAGTCTATAGTTTCTTGAAAGTGGGGAGAGGCTTGTCCTTAGATCTGCACACTTGTACGTTAAACTGTCCAAGTGTGAGTTTCACAGGGAACATTTGGACCACCTAGGATTCTGTATCTCACCGAAGGGGATAGAGATGGATCCCACAAAGGTTCAGGTGGTGTTGGACTGGCAGGCACCCAAAACATGAAAACAACTACAGAGTTTCTTAGGATTCACCAACTTCTTTTTTTAATTACTTTTTATTTTATTTTTTTAATTAAATACACAAAACTATACAACAATACAACAGTGACATACACAACAACAAATAAACATTTCTGGGGCCGGAAGATAATTTGATTGGAAAAATTTATAAATTTTTAATAAAATATAAATTAGAAGAGGAGATAGTAAAAGAACCAATGCTGAGATGGGCCAAAAACTTTGGATATTCGATAGATTTAGATAAATGGGAAGAAACTTGGATGACAAATTGGCGGATGACAATGTCCGTGGCCTTCAAGGAGAACCAGTGCAAGATGTTTTATAGGCGGCACCTTCCACCAACAAGAATTGCAAGGATTTCGCAGAATTCATCTGCCTTATGTTGGAAATGCAAAAAAGAAATAGGCACATACTCTCATACCTGGTGGACCTGTAAGAAAGCTAAGAGCTATTGGGCCATTATAGGGAAGTGGATTAAAGAAATAACTCTGGAAGAATTTTCTAATAAACCCGAGTTTTTCTTGTTAGGCATCATTGAACCAAGAGTTAACAAAGATATCCAATACATTACTATTCACATTCTAACGGCAGCTAGGATTATATACGCGCAGTTCTGGAAAAACAGTGAAACGCCTACAGAGGAGGACATAATTAGAAAGATAATGGACTGCACTGAGATGGACAAATTAACAAAGGAATTAAAGGATAAAAAAGAATCAGACTTTTATATAATATGGAACAAATTTTATGATTGGTTAAGAAAAAGAAGGAATGTATAAAATGTATATCTGCCAACTCTGAATAATATAAGATATTTGTGTGTAAAAATTCATTAAATGTAACACGGTATATTTATATTAATATAAGTAAAAACTATAGATTTAAAAGGCTATATAGATAATACGGATATAGTTGTTTACTATGGTAAAAAAATGTAACTTAAATTATGTAAAGTTCCGAGGATAGCTTATTGGAGTTAGGGGTTAAACACAAAAGGATTCACCAACTTCTATTGCCAGTTCATCCCATCTTTCGCCCAAGTAGCACTACCACTTACTGACCTTTTGAAAACAAAGCATCTGACCAGAAAGCCATGCCCGGGTTGCCCGGTGCAATGGACAGTCAAGTGTCAGCAAGCGTTCATGCACCTGAAAATCCTGTTCTCCAGGGAACCAGTGCTTAAACACCCAGACCAGTCTCAGTCTTTTGTAGTTCAGGCCAATGCCAGTGATGTGGCAGTGGCCACAGTCCTTCTTCAGGCGAATGACAAGGGGGCACTTCAACCGTGTGCGTATACATCGAGGAAGTTGACTGATACCGAATGGAACTGGGCAATATGGGAAAAATAAGTCTTTGCGGTTAGATGGGCCCTGTTGATATGGCGACATCTACTGGAGGGGGGATTTGGCCTTTGAGGTCTGGACATAACACAAGAACCTGGAGGCCCCGCCAAAACAGGTGCACTGAGCATTGTATTTCAGGAGGTTTAATTTCAAACTGAAATACATACCAGCAGGGAGGAATTTCATTGCGGATGCCATGTCCCGGAAATCGCAATACGAGAGTGCTCGGGAGGAGATAGTGCAAGCTATCATCCCAACAGAGCAGCCCCGAGTACTAGCAACCCAACAAACGCCACCTGCATCCCAACATGATAGTCAGGAAGGCATACCTCGGGCCATCCAGGTTGCACTCCCTGCAGACAAGTGATTCCAAGAGAATCGGTCCCTACTTACCCAGAGAGATGGCTTTGCCTGGAAGGGCTACAAGCTATATGTACCCCAGGCTGCACGATTAGTACTGGTTGTGAGCCGCCCAGAGTCCATGTCGAATTGGGTGGCATATAAGCTGGACCAAATAAATAAATAAATAAATAAATAAATAAATAAATAAATAAATAAATAAATAAATAAATAAATAAATAAATAAATAAATAAATAAATAAATAAATATGCTTCGGCATTGCCACAACAACCGCTCAGCCAGCCATTTTGGGTTCCTTAATATCTTGCATTTGACCAAACGGCAATTCTGGTGGCCCGGTATGAAAAAGGATATAGAGGAGTATGTAAAGAGCTGCATTGTATGTGCTACCATGAAACCTCGACCTGGTAAACCTGCCAGCCTTTTACAAATGGTAGCAACCCCAGGTCAATCTTGGGGACAGATAGCCATGGATTTTATTGTGGATCTACCAGAAAGCCAGGGCCATAAGGTTATCTGGGCCATGATAGATCTCTTCTCAAAGCAGGCCCATTTCATAGTGTGCTCCGGCCACCCTTCTGCCAGAAAACTGGTGAAATGGTTCATCATGCATATATATTGACTCCACGGCATTCCTCAGAGAGTAATATCCGACCGGGGGGTACAGTTCACTGCCAGGTTCTGGCAGGAATTCTTGGCCAGAATAGGGTCCTCACAGGGCCTAAGTTCAGCATTCCACCCCGCTACCAATGGAGCTGTTGAAAGTGAAAATGCAATGGTGGAGCATTATTTGTGCTGCTACGTCAAACATCAGCAAACTGATTGGTCTGACCTAGTCCCATTTGCTGAAGTAGCATATAATAACACAGTCCACAGCAGTACGGGGTTTACTCCCTTCCAAGTGGCTACTGGAAGGGAGTTTGTCCCAATACCCAAATATCCTTGGGTGAGTCTGGGGAACGTGGGTGTCCAGGGGTGGATGGAACAAACACAGCAGGTATGATGGGTAGTTAAAGAGGCATTACGACAATTAGTTGCGGGTTATAAACAGCAAGTGGACATCCTTTTCATGTAGGGCAGCAAGTATACCTATCCACCAAATATCTGAGATTGAACATGCCTTGTAAGAAGCTGAGTCCTAAATTCATAGGTCTGTTTCCCATTGTAAGGGTAATCAACCCTGTTACGGTACAACTTCAACTGTCCTGGCTGCTGGGTAAAACCCCCCTCGTCTTTCACTGTAGCCTACATTGGCCAGCCCAGACAGCCCCAATCAGAGGACCCCCTGCTAAGCCGCTGCCACCAATCATGGTGGGGGGGGGATCAACACTACAAAGTGAAGGAGATATTGGACACCCAATATCTCCATAGGGGATAGGGCTCCAATACCTTGTATTTTGGAAGGGATACCCACTCTCAGAGGCCTTGTGGGTACCTAGCACCAATGTCAAAGCCCCTCGGCTGGTTGCCAAATTCCACCAGCGGTATCTAGCTAAACCGGGGGGGGCTAAACCTGGTATCCGCTTACTATGGTCTTTGTGTTCCAGGTGCTATCTCCGTGGTAGGGGGGCTGCATGTCAGCCCCGGTACGCCTGGCAGCTCAGGGCTGACATTCTGGAAGGGGCATGACGAGGAGCGCGGGAAGCAACCGCAAACACTTGTTATTGTCCCGGAACAGCTGCAATCACCCCTCCATGGCGACTACAGTGTGGAGCAGTCAGCATTGCCGGCAAAAGTGGTTAAGATGTGGATTGAGTGATACAGCTGAGCAGTGGAGAAATGGCCAGGTGGGAGGCAGACGTGAGGAACTTCCAGGGTCCACTGTGGCTATAGCTGAGCCACGGAGCAACACCCAGCTGGGAGGCAGATGCAGGGAACTTCTGGGGTCACGGGGCTGGGTGCGCACGTGTGGGTGGGGCTGCATTAAATATTTAAAAGGTGGCAGGGAGGACAGAGCAGTAGCTCTAACAAGAATTTCATTTGCTTTTTTTGTGGTGGTCAGTAAGTGCCGGTTCAGATAAACAGACTTCAAACAATCATTCCATGTTGGATTTTCATTCCTCTCCATCTGGAACCTAACAGAAGGCCTACTGTGATGTTTATTAAAGAGCCCATGCTGGTGGGAGTCCTTCCAAAAAATATTGAGAGAGATCCCATTCCACAAAGAGATGCACACATATTTATACATCTCAAAAAGCCTGGAGAGGCCAATTCATAAAGAACAGATTATTTAATGATACATATTCATAGGTAAATGAACTCAATAGGTAATAGACCTGAGGTCATTTCCTTTGTCTGCTTTCCTTCAGAAGTAGCAAACTAATTCAGAACCCACTACTGTTCTGCCCCCTTCTCTAACAGTGACCTATACTGTCATCCTGATGAGATGGTTGCGGGCTAAATGACAGCCCTTTGTTTTGTAGTGGCTTTTTCTTCAAAGGCTCTGTCTGGGCCTTCCATGAAACCAATCTGATCACCTTCAGCATGCTGGTCTTTTGCAGTGGCCATGGTGGTTGTGCAGGTCTTCTCCAACTCGGCCTCCAGTGTTGGCCTGCTGGGATAAATCTTCATTGCTACATTGTTTTCTAGGACCTGACACGTATACAAAAGAACATCATCTCAAAATAACATATTAAGTGGATTTTGGGTAAAAAGTTCCTCAAAATCCTCCTACTCCTCCTCTTTTAACGAACTCATAATCCCTTGCATCGGGGTGGAGTCCAGGCAACTGAATGGAGCTGAGTGTATACTGGCCGGATGCCCTTCCTGTCATCAATGCAGAGTTTTGTTCAGAAGAAATACATTCTCATTGTGCCCAGAGAGAGAAATATTTGTGAGGATCAAACTCACAGCCTCCTGATTGTGAGATGAGAGCTCCACCTCTAGGCCACGGCACCACTCTAGAAAGTTCCTCAAAATATCATTTACTAATTCCAGAAAACAGAGTTTAATGCATTACTATTCTTTAAAAATAACAAAACTAAGAAAAACGCACTAAATTCTTCTTTTTATCATTTGCTTTTGAGCGTACAAATAAGATTTTTGAATTTCTGTGTGCATTTTTGAATGACCCTGAATTTGAAATCATTGTGTCAGAGGCTTCCATGTTAATATATAATTTTTGGATAAAATGCCATATTTGTAATATAAATTACAAATATAAAGATGGTTAGTTCAGTTTTATAAGAAAAGCAAAACAAGAAAAGAGTTGAATTGGATTTGCAGAATCTGAAGCCAAAGTGCTGATGCAGCTCCTACTGAGCAAAAGGCCTCCTTCTCAAGATTTTATTTTATTTATTTTATTATTTTATTTGGGAATTCTTCTATGCCGCCCTACTCCCTAAGGACTCAGGGCAGCGTACAGAATTTTAAAGAACACCAAACAATAAAATAATTAAAAACAATTTTAAAAAAGTTAAAAAGAAAGACATACAACACCATGCATACATGGGGCAGACCTCAGATGTAAAGTTGTCTCAGAACCCTGCCTACAGGAAGAGCCATGTCTTAATGGCTTTTCGGAAGGCCAGCAAGGTGGGGATGATTCGGATCTCTGGGGGAAGTTGGTTCCAGAGAACAGGGGCCCCTACAGAGAAGGCCCTCCCCCTAGGCCCCGCCAGCTGGCATTGTTTGGCTGACGGGACTTGGAGGAGACCCACTCTGTGGGACTTGACAGGTCGAAGGGAAGTATGAGGTAGAATGCGGTCCCGGAGGTAACCTGGTCCTAAGCCATGTAGGGCTTTAAAGATGATGATCAACACCTTGAATTGTACCCAGAGACCAATGGGCAGCCAATGCAACTGGCGGAGTATGGGTGTTACGTGGGTGTATCTTGAAACACCCACCACAAATCGCACAGCCACATTTTGCACCAGTTGAAGCCTCCGAATACTCTTCAAGTGTAGCCCCATGTAGAGCACATTACAGTAGTCCAATCGGGAGGTGACAAGGGCATGAGTGACAGTGAGTAGAGCCTCCTTCTTCAAGTATGGTCGCAATTGGTGCACCAGGTGAAACTGTGCAAAAGCCCCCCTAGCCACAGCTATGAGATGTTGGTCTAATTTTAGTTGTGGATCTAGGAGAACACCCAAATTGTGAACCCGTTCCGAGGGAGTTAATTTTTCTCCCTCAAGAACCAAGGAGGGACAGTCGACATGGTCCTTAGGAGGCAATATTAAGAGCCACTCAGTCTTGTCGGGGTTGAATTTGAGTCTGTTTCTCCCCATCCAGATCCTAACATCATCCAGGCATCGGCACATTACAATGACTGCCTCCCTGAATTGAGACGGGGTGGTGATGTACAGCTGGGTGTCATCAGCGTACTGTTGAAAACTCACCCCGTGTCGACGGATGATCTCCCCCAGCAGTTTCATGTAAATGTTAAACAGGATGGGCGAGAGGACCGAACCCTGAGGCACCCCACAGGTCAGGGGCCTAGGAGACGACCTCTGTCCTCCTGCTAACACTGACTGCATCCTGTTGGCGAGATAAGAGGAGAACCACTGTAAAACGGTGCCTCCCACTCCCAACTCGCCAAGACGATGCAGAAGGATACCATGGTCGATGGTATCGAAAGCCGCTGAGAGGTCAAGTAGCACCAGGATGGAGGAATCACCCCCATCCCGGGCTCACCAGAGATCATCCATCAGGGCGACCAAGGCAGTTTCTGTACTGTAGCCGTGCCTGAAACCCGACTGATAGGATTCTAGATGATCAGTTTCCTCCAATAGCCAAAGAAGTTGAAAAGCCACCACCTTCTCAAAAACTTTACCTATAAAAGGTAAGTTGGAGACCGGATGAAAGTTCTTCAAATTCGCTGGGTCCAGGGAAGGCTTCTTAAGGAGGGGTCTCACCACCGCAACCTTTAAAGGCTGAGGTATGTATCCCTCCCTAAACAAAGCATTGACCACCGCCTGGATCCAGCCACGTGCCACCTCTCTGCTGCCCGATACCAGCCAGGAGGGGCACGGGTCCAATAAACAGGTGGAAGAGCTCATCACACCCACGGCCTTGTCCACATCATCAGGAGAGACAGGCTCAAACTCCTCCCACAACGTTGGACTAAGACTTGCCCTTGTCAACTCAATGGACTCTGTCCAGCCGGAGTCCAGATTCGACCGGATCTGAGCGACTTTATCCGTCAGAAACTGCGTGAATTCCTCAGCTCTACCTTGCAAGTGTTCCTCGCTCCCCCCTTTGGCAAGGAGGGTGCGAGTCACCCTAAACAAGGCAGCTGGGCGAGAATCTGCGGATGCAATAAGAGCGGAAAAATGAGATCGTTTTGCCGCCCCTATCGCCACTAGATAAGACTTAATGAAAGTTCTTAGAAGTGTTCAGTCGGATTCAGTTTTACTGGCTCTCCAGCATCGCTCCAGACATCTCTTGTGGCGTTTCATCTCCCGGAGCTCCTCGGTGAACCAGGGAGCTTTCCAGGATCCACTGCCACGGAGAGGTCACAAAGGCGCAATCCGATCTAATGCCCCTGATGCTGCGGTGTTCCAGGCAGCCACTGGGGACTCAGACGAATTGTGTACCAGGGTTTCAGGTATTTCCCCAAGTTCCCTCTGGAATCCTTCTGGCTCCATTAGGCATCTGGGGCGGAACCACCTAGTCGGTCCCGCCTCCCTGCAGGGGAGGAGTGGGGCTGTGAAATCCAACCTCAATAGGAAATGATCTCACCATGACAACGGGGTGGTGACTATATCCCCTAAGTTCAGATCATCTCTCCACTGCCCCGAGAGAAACACTACGTCAAGCGTGTGGCCTCCCTCATGAGTCGGACCCTGGATTACTTGGGTCAGGTCCATGGTTGTCATGGAATCCATGAACTCCTGAGCTGCACCAGAGGTTTCGGCCACCGAAGGAAGGTTAAAGTCCCCCAGCACCACAAGCCTGGGGAACTCCACAGCCAGGCTAGCTATCACCTCAAGCAGCTCAGGCAGGGCCTTAGTAACATAGCTGTGAGGCAGGTATGCTAACAAAAGGCCCACCTGGACCCCTAAGTCCAACTTCAGAAGGAGTGTCTCACACCTGACAATCTCCGGGGCAGGGCTCCTACGAGGATGCAGATTCTGGCGCATTATAATAGCCACTCCTCCTCCCCTTCCCTGGGGTCGTGAATGATGCAACACTGAGAACCTGTCTGGGCAGATCTCGGAGAGGGCTACTCCCCCCTCCTGGCCCAGCCAGGTCTCAGTTATGCATACAAGGTCCGCCCCATCGTCTGTGATTAAATTACGTATCAAGGGGGCTTTGTTGACAATTGACCTGGCATTCAACAGCATCATCCTGAGCCCAGGGCCCTGAGAACCCTGGTTGCCAGGTACTCGGGTTGAGCAAGATGGAACCACATTGGAGGGGCCGGAACAAGGGATCACTTGTAAACAGCGAGGTCTTATTCCCCAAAAGCGGCCCACCCCTTTGCTCCCAACATACCTACCTCTCCCCATCATGACCGAAATGATCCGGCTCTCCACCCCCTGGAGATTCCCCCCTCCCCGCTGGTCCTTGTCCCTCCCTGCAGGTCATCCATACCATTCATATTGAGCCGGGTAGGATAGTCCGGCCCCCCTCCGCTTCTGTTTCCACACTCAGCGTCGGGGGGCCTAGCCCCATTTTGCTGGATTTGAAGGGAAGCATAATGAAAATTAGCAAGATTAATAGGGAATAATTTTTTTACTCCCCATATTTGATTATCTCCAAACAGGGAGTAATTACTCGCCTCAAAATGGGATTCACATCTACCTAAATAACTATAACTAAATAACTATAAGTAAACTATAAGTAAATATTAACAGCCTTGGTAGCGCAGTGGTTAGAGTGTAGTATTGCAGGCTACTTCTGCTGACTGATGGCTTCCTGCAATTTGGCAGCTCAAATCCCACCAGGCTCAAGGTTGACTCAGCTTTCCATCCTTCTGAGGTGGGTAAAATGATGACCGAGATTGTTGAGGGCAATATGCCGACTCTGTAAACCACTTAGAGAGGGCTGTAAAAGCACTGTGAAGCGGTATATAAGTCTAAGTGCTATTGCTATGCCTAGAATAAATCCCAAACTAAATCCACATTAATTTATATGGATTTTGCCCATATATCATGGCCAAGCTAAAACACGGTCTTGATCCTGAGTTCTCTGAAACTGCATTATTGGAAAGATTTTGGGCCCATCTCCCTGGTGCATCATCAAAGTTTAGAGCCACATCTGTGAATTTTCCCTTTGAACACCTGTCTACTGACATGCTCAGGATTCAGAGAGGTGATGCTTCTCTCTCTTGCAATTATTTAAATCACAGTGATTTATTTGTTGTCTTTATGTTCAGTCCATAGAGACCTTTCTGCAACCTTTCAGAAAATTTAGCACAAACATGTCAGAAAACGTTTCGGTGATGGTGTCAGATTCAAAAGCAATGTTGAGTGGAGTCACAAATGCTGAGTCCATCAGTGGCTCTGGACACAGAGAGATAACCTAGGATTGGTTTCAGGAAAGGAGGGCTATGTGCATTTCCCTTGACTCAACTTGGTCTGGATCTCAAGCTTCTGGCTTGGAAGAGTTTTTGGTTTCTTCCAACTCTTCATCTCATTCATTAGATTAAAAAAGTAAAAAGAAGTCTCTGTCAGGAACACAAGCCATGGTGCTGCTGCTTCTCTTTGCACTGCTTCTGTGGCCATGGGGAGCTTGTGGGAGGCACAAAGCCAAATGCTTGCTGACTTTGGAACAGGGAGAAGTGGACCCAGAGAACCATTACAAGCCCGGAGATTATTTTATTAGCATCATAGCCTCTGCAATGAAGGCTGTATTTCAATCCTTAAGCTTCAATAGAAGTCCTTCAACAACTTTCTCCAAGTAAGTCAATCTTCCTGCACTGCATTACAGAACCTTCATTTTCAATGAAAGTCTAGAGTTCCCACACAAAACACAAGGTGTTTTCTTTCGCCCTTCAATCTGTCCCATTTACTAACTTACTTTCTGATTCTAGCTTGAGTTCCCTATTGCACACTGCTGTTGAGGAAGCTCATTTCAAGCCTTCAAATATCAGAAATCAATCAAAATAATTTCCCCCATCCACTTGTCTTTCCATCCTATCAGCAGAAGTAGACTGTGGGCAGAGAGGGAAAGTCTGACCTCTCTCTCTACCTCACTCCTTAGTTGAACTGGACTGTGGGGGACACTGGTCCAAACAAAGAGGGATGCTGTCTTGTCTCCCTGCATTGCAGATGAGATAATTCCAATGTTGTTCTTCCACTGTGGGGAATGTTTATTCCTTGATTGCTGGCAAACCACTCTTAAGTAATGCAGATTCCACACAATGGCCCCTCCTTAAGGAAGTCTGGCACGTAAGTGAAGACTAGGCAAAGATCACGTAGGCAAGAATCACGCTGTCTGCAAGCAGGAGGATATGTATTGCCCATGCATTGATCACGAGCTGATCATGAGCCTTCTTAGCCTATCAGTAACAAGGTAACCCTTGATGAATGAATTAGTCTCTGCCACGAGGTCCTTTGTTTTTATGACAATAAAAGGAAGCACCCCCGAGCTATTGAGTGAGGGCCTTCCCATTGACTTCATCCTGTGTGAGCGTCGTTTCTTCTCATTGCAACATCTGGTGACCCCAACGTGATCACCCCTATACTCATTCGGGCCGGACGAGCCCCAGGTGCACCTCAGCGAATTTCGCTCCCAATTCGTGAGTATGGGTGGGAAATTGTCAGCTCAGCAGTTGTTACATGCACGAGGGCTGGACAAAATTCTTAAAGATAATGGAACCACAGGAATTAGCCTAAATGAGTTAGAACAGTTAGTGTATGAGATAGGCTGTCAGTGTCCCTGGTATCCTGAGGCTGGTACTTTGGAGTTACGGGACTGGATAAAAATTGGAATAAGTTTGCATTCGCCACCAAGAGCTTCAACACAATATATATTGCTGTGGCAAAAATGTAAGTCAGTAATTGAGATTATGGGGACTCAAAAACTCAAGGCACAGTCACCATTTTTATCATTGCTCCCTAAAAAGGGTTTATTCCTTTTTCAAATCTGCAGCTAACGCTGCCTGCGGCTACACTGAAGCCAGTAGAATCTAGCCCCTCTGCTGCTGCTTTCTTATCTATTGTTCCTTCACAGGAGTCATTCAGCGTAGTCAGGGCAGAATTTAAGGAAGAACAGCAAAAAGGAACCCTTACTGGAATAAAACTTGCAAAGGGTCTCCAAACTTCATCTCATGAGTCTTTTACAGTAGTAAAAAATACTGGTGGACTTCCGGTTTTGGAGCGCTTCATCGCAGACATCCCTCGTTGGATGCCTTTCCGATCTTTGTTAAAAGCCGCCAGAACAGCTGTCTGGCGGCTTTAAAATCTCTTCCCCGGGCAAAGGGGAGAGATGAGAGCCTGACAGGAGGGGTAGAGCCCCCCCAGCGCCTTAGGAGCCATCTGGTAGGGCGCGAAGGGAGAGCTCCCCATGCAGCCTGTCTCCAGCTCCGAAGATCAGGAAACCTCCGTCTTTGCGGAGCTAGATGGAGTGACCAGCCGCTGCTTCAAGAATGGGATTTATAACTACATTTAAACTATAGAAGCAGACAGAGAGAAACAGGCGTGAGATGGGCAAGTACTGAAACCTCTTTTTTTCTTTTTTTTTTCAACTCCTGGGTAAGCTTTCACTTCGGCAAGGGAACAAAGGAAACAGAGTAACAATATGGCGATTGAGAAGTGAAAGTGACTTTCGTTTCCCCAGAGGCTTTTTTTTTTCTTTCTCTCTCTCTTATGGAAACTTTTAACTTGGAAAAATGGTTTTTTCTTTCTCTGTCTCCTAACTCTGGATTAAAGTTATAATAGAAATATTTTCAATAATAAAAGACTATCTGATTTTTAAACTGGAAAGAACTTTAATCAGGCATCTGGCTTTCTTTCTTTTTTGTACTCTTTTGAAACACCAATGGCTTCAAAGTTTGGAAAGATTGTTTTGATTAAAAGAAATGACTATTCATCTGGATATATTTCTAAAATGCAACTTAACACTGAGCTAACACCTCCACAGCTTTTGACACCTGAAAATTTATTAAATAATTTAAAGATTATGAAACATGAACTTACTTTGGAATTTAACCAGAAAATAAGTGAGATAGACCATAAGATGCAGGCTGCTTTGAAGAATATGAATCAACAACTAAGATTTGATGTGTTAGAGGTTTGCAAAGGCTTAGCAACAAATATTGAAGTTTTGGCAGAACGTATTGAAACAAATAAACAAGCTTTGGCAACTTCGGTGAATTACATAGATAAAATCCAAAATGACATTGCAAATTTTGAAAAAGAGGTCTTAATGACTCAGTTCAGATCTATGGAAGTTGCTATAAGGATTAGAGGTTTGAAAGAAGGATTATATGAAAATTTAAAAGGCAGGATGGTTGACATATTGGATCAGGTGTCTGGAATTTCTAAAGCAGAATTGGCTACACAAATCGACAAAACATACAGAATCAACTTGTGGTACGCCAAACAAAAGCATCTACCAAGGGATATTGTCATATATTTTACCACAAGAGCTCTACGGAACAGAATTATACAAGCAACGTTTAACAATAATCTTATGGTGAATGGTCAGGAACTAAAGATTTGGAAAGAAATCCCCTCTAAAATGCTTAAAGCCAGGAAAAGCTATACTTTTTTGATTGATGAATTTAAGAGATTAAATTTACAATATAAATGGGAAGCGCCAGTTGGAGTAGCAGTGAAATTTTCTGGAAAAAGATACCGGCTCAACACGATAAAAAAAGCTACTGAATTTTATGTCAATGTTCTAAAGGCTGATATATCCAAGATCCCAGAGGAAGGATGTATGAAAATAAAAGAGGAGGAGGAGGGGAAGCCACCTTCGATGGATCAAAAAGAAATAGACTCAAAAATCCAAAAGGAGTGCCTGAATCAGATAGCTGGGGAAAAGGAGATGGAGGTTTGGGAGTAGACGGGAGACGACTCGACAAATTTGAATCTATTGAACTATTAAAAGATGAACTATCAAGATACAAAACGATGTGATGTTGAAATATATTGGATGGATAGAGACTAATATGATTGTATTTTATCTTTTCCCTATCTAATGATTACTTATGCAATATTTAGTTAAGTTTTATATAATTTTGAGGTTATTTTTAATGTTGATAATATTAGATATATATAGTTTGTTGAAGATTTGTTTATTGTTTATTCTTCTTTTATTTTCTTTTTTTGTTTATTGAAGTTAGAGAATTAATTTAGAATAATATTATCTTATTAATATCATGACGAAATTTAATATTTGATGATCACTTATGTAACATTTAGTTAAGTTTTATCTTAGAGGTTATTTCTAATGTCAATAATATTAGTTTAAGATTTGTGTATTTTATATTTAGTTATTACTTATGTAACATTTACCTTGTATAAGATAGAGGACTGAAGGGAGGAGGTAGGAGGTTTGTTTGTTTGTAGTGTTAAAGAGTTTTCTCTTTCTTTCTTTCTTTTTTTTATTCTCTTTCTTTTTTTTTTTTTCTTCTCTCTTTTTTGTATCTTTACTATTGTATACAAATGCGATATATTAGTACTGTATAATTTGGAGTTGAAGTTTTTTTAAAAATAGTGTTCTTTTTTTCCTTTTTTCTTTTTCTTTTTATTAACAATTTAAACTTATTATTATGCCCTGTATTATCTCTGGGAAGTCCGGGGGGGGAGGTGGGGAGGGAAGGGGGTGGGTTTGGGGGGGGGAAACAAAAATGTTTGTACTTTAGATTTAATATTTTGTTACCACTTATGTAAGTTTGTACTAATAAAACTTTTTTGAATAAAAAAAAAATACTGGTCTGATTCAAAAAATGCAAGAAGGAAGATTAGAAAAGAATCAAGGTGTTTCTCATGAAATTGTTCAAATGCTTGCTGTTTGTCCAGTTAATGTGGATGTTAAAATTGTCCTTTCTGCACCAACGTTGCAAGTTTCTTCTGAATGTGACTTTAAGGATTTTCAGAAAGTTGGTAATCCAGCACAGGTTTTTTCAAGCATTCAACAGAAACCTAATGAAGCATACACTGATTGTATAAAAAAATGCTGCTTCTGAATGCAGGAACATCGTAGCGTTAGGAAAAAATCCTGAATTGGCTGAAATGGTTAAAATTTGGCAAGCTATACATTCTAGTCATAAAAATAATTTGCTAGTTGCAGTCATGAGACAAAGTAACAAAGCCCAAGGAAATTGTTACAACTGTGGTAAGCAGGAATGTCTTAAGGAAAAGTGCAGAGCTTCTGGCAGAGGTAATTATTCTCAGAAAAGTTCCATGTTTGGAGTAACTTAAATTGGATGTCTTATCTGGTATAGTCTTCTCCCCTATGGATTAAATGTTGCACCAGAGAGGAAAAATTTAGCTACAAGAAAATTTTTGTACCTAGGACATAAGATGTCTCAATCTTATGCTGCATCAGTTATCCCACAATTATTATTTTGATTCAGTTACAATTGTTGGGAACTATTAATTGGGTAGTCCTTTCTTTAAATTATTTACTTCTTTGTTAATTTCATTATTTACATTATTAACTAAAACATCCTAGTGATCTTATCTCAATCAGAAAGATGATCAAGCAGTTTAAAGTGATTTGGCATCTTATGGGATTACATTCAAAATACCTATTAACTTTGCTTCATTTTGTCACAGTAAGTTTATTTCTGTTTGCAGATTTTAATATTTTGTGATTTTTTCCATGAAATTCTGTTCCTTTATTTTTTCTCATAAATATTTTCATAGATTTTTTCCAAAATGCAAGGTTTTAGTTTTATTGCTTTTTGCCAGCACCTACTGGAAGTATTGGCTGTGTTGTCCTTGCAACAAATTTATCTTGTAGGATGATTATATTTATCCTATGCTTTTCATCAAAATATTTATCATTATATTCAGATTTTAGCTGAGCTCTGTGCATCTTGTCATAAATGAGCACTTGCTAGAGTTTGCCAGGATATGTTTAAAATCATTTTTCCTATTTCTAAATTTGAATTTGAATGTGAATTTCAGACAGTTTTGTCTTTTCAAATAGCCTTAGAGTGGAGTAGAATAACAGAGTTGGAAGGAACCTTAAAGGTCTTCTAGTCCAACCCCCTGCCTAGACAGGAAAGCCTAAATCACTTCAGGCAAATGGTTATCCATTCAGACAAATGGTTGTCTCTTCTTAAAAATTTTCAGTGTTGGAGCATTCACACCTTCTGAAGACAAACTGTTTCACTGATTGATTGTTTTAACTGTGAGGAAATTTCTCCTTACTTCTAAGTTGCTTCTCTCCTTGATTAGTTTCCACCCATTGCTTTTGTTCTACCCTCAGATGCTTTGGAGAATAGTTTGTCTCCCTCTTTTTTATAGCAACTCCAGAGCTATTGGAAAATTGCTATCATGTCTCCCCTAGTCCTTCTTTTCATTGAACTGGATATGCCCAGTTCCTGCAACTATTCTTCGTATGTTTTAGCCTCCATTTCCCTAATTATCTTTGTTGCTCTTCTCTGCACTCTTTCTAGAGTCTCAACATTCTTTTTGCATCGTAGCAACCAAAACTGAATGCAGTATTTCAAGTGTGCTTTACTAATGCATTATAAAGTGGTATTGATACTTCACATGATCTTGATTCTATCTCTCTGTTAATGCAGCCTAGAACTGTGTTAATTTCTTGGCAGCTGCTACACACAGCTGGCTCATATTTAAATGGTTGTCCACTAGAACTCCAAGATCCATCTCACAGTTACTACTGTTGAGCAAGATACCACATATACTGTATCTGTGCATTTTGTTTTTCTTGCCTAAATATACAACCTTACTTTTTTCACTATTGAATTTTATTTTGATTAAAAAGCCTCAGATTTTGTAGGGAAACTTACTTTTAAAGATCTTCCTAAAGATCTTTGTCTTACTTTAACTATTTCTGCACCTTTACAATTGATTAATTTGTCATATTAGCTTTTAGAAATTTTATTCTAGTGCTGTTAAAAATTATTTCTGCTTTTCATTATGTCTGTAAGTTAGTTCATAATCTCCCTGGAAGTTTACTTAGCATCTAGGATTAATGCTAATCTTATGGCTCTTTTCCTCTCTCTTCAACAACTTCTTCAGGAAGACATTCTACCTTGATAGGATTTTGTCTGTATGCTATGTGTCACATATTAACCAATTTATTCCTTATAACTATGTTAGTAGAGTTAATCTTTTTACTTGTACACACAAGAAACTTGTTGTAAATAATAAACCAAGTTCTGGGCAAAGACAGATCTGATCAGAATAACAATGCCCTCAATGTTCTCAAATCACCCCATCTCCCTCCATTGGGGTGAACCCAAGAGTAAGGTGACCAGACGTCCCGATTTTGGCGGGACAGACCCGCTTTTTCATCATTTGTCCCGCGTCCCGCCCGTCCTCTAAAAAGTCCAGATTTTTTGAAAGAATGCACGACTAGGGCATTCTTTCAAAAAATCGGCCTGAAAGGCAGCAGGCCTCTCAGCTCGGGCCGGCCGTGGGCAGCGTTGGCGGCGGGCGGGTGTCCCGCGTTGTTGACTCCTCCGGCGGCGGCTGGAAGCTGGGGGGAGGGGGAAGGGAGGCTGCTCCTCCTCTCCTTCCCCCGCCCCATCCCTAGCCCCGCCCTCGGAGGCGCCGCTGCTGTTGGGAGGGGTGAGGGACGAGGAGCCGTCGCCGCTTTGAGTTTACGAGCGGCGCAAACAGCCCTTCCTCGTCCCCCTCCCCTTTCTTCCCCCCGTCGCCTCGCTGCCGCCGTTGCCCTGGGGCCGGGCGGGCGACCGGGAGACCGCGGCGCTTGGATGCTTGGAGCAGGTAAGCTGCCGGCTGCCTCCTTTCCCCGTCTCCCGCCTCCCGTTCGTTGCTTGCCAGCCCGGCTGAAGGGAAGGCGGGAGGCGAGGAAAGGCCTCCCGAAAGGGAGGCGGGCTCCCGAAGGGCTGGCAACGAACGGGAGGTGGGAGATGGGGAAAGGAGGCAGCCGGCAGCTTACCTGTCGTGAGCTGCAGGCATCCAAGCGCCCTCCTGCCTCCCCCCCACCTCACCTGGACGCCGACATTTGCTGTTTTGCCCTCTGCGCATGCGCAGCGTTCTGCGCATGCGCAGAGGGCAAAACATTTTTTTTAAGCGGGACGGGGGGGCAGGCGGGCCCGCCCCCCCGTCCCGCTTAAAAAAAATATCTGGTCACTTTACCCAAGAGGTCTTAGAGCAAATGAACTTTGGCAGATGGATGTAACTCAATATCCCTCTTTTGCCCCTTGGAAACATCTTCATGTAACCATTGATACTTTTTTCTCATTTTATTTAGGCTACTCCTCAGAAAGGAGAAGCCACCAAACATGTGGTTAATCATTGTATTTGAACATTTGCTGTTATGGGTCTACCTTCTATGTTAAAAACAGACAATGGCCCTGCATATTGTAGCCACTCCTTTGCTGAATTTTGTGGCAAATGGCAAATTAAACATCTTTTTGGCATTTCTTACAACTCTAAAGGACAGGCCATAGTGGAGCATGCATATTTTACATTGAAATCTGCTTTGGCTAAACATAAACAAAAAGGAGGGATTCCATAAGGTCTCCCTGGTAAACAGCAATGGTTGAATAAAATACTGTTTACTTTGAATCATCTTAATATCATAAATTTATCAACTCCAGTAGATGATCATTTTGGAAGTAGAATGAGTCATCTCCAGCCACAGGTAATGTATAGATTATTGCCTAATCCCGAATGGCATGGACCTGTTCCCTTATTGACGTGGGGAAGGGGATATGCTGCTGTGCTTGCTCCTACAGGTCTGGTGTGGATTCTTGCTAGGTGCATGAAGCCGTGGAAGGATGGCGTGGCACCTAGGACTGAAAAACCCAATCCTGAACTTCTCCCTCAACCTGCAGAACCCTCAATAGGATCAGGACCGAGCACCTCATTAGAAACATCAAGTGACCTGGGGGAAGATTAAAGCCCTCTCTGCTCAATCTACAAAATTGTTAGAGGAAAAAAGACATGCCCCAGACACTAGAGAACTTTTTGGTAGCTGCATTCGCTTGTTTAAATGCTAAATGTATAACTATTTTTATGTGTATTCTTTTTATGTGTATCTTTCCTCCTGGCATGGCTACAGTGACTTTGCAAGATGGAATTCCAGAGCAAGGACCTTGGGAACAAAATTCCTATATATGGGATGTGCAAAATATCTCTCTTAGTAAATAGGACAGATTGTTGGATCTGCCTGCACATTCCCCCACATGCCAGAGGAGGACTTTTAATACATGCTATTCCTTTTAATGAAACTGGATGGAAACAACACCCTTGGATCTCCGGGATACTGCAAAAAGACAATGTTAATTATGTCACGATGTGAATATTGTCAGTTTGTGCATCTCTATGTTTTCTACTGTTTCTTGTATTTATGGTCAAGCAGACATATGATATATTCTACTATGCATGCCTGCATTCCTGAAGTTTCCTCCTTCTTTCTCTTCCGCCATTTCTGCCGAAGGTAGAAGTGATTTTTTCTTTAGCCGATAAGATGTAGTTTACTAAGGATTCTTTTTATTACTTTTCTACTGAAATAAATATTTTGTTAATTAGATTTGAATCTCGGTTTTATTTTCTAATGAGAATGACTTCAAAAGGGAAGCAAAGATCCATCGACCTCCACGGGGGATTGATTTCCCCCTCCTTCTTAACAAATTATACTATTCTAGCCATTGGTAGCAGGCTTCAAGAAGTAGCAGCATATTGTTGGGAATTCATCAATCATACCCGGAAGACATCTGTTGATGTTGGAAAATATCCTTATTGTAACACAACATTCATTCTTAACACCATTATTGAGAGACGTAATAGCTTTCTGAATGTTACTATAATGGAACATCTTCATAATTTTACCTCCTATGGCTGCACATATCAATTGACTGGGTGTCCAGTAGCGGTAAGGGGAGGGTGTCCCTTTATGTAATTTGGTAAGAACAATGGTCAGACAATTAGCAGGAGGTGATAATTAAACAGCTAACACATTAGGTAATATTTGGATGTTATGTGGTAGAAGGGCATATCAGCGTATCCCTGCATGGTGGTCTGGTCATTGCACCTTGGGATACATTGCTCCCTCTGTAGTGATATCTGATAATCAGCCTAAAGGACGGTTAAGAAATCGTAGAACTATAGATATTCAAAACCCCATTAACCATTACACTGAAAGCATGTTAGCAAGGGGTGCTATTGATTGCTGGCAAACCACTCTTAAGGAATGCAGATTCCACACAATGGCCCCTCCTTAAGGAAGTCTGGCACGTAAGTGAAGACTAGGCAAAGATCACGTAGGCAAGAATCACGCTGTCTGCAAGCAGGAAGATATGTATTGCCCATGCATTGATCACGAGCTGATCATGAGCCTTCTTAGCCTATCAGTAACAAGGTAACCCTTGATGAATGAATTAGTCTCTGCCACGAGGTCCTTTGTTTGTATGACAATAAAAGGAAGCACCCCCGAGCTATTGAGTGAGGGCCTTCCCATTGACTTCATCCTGTGTGAGCGTCGTTTCTTCTCATTGCAACATTCCACATCAGAATTTACCACTGGATAAAAGAGTCCAGGTTTATTTATTTATTTATTTATTTGGTAGTTTTTCTATGCCGCCCTACTCCCTGAGGACTCAGAGCGGTGTTAAGAACATGGACGTTCATAAATTATATCAATGTCTCCGATTCTCATTCATGAGTTCATGCCATAGAACTAACAATCATTTTTTTTAATTGAAACATTATATTGTTGGGTTGATTTGCTTATTTGCATATGCAATTCATAGGCTGTGTGACTCTGGGTGGCTTATAATTAAAAGAAAGAATAGAAATAAACCTGCCCCTGAAACAACAAAAATAAAACAACTACAATGACAGTTCATTCATTAAGAGTTCAAACTTCACTCTGCCGCAGAGATGGGGAGACTAATCTGGTCTTTACGAACTCCTGAAGGTCATCCATGGAGGAGCCATTTTCAGTTTGTCTAAACTGTTGATCTGACTTCAAAAATATTTATAATATCTAGAATATACTACAGCTAATAATAAATAGGTCTTTTTAGACATGTGGGTGTCTCGATCACTTTTATTAAGAGAGAGATAACAGTCCATCAAATATAAAACAAATATTTGAAAATCAAAACATGAAATTGAAGAGATGTCAGTTTAACCAAGTCTGAAATACTGCACCATCCATAATTTTCTACTGTTTTTCTTCTTTTCTATGATAACCTTTTGGAATGTTGCAATTTTTTGGAACAATTGATTGATTTGACGAAAAGTGTTATCATGTTGGAAAAGTTAAACGGTATTTTCATCAATGTGTTTTTAACTGCAGATCATCAACCAAATTTTATTGGAAATTTGTGCCTTTCCTATTTGCCATCGAGGATGTCAATCAGAATAGCCATCTCTTACCTAACATTACCTTGGGTTATAATATCTATGAAAATTTCTTCAAGATAGAAATGACCTCAGATCCTTTGCTGGACCTGCTTTCAAATGGGGAGGCCAATGTCCCCAACTACAGGTGTGGAAGGCAGAGAAACACAGTGGCTGTTATGGAAGAGGCCGAGACTGGCATCTCCATCCAGATTTCAACCATGTTGGGCACCTACAAAATCCCCCAGGTGTGTCTTTTTTTGGGAGACTCTTTGCAATCATGAAACTTTCAATCAGAGCTCCTTTGCTGTAAATGAACAGCAAAGATTTATTAGGGAAATGAGAGGAAATAAATTTTGCTTGTTTCATTGAAAGTTCCACCATCTTTCATTCCTTTCAGATCAGTTACAGTTTTGCTTCCCAGATTCTGAAGGATAAAACTCAGTTTCCTTTCTTCTACCCGATGCTCCCTGCTGAAGGAGCCCAATATCCAGGGATTGTCCAACTGCTGCTTCATTTCAGATGGACCTTGGTTGGTCTTGTTGCTCCAGAAACTGACCAGGGGGAGAATTTCATGAGGAGAATGTCTTCTTCGATGTTAAGCAATGGCATTTGTGCAGTTATATATCAAAGTTTTACACTAAACCTTGCTAAAATTAATATGAAATTAAAAGAATATTATAAGTGGAGAAAAGTCAATGTCTTTGTTTATGGTTCAGAGACTAATTCATTCCTAAGAGGAATGGAAATTTTACAAATCATATTTCAACGCATTCAGAAACATGTTATAGATAAAGTCTGGATCACAACAGCTCAATGGGATCTCAGCCTTGATTTTATGTTTAGTGTCAGTTCCTTGAAACACCTCTCTGGTGTTTTTTCTTTTCTGATAAAGAAAAGCAAATTCGCAAATTATGATGATTTTGTGATCATTGTCACATCCATAATGAACTTTTGGAGAAAACATTTACATGCTCATCCACTAAGGATGCCTTTTCAGTGAAAGTTTGGAGACGGTGCAGACAGAAAGGAGAACTGGAGTCTCTTAGGAAAGAGGAGATCGATCAGATCCTGGCTCTAGACAGCTACCTCATTTCCAACACCATCTGGGCTTTGGGAAGGTCCTTAAATTCAGCTCATATATCGACATTCAAGAGATCACTGAGGAACAGGGGGGTGAAGGTGGAAGCTCCAAGAGTGAAGGCATGGCAGGTATTTCTTTTCCGTTAGGTGCGTTTTTCCTGCCCGTGGGAATCAGTTATTGAAATGAATGCCTTGGTTACTTATTCTGAAAAATTAAATTATCTTGAAAGTCAACTCCAATATAATATGAACCTTCTATTTCCTTCACTTTCCTTTCCATTCCCTTTGATCCTTGTTTTGGCAATAGTTTTCTGTTTTATTTTTATGTCCTTCAAAATGAGTACTTGATATCTTGGTTGTTCAGCCATCCTTTTATCTCACACTGATAAGAGTGTGGTATCACACCTTAGACTGTTGGAGAATACCAGGTAATTCTCTCCAGCCTAAGAAAGGAAAGTCTTAGCAGGAAGACTTTATGGCAGAAATTTATTTTTTATTTAATATTTGTTGATTAATTTTAAGTTAATAAGAATGAAGAAATAATTGATTGTTTGCCTTTAGAGCAGTGGTTCTCAACCTTTCTAATGCCGCGACCCCTTAATAGAGTTCCTCATGTTGTGGTGACCCCCAACCATAAAATTATTTTTGTTGCTACTTCATAACTGTAATTTTGCTACTGTTATGAATCGTAATGTAACCTTCTGATAAACAAAATAAAAGGGAACACAAGATTCAATTAACAACATAACTTAACTGCAGTGATTCACTTAACAACTGTGGCAAGAAAAATCATAAAATGGGGAAAATTCACTTAACAACTGTCTCACTTAGTAACATAAATTTTGGGCTCAATTGCGGTCATACCTGTATTGGTCCCATGCCAGAGCCTCTAAATTTTCTGAAGGTATATTTATCAAATGTGAAGCTATTCTAGGAACTCTTTGGCTGCCTGAGGAAGAGCTGACAGCCAAACTTCTAGCCGAGCTCAGTGGCAGAAACAGCCAGGCACGCACTTCCTTGTGCCCCCTCTCTCTCTCTTGGCAGTGAGGAGGGGGGAAGAATGCACGTAAGACAAAGCACCAGAAGGAAACTTTTGGCTGAACGCAAGAAATCTTTCCCCTTTCGCTCCAAGAGTCTCACGAACACTCATTTCTGGCGGAGTTTTGTAGAGAGAAAGATTTCTTGCGTTCAGCATGTTTGGAAAAGAAAGGGGGCCCGTTTCAAACTGACATAGGCAGAGCCCAGATGAGCGCAGGGCTTGAGATGCAGACGTCCCTGTCGCCCCCCCCTTCGGCTCTGCCTCCTGCTCCCGCCTCCCTCACTTTCTGGACTGGCTCTGCTGCTTCGGGCTGCCTTCGGCAGTGTTTTGCCTGTGGTGAAGGGATCGATGCTCGCCTCCTGTCCTTCACAGGCAGGAATGCGTTTCAAACTGACGTAGGTAGAGCCCAGATGAGCAGTCCCGCCAGGTGTGTGGCAACTCTTGGGGATTCTATGGAAGTTATCTCTTTCCTACCATTTTCAACGTCTCCCCTCCAAAGCTTCGCTTCCCGCTTGCTCGAAAGTCTCCGCTGATTGGCTGTTGTGGCGAAACTGGAACGACAGGGCGCATGCACGACCTCTTCTTCTCCCCATTTGTTACCTAATCTATAGTATGCGTTGTAGAGCATCTCTATAAATTCCTTCTTCTTTTGCTTGTTTTCGCCTGAACCAGGGGCCAGCAAATTTAAATAGCGACACATGTGCAGTACCAGAAACTCGTCCAAAGAGCCTTTGCCGACCCCTGTCTTAGGCGACCCCTGTGAAACGGTCGATCGACCCCCAAAGGAGTCGCGACCCCCAGGTTGAGAACTACTGCTTTAGAGGAATTGTATATTAGCATTTCTGTGATAAACATTGGGAAGAGGAACATGACCAGATGCCAAGGTTCCTGTCCATTACAACCATTGCTCTAATTTCCAGCTATTATTATTCCTATGTTTATTGATACTTTCTTAAACAAGTTGGAAACAGAAAATAGGACCTGGAGTCAGAGAGAGAGAAATATTCACATCCTTACCAGCATAGACCAAGGGGTATTTTCAAAGAATGTCTAATGTCCTTTCTAAATTCTTCTTTTCCTTTGTATTTTAGCTTAATTCCTTCCTTCAAGGCTCTCAGTTTCACAATCATTCAATAGAAGGAGTATATTTGGATGAAAAGGGAGATCTGACAGCCGACCTGGACATTGTGAACTGGGTTGTTTTCCCAAACAAATCTGTCAAGAGAATTAAATCTGGGAGTCTAGAAAAACTGACATCCCAGGATTTGAAATTTTCTATTGACCAGAAGAGTAGTACACAGTTTGAAATGCTGAATAAGGTGTGGCAAATATTTATTTTTGTTCCTCTGAAAGTGCAACAACAGGATTAAACTTTTGGGATGGGAGGGCGCTTGCTTTGAGTTTTCATGTCAACTGATCAGGCTGCCAAGAGCGCAAACTTCTTTTTGCTGACTATTCAGTGGGCCATGAAAAAGTGTCCATCCAACATTGTCCTGATAAATTTAACATTTAAATTTAATTTGAAAGTTTAAATCTGTAGCATCAGAAGGGAAGAGAAACAATGATTAATTTATTTTTATTTTATTTTATTTACATTTCTATGCCGCCCAACTCCCAAAGGACTCAGGGCGGCTCACATCAGAAAGAAACATAAATAACAAGAATAAAAAGATAAAATTACAGTTAAAATACATTATAAAATTACAGTCATCCTACTATTCATGGGCCGACCTCGTCTGTCTTCTCCCGAGGTCAATGGTCCCAAGCCTGTAGGAAGAGCCAGGTCTTCACGGTTTTGCGAAAGGCCAGAAGGGTGGGGGTAACACGAATCTCAGGAGGCAGTTGGTTCCAGAGAGCGGGGGCCACCACAGAGAAGGCCCTCCCCCAAGGGTCCGCCAGCCAACACTGTTTAGCTGATGGGACCTGGAGGAGACCGACTCTGTATGTTCTAACCGGTCGTTGGGAGGTATGTGGTAGCAGGCGGTCTCGTAGATATCCAGGCCCTGAGTCAGGTAGGGCTTTAAAGGTCATAACCTTGAATTGTGTCTGGAGACCAATAGGAAGCCAGTAGAATATCGAGGAATATGGAATCATGTGTTTTATGAACTTCACATTTCCTTTGGGCTTCTAATTAGTCAAAGCTAATTCTTGAACCAAATCTTTCTTTCTTTGACATTGTTTTGAAACTATGTTCATTTTCTGGGCATGTTTCCTCTCTCTCCTCAGACCCTTCCTCCTTCCAGGTGTGTGGAAAGCTGTCATCCTGGATTAAGAAAGGTTCCTCAGGAAGGGATGCCCATCTGCTGCTATGACTGTCATCCTTGTGCAGAAGGAACCATCTCCATCATAGAAGGTTCGTGACACCAGACAAAAGTGGCAGACATTTGGAAAGACCATAGATCCTGATTTTGTTCATAAAAGAGTTTTTTGAAAAAGAAAAAAAATCTTTTAATATGAATAATTTATTACATGAATGATAAGAAATAATCTTGGAATTTAAATTGGGAGCAAGTTACTAAAAACAGTGGATCAATGATCGCTTTACTTTAGGACTGAGAGAACATTTCTTGCTCTTCATTTTCTTTATTGATCAATCTCTCTCAATTTTTCTTGGCATTTTTTTGGAGTAATAGAGATTTTCTGATCCTTCCCTTCCCTTCCTTTTCCATCTAATAATGCATGACTAAAATGCTGGACATTTATTTAACAGGTCCACCTTTTGGCCCAGCACTGGATCCTTCTTTCTTTCTTTCTTTCTTTCTTTCTTTCTTTCTTTCTTTCTTTCTTTCTTTCTTTCTTTCTTTCTTTCTTTCTTTCTTTCTTTCTTTCTTTCTTTCTTTCTTTCCTTCTCTCTCCCTCCCTCCCTCCCTCCCTCCCTTCCTTCCTTTATCCTTCCTTCCCTTCCTCCCCCTCTCCCTCCCTCCCACTCCCTCTTGGCATGGGTGGGAGGATAAAGAAACAGGGGATTCTACCAGTCAGGAAAACTGCTGTCCAGAGAGAAGATCTGACAATCTACGATCAGAAGCAAAATTAATTGTGAAATATCTTCCTTGCCAAAAATGCAGCCTCTGAAAGCAGTCATAGCTCATCCTGGGAATGTGTGAGATGCAATGTCATTTGCCTTTGGCACTTATTCTTCCTTATTGTACTGCTTAAACTTCCCAGTCATTGCTGTATCCTGCTTTTCTCCACCCCTATTCATTTACCCCATCACCAGCTTCCCTCCAACAATGGATGTGATTGAAAAACATGATGTACAGTAGATGTTAATCTTAACCCTAGCAACGGCCAAGCTTAATAATGGAAATTCTAGTCCCAGCTGTGATCCTAATCTCTCTTTTCAGATGCCGAAAAATGTACAAAATGCCCAGCAAGTCAGTATCCAAACATCAACAGAGATGAATGTATACCTAAGACTGAAACTTTCCTATCCTATCAAGAAAATTTGGGGATCATCTTAGCTTCCCTTGCCTTATTTCTGTCTTTGGTAACAGGATTAGTCTTGGGAATCTTCATTAAATTCCAAGAAACTCCTATAGTCAAAGCCAACAATCGGGATCTCTCCTACATCCTCTTCATCGCCCTCCTTCTTTGTTTCTTGATCTCCTTCCTATTCATTGGCCGGCCAATGAGAGCCACCTGCCTTCTCCGACAAACAGCCTTCAGCAACATCTTCTCAGTTGCCATTTCTACTGTCTTGGCCAAAACAGTCACTGTGGTGTTAGCATTCTTGGCCACAAAACCAGGGAATAAAGTGCAGAGATGGCTGGGGAAGAGCGTGGCCAACTCCATCATCTTTTCTTGTTCAGGTGTCCAAGTTGTTGTCTGCAGCATCTGGCTGGGCATTTCTCCCCCATTTCCTGATTTGGACACATACTCGCAGTCTGGGGAGATCATTCTTCAATGTAATGAAGGTTCTGTTGCCATGTTCTACCTTGCCCTAGGCTACATGGGCTTCCTGGCTGTCATCTGCTTCCTGGTAGCTTTCTTTGCCAGGAATCTACCTGGGGCCTTCAATGAAGCCAAGCTCATCACCTTCAGCATGCTGGTCTTCTGCAGTGTCTGGGTATCCTTTGTACCCACATATCTTAGCACCAAGGGAAAGTACATGGTGGCTATGCAGGTCTTCTCCATCTTGGCCTCCAGTGCCAGCCTGTTAGGCTTCATTTTTATTCCCAAATCTTACATTATTTTCTTAAGACCTGATTTGAATACAAGGGAACATTTGATGTCAAAATAAAATAGAAATTAAATTATTATATATGAGGCACTGTCTGATGGGGTAAGAAGACTTCATCTCCATCCCACCCGTCCCTTAGCTCTCTTAGTATGGTTTTAGTATAGTTTTTAATAATATTCTAATTCTGTTGTTTTAACTATTTTTTATGGGTTTATAACCTGTAAGCCACCCAGAGTCACCTTGTAGGGGAGATGGACTGCATAAAATGTATTGAATAAATAAATAAAGTTAGATAGAAGTGATGAAAATTCAAGAAATTCTGATGTGTATATGTGGTTTTAAAAAATAAAAACAACTTGCAATGTCATTAGCATCCGTCTTTACTTCTGTGCAGAAATAAAGTACTGAACTCCAGTTTACTCTTCCAGTGTGATTTTGGGTCAAATTCCACTGGTATAATCAACTCAGTGCTGGCCTGGCCCAACAGTCACATAATATCAGTTTGTGTGCTTGGCAACCAACTCACTTTTATAGCAATAGCAATAGCAATAGCACTTAGACTTATATACTGCTTCATAGTGCTTTACAGCCCTCTCTAAGCAGTTTACAGAGTTCAGCATATTGCCCCCAACAATCTGGGTCCTCATTTTACCAACCTCAGAAGGATGGAAGGCTGAGTCAACCTTGAGCTGGTGAGATTTGAACAGCTGAATTGCTGAACTAGCAGTCAGCTGAACTTGCAGTGCTGCTTTTAACCACTGCACCACCTCAGCTCCTCCTTATGGCCATTTGCAGTGAACTGCTATCCCATGATTGTGATTTTCAATATTTTTTGGTCAGTTTCTGGCATTTATTTCCTGTTTCTGACAAATAAACAACAATGACCCACCCCACACTGTGGAGAAAATAGATCTGTTTAATATCCACATGTTCAATGAATCAATCACAGGACCCAAAGCAAATAATGAAGGTTTCAGCCCCAGCGCGCCTGGTGGCTCGGGGCTGCCATTCTGGAAGGGCCGTGATGAGTAGCGCGACAAACAAACGTGAACACTATTGTCCCTGAACAGCTGCAATCACCCCTCCATGGTGACTGTGGTGTGGAGCAGTCAGCGTTGCCGGCAGAAGTGGTTAAGATGCTACAGCTGAGCTGCGGAGAAAAGCCCAGCTGTGATGCAGATGCGAGGAACATCCGGGGTCATGGGGCTGGGTGCACGCATGTGGATGGGGCTGTGTTAAATGTTTAAAAGGTGGTGGGGAGCACAGAGCAGTAGCTCTAACAAGAATTCAATTTGCTTTTTTCGGGGTGGTCAGTAGTGCCGGTTTGGATAAACAGACTTCAAACTATCATTCTGTGTTGGATTTTCATTCCTCTCCATCAAACAGAACTCTAACAGTTTGTTAGAGCTCCCTTATCAAACCATGGCTGAAGGTAAAGTACCAGGTTTGGAGGCTGCAGATTTAGAAGAGTCTGTAGCACCAACGGAGGTTACCGTATTGGAGGCCTTACCGGGTCAAGCAGAAGAAGTGTCCCTGGATGTCAGGCCGAAGGAGTGCCCAGTTATGGGGCAGGGGTTTCTGAAGGAACAGGAGGGTTCACTGCCTGACCAGGGTGCAGGAGAGTGGTCTGCAAAAGAGCACTCTCCTGCTCTTTTGCATCTGAGAGATGCAAAATGCAGCTTTCCCCCCTCTAAGCACCATTTGGGGATGGAAGTCTTTCCCCCCTCCAAGCACCATTTGGGGATGGAAGGCTTTCCCCCGTCCAAGCACCATCTGGGGATGGAAGGTTCCCCCCCCCTCCAAGCACCATTTGGGGATGGGATGCTTTCTCCCCCTCCAAGCACCGTTTGGGGACGGGAGGCTTTCCCCCCCTCCCAGCACCGTTTGGGGACGGGAGGCTTTCCCCCCTCCAAGCACTGTTTGGAGATGGGAGGCTTTTTCCCCCTCCCAGCAACGTTTGGGGACGGCTTTCCCCCCCTCCAAGCACCATTTGGGGAGGCTTCCCCCCCCTCCCAGCACTGTTTGGGGACAGGAGGCTTCCCCCTCTCCCAGCACCATTTGGGGATGGGAGGCTTTCCCCCCCTCCAAGCACTGTTTGGAGATGGGAGTCTTTCCCCCCCTCCCAGCACCATTTGGGGACGGGAGTCTTTCCCCCCCTCCCAGCACCATTTGGGGACGGGAAGCTTTTCCCTCCTCCAAGCACCATTTGGGGATGGGAGGCTTCCCCCCCAGCACCGTTTGGGGATGGGAGGCTTTCCCCCCTCAAAGCACCGTTTGTGGACAGGAGGCTTTCCCCCCTCCCAGCACCGTTTGTGGACGGGAGGCTTCCCCCCCATCCCAGCGCTGTTTTGGGATGTGAGGCGAAAACAGGGGGTCGTGCATGCATAAGAGGGGTTGCGCACCCCTCTGCATGGAGCGGGGAGCACGGGAGGGGCATTGCATTATGGGTGTGGGCATGAATGCACATGTGACAGTGCGCGCACGCGCACTTTCGGCACCCGACAGAAAAAAGGTTAGCCATCACTGCACTAGGTCATACCCAATCCATCCATGTCTTGCAACCTGGTTCTGAGGGAAATATTTATATTCATATATGTACTTTTCAATACACTTGATTGCAAAGACTCAAAGGGAAATCATATTTATTAAAAAAATTATAGTCCTTTTCTACTGTGATTTGAAAGAAAGGATTTCTGGGGGGAGGGGATGGAGGGACATTAAAATGTCAAAGGCCACTTATCAGAATTATTAAGTCATATTTTGGAACATGCATACACACGCCTCACTTTTCTGTTTCATTTTGACACCACATGTTCTTTTGTATTCAAATCAGGTCTGAGGAAAATAATGAAACATTTGGGAAAGAAGATGCAGCCCAGAAGACCTGCATTGGAAGCCAAAATGGAGAAGACCTGCACAGCCACCATGTATTTCCCTTTGGTGCTCAAGTATGTGGGCACGAAAGACACCCAGACACTGCAGAAGACCAGCATGCTGAAAGTGATCAGCTTGGCTTCATTGAAGGCCCCAGGCAGATTCCTTGCTAGGAAAGCTACTGTGAAGCAGATGGTGGCCAGGAAGCCCAGGTAGCCAAGGGCACCATAGAACATGGTGACAGAACCATCGTTGCACTGTAATATGATTTCTCCAGATTGTGAATGCATGTCAGACTCAGGAAATGGAGGGAAAGTGCCCAACCAGATGCTGCAGAAGATAACTTGGACGCCAGAGCAAGAAAAGATGATGGCGTTGGCCAAACTCTTTCCTAACCATCTCTGCACATTATTCCCTGGTTTTGTGGCCCAGAAGGCTAGCACCACTGTGACTGTTTTGGCCAAGACAGCAGAAATGGCAGCAGAGAAGATGATGCTGAAGGCTGTTTGTCGAAGAAGGCAGGTGACTCTCCTTGGCTGACCAATGAACAAGAAGGAGGTAGAGAAGGAAAACAAGAGACAAACAAGAAGGATATAAGAGAGGTCTCGATTATTGGCTTTGACTATGGGAGTTTCTTGGAATTTAATGAATATTCCCAAGACAAAACATGTGACTAAAGAGAGGAACAAGGCAATAGAAGTCAGTATGAGACCCAATTGTTCTTGATAGGATAGGAAAGTTTTAATCTTGGGGATACAGTAATCTCGATTGTTGTTTGGATGTTGATCTGCTGGACATTTGCTGCATTTTTCTGTGTCTGAAAAAGAGTAAGAATAACATTGAACTTAAAGCTTGTTCTTTTATATAATGCTAAAATTCCCCCTTTCAAATGTTGGTTGTGCTGCTACTTTGGAAGCTTAATTTGGCTTCCTGGAATGAGCAAAGGATTGGATGCATGGCCTCAGTGTTTCCTTCCAAGTCTGATTCTTCTGAAAAAGCATCTACTGTATTTTTTGGAGTATAAGACGCACCTGAGTATAAGACGCACCTTAGTTTTGGGGGAGGAAAACAAGGAAAAAAGGCCTCTGCCTCCAAGCAATTTGCCAAACAGCAAATAGCACAGATGATATACACTATTTGCTGTGTATTTCTGTGCATGTCTTTCTGACCCATAGAAATAGCAAATAATTGGAGAAATGTACATTATGGCAGTATATTAATCCCAGAAAGTTTTCTTAAATGTAATCACACTAACTCCTCCCAATTATTTAAATAGATCTACTCCATACATGACTAAGTCAGGGTTTAACTCAGCTGCCTTATTTTAATACATACTTAATACTAATACTTAATACTAAAACAGGACATTTCAGATTATACTTTTACAGATCCTTAAAACTGATGTGGCTTTCTGGAAGTATTCTCTGCTATTTAAAAGAAGATACAATAGCACTGGGCCTCTTCAGATCAAGCATTTATTTTAAAAAGCTTCTTCATTTTGTTAAGTTGTCTAGAACAACAATAAAACAGTCTTTAAAAATAAGTCTAATAATTTGAACATTCTATAGGCATTTATAATTATTGACTTACCTCCTTGCAGCTAAAAACAAACAGCCAGTTTCAGCAATAGCAATAGCAATAGCACTTAGACTTATATACTGCTTCATAGTGCTTTACAGCCCTCTCTAAGCGGTTTACAGAGTTCAGCATATTGCCCCCAATAATCTGGGTCCTCATTTTACCGACCTCAGAAGGATGGAAGGCTGAGTCAACCTGGTGAGATTTGAACAGCTGAACTGTTGAACTAGCAGTCAGCTGGAGTAGCCTGCAGTAGCTGCATTTAACCACTGTGCCACCTCGGCTCCTGGTTAACACCTCGGCACAGTCTGGTTAGCACAAGAAAATAAAATTCTGTCTTTGCCTCTCCCTCCAGCAATTTGCCTCCGTGTAGCTTTAGTTTCACTTTCATGTTAGCACGTGGGCTTGCCAGCAACTTCAATCAATCAGCTGAGTGTCGGGAGGCAGGTAATCAATGGCTTGTGCTAATCAGGCTCTGCTGTTGTTTGCTGCAAGGAGGTAAATTGCTGGGAGGTAAAGATCAAAGAGTGGGGGTGGCTGGGTGGGGCTACATTTGGAGTATAAGATGCACCCAAGTTTTCACCCTCTTTTGGGGGGTAAAAGGTGCGTCTTATACTCCAAAAAATACAGTATTTCTCTGATGAAATAAGACACTATTGTCCAAGGTACAGACAAGGTATTATGGAAGCCAATTTTTTAAATAAAAAAATTGCATTTCCAGATTTAATCCTGGAGATACAATTTCATTATATCTTTGAAGTTGTCCTTATTGGTAGGTCCTGTTTGGGCATACATTTTAAAGAATGGTGAGAAAAGCATATTTTTGCTTCAGCATATTTTTGCTTCCTCAAGAACGTCCATCCAGAGAGGAACAAGCAAATATGCAAGATGTAACATCTTATTGTTTCATTGCTAGACCTGTTTTTTTGTCTTTAAAAGCTCCAGCCTTTTACATGTATATCAGTGGAGCAAGGGATCCAACATAAAAATAGAGACAGATATTCCTCATAGAACACAGAACCGTAGGGATGGAAAGGCCCTTGGAGGTCTGGTAGTCCAACCCCCTTCTCAAGGCACATAGTCTTATTTTGTTTTATCTCATTTTACTGGAGAAACAAAAATAAAAATAAAATCAGAGCTTGTCACGGTGTGAATATTGTCAGTTATGAGTCTATGCACGGTGATGCACCCCTATCCTAATATTATGGTACATTCCAATACAAGCAGGACATGTGATATGATGTCTACTCATGTCCACATTCCTAAACCACCTTTTTTTTCCTTCTGCCTTAGCTTTTGACCTGAATGGTCGTGTTTCTTAGCAAAGATGTAATTATTCAGGATTTATTGTTTTTGTACTGAAATAAATATTTTCTATTAGACTTTTAATCTCGGTTTTATTTCTAACTGTCTGAATTCCAAGTAAAGATCCAATTTCGCCTCTATGATATTTTATTCTCATCCTTAACAGAGCTTCACTGCTACACCTGACAGTCAGTCGAGCCACTTAGAAGTCCTATCATGGCCCAGGACTCTGGTTCTGGCTCTGAATGAGTGACCTTCAGTAAATTCTTACTCTCACCTAACAACTCTCTGAGTTTGAATCCCAAAATAGGACATGGCCATGCAGAGCACAGACCAGTGGTGGGTTGTAAATAATTTTGCCACCGGTTCGTGCGCACACTCACATGCGCGTGCAACACTTCTGCGCATGTGCAGAAGCTTCTGCGCATGTGCAGAAGCGTCCCCGGGTGGGTGGGCGGAGCCTCCCACTGCCAGCGCTACCGGTTTTAAGAACTGGTCTGAATCGGGAGCAACCCACCGTTGGCACAGACTACGGACTAGTGAAAGAGGGAAGTGATTTCCTTCACACTGAAATATCTCAGTCACAGAGGAAATATTGCTCGGAATGACTTCACGCAAAGGACCACTTAGCTTATGTTATTTCAGCAGAAATACCATTTTGGCATGGACTAAGAAAAGCAAGATGGAGGGTTCCTTCAAGGTGAGCTGGAGTGGAAGTTTGGGACTTTGTTTCTAAGCAATAGGGCCAGAAAACGTGGCCCTAACTTAACAATTTCTCACTTATCACACATCTCCTCCCCTGATTTGCAGGCAAAAATCCATGCCTTTATAGCTTAGAACTTCTCATTTTTAAGGGAAATGAGGTGAATAGCAATTTCAAAGATGAAAGGTGTGTTGAAGAGGAAGGATAAAAGAGGGCATAATCTCTCCAGTATCATGTTCTGCTCCCAGTTTAATGTCCAAAGTCATTTTTAATCATTCACTAGGGAAAGAAGTATACATAGACATATGAGCTGAGGTGGCGCAGTGGTTAAAATGCAGCACTGCAGTTCAGCAGTTCAGCTGTTCAAATCTCACCGGCTCAAGGTTGACTCAGCCTTCCATCCTTCTGAGGTCGGTAAAATGAGGACCCAGATTGATGGGGGCAATATGCTGAACTTTGTAAACCGCTTAGAGAGTGCTGTAAAACACTATGAAGCGGTATATAAGTCTAAGTGCTATTGCTATTGCTATATTGAACAGGTATATTGAACAGGTAAAGGTGAGGTTTTCCCTGTCTATTCGCGTCCGACTCTAGGGCATGATATTCATTTCTGTTCTTTGGCCAAGGGAGCCAGCATTGTATGAAGATATTTTCCGTGGTCATGTGGCCAGCATGGCTATGTTCCAAAGGCACACAGAACACTGTTAGC
This sequence comes from Diadophis punctatus similis, assembly GCA_023053685.1. Taxonomy (NCBI): domain Eukaryota; kingdom Metazoa; phylum Chordata; class Lepidosauria; order Squamata; family Dipsadidae; genus Diadophis; species Diadophis punctatus. The sequence continues at coordinate 243,073,844 of JALIGW010000002.1, read as the reverse complement.
TTCCCACCACAGTGGTATCTATTAATGTGCTTGCATTTGCATGCTTTCAAACTGCTATGTGGGCAGGAGCTCAGGCGAGAAACGGGAGCTCACCCCATCATGTGGTGCTTGGTTCTCGAATCTGGATTGGGTATCTTCCCAGAAACAAAAGTTTGCCCCTTTCCTCTGGTGCCACCCACCTTCTATGGTGGAGATGGTTCCTTTGGGACAAGGAAGACAGTCATAGCAACAGATGGGCTCCCCTTCCTGAGCCACCTTCATGAATCCAAGATGGCAGCTTTCCACACACCTGGAAGAAGGCAGGGTCTGAGCAGAGGGAGGAAGACCATCCAGAAAATGATTTATGATTTAATTTTCAGAAAGAGACAAAAAAAGAAACAGTTTGGTAATACCCAGTTTAAGGCTTAGCATTGCTAAATGTGAAGCCTATATAAAAGTGATGGCGAACCTTTTCGGCACCGAGTGCCCAAATCAGAACGTGCGTGCATGCATATGCATGTGCGTGCGCCAGAGCATTGGAAACCCGAAGACCAGCTGCCCAGTGTGCATGTGCGCACCGGCCAGCTTGTCTTCGCACATGCCGGAACACCGGAAATGCTAAGACCAGCTGGCCGGTGCATGCATGCTTGTTTTTTGGCTGTTTTCTGGTGCTCGGGTGCCGGTGAAGAGCAGCTGGCTGGTGCGCATGTGTGCACAGGAAACCAGAAGAGCAGCTGGTGATGGCACACGTGCCCACAGAGAGGGCTCTGAGTGCCACCTCTGGCACTCGTGCCATAGGTTTGCCATCACGGCTATATAAAGAGCTCAAAAGTCTGCTTGGCTGCATGTTGCTTACCCTTTCTTCTTTGTTTTTTCCCCAATTTTCCTATTTCCTAATAGACTTCCATTTTTAATTTAGGTTCTAAATTTACACATCAAGGTAAAGTTTAATTCATGTTTTTCCCCCCTTTGGGGAATGAATTAAGCCGCCCTTAGCTACCCATCAAGGAAGACTAGTGAATAATTTCCTTAAATTGTTAAGGATATATTGTATTTCTCACAGATCACTTGATAGCTATACAAAGAATTTGTTGCCTGTCTTACAGGATATTGACACTCAAAAGCTGTATTTGTCCCAAGAAAGCAATCCTGTTGATAAGAGAGAAGAGATCCGGTTGGGCGAAGCAAGCCGAGATGACAGGGGCAGATCTTGGTCCCATTTTATGGGAAGAGTTTGACCTGGTGACCCCTGAGGAAGTGGACAAGGCCATTGGAGCGGTGAGCTCCGCCACTTGTATGCTGGATCCGTGCCCCTCCTGGCTTGTTTCTGCAAGTAGGGAGGTGACACGAGGTTGGTTCCAGGAGTTAATCAAAGCTTCTTTAAGAGAGGGGTTCTTCCCCCAGCCTTTTAAGGTTGCGGTGGTGAGGCCCCTCCTTAAGAAGCCATCCCTGGACCCAACTGACCTTAAAAACTATGGACCAGTCTCCAACCTCCCCTTCATGGGGAAGGTGGTGGAGAAAGTGGTGGCGCTGCAACTCCAATGGCTCTTGGATGAAACGGAGTATCTTGACCTTTTTCAGTCGGGTTTCAGGCCCAGTCACAGCACAGAAACTGCCTTGGTCACGCTGATGGATGATCTCTGGCGAGCCCGAGATGGAGGTTGCTCCTCCATCTTGGTGCTACTTGACCTCTCAGCGGCTTTCGATACCATTGACCATGATATCCTTCTGCGACGGCTCGGGGAGATGGGAGTGGGAGGCACCGTTCTGCGCTGGTTCTCCTCCTATCTCTCTGACTGGTCACAGTCGGTGTTGACTGGGGGACAGAGACCCCTCGTATGTGGGGTTCCTCAGGGGTCGATTCTTTCCCCTATGCTCTTTAATATCTACATGAAACCATTGGGTGAGATCATCCATAGGCATGGGGTGAGGTTCCAACAGTACGCTGACGATACTCAGCTGTACATGTCCACCCCATGCCAATTCAGTGAGGCAGTTGATGTGATATGCCGGTGTCTGGATACTGTAAGGGTCTGGATGGGGGTTAACAGGCTCAAACTCAACCTGGACAAGACCGAGTGGCTTTGGATGCTGTCTCCCAAGGACTTCAACATCTGTCCCTCCTTGGTTCGGGGGGGGGGATTTGATCCCTTCAGAATGGGCTTGCAACTTGGGGGTCCTTCTGGATCCACAGCTAAAATTGGACCAACATCTAACAGCTGTGGCCAGAGGGACCTTTGCACAAGTTCGTCTTGTGCACCAGTTGCATCCCTTCTTGGACCGGGAGGCACTACTTACAGTCACTCATGGCCTTGTTACCTCACGTCTTGACTATTGCAACGCACCCTATATGGGGCTACCCTTGAAGAACGTTCGGAGACTGCAGCTAGTGCAGAATGCGGCAGCGCGTGTGGTGATGGGTGTCCCTAGATACACCCATGTGACACCCATCCTTCGCGAACTGCACTGGCTGCCTATAGGTCTCCGAGCGCAATTCAAGGTGTTGGTGATTACCTTTAAAGCCCTACATGGCTTAGGACCAGTTTACCTCCGAGACCGCCTTCTCCAACATACCTCCCTAAGACCGATTAGAGCACACAGAGTTGGTCAGCTAGTGGTCCTGTCAGCCAAACAATGTCGGCTGGCGGGCCTACGAACGAGGGCCTTCTCTGTGGTAGCACCGGCTCTCTGAAATACACTACCCCCCAAGATCCACATTATTCCCACCCTGCCAGCCTTCAGAAAAGCAGTAAAAACATGGCTTTGTCGACAGGCCTGGGGCCAATGATTTTAATACAACACCGATCACTCTTGGCCCCATGAATGATTTATTGTATGGGTTTTTAAATTGTGGTTTTTAATGTTTTTTTTAATGTTTTAATATCTATTGCTTTTAATGCTTTTTATATTTGTTGTTGCATGTGAATTTTTACTGTTGTGAGATGCCCAGAGTCTCTGTGGAGTGGGCGGCATACAAATGCAAGTAATAAATAATAAATAAAAAACTGCAGTAAAGATTTTCCCCACCTGGTTCAGCTTATCCATCACTTCCACTCCCTTTGGATTGACCATAAGCTTGAAATCCAGGGATCCCTGTTTTTCTAGGCTGCCAAGCATCACTTTGACAAATGACTTGTTATGATGCAGCCAGTTGACAATGTCCAGATCAGCTGTCAAGTCGCCCATCTGATCCAGATATACACCATCTATGGATATATTGTAAAACTGAGAGTCTTCAAGGAATGGATGAAACTGGAACGGGAAAGAAAAAAGAATTGTTTAGATACCCAGACTTCCCACCTTTGTTAAGATGAGAGAAAAATAAACATTTCATTTTCATTTTCCAAGTTTTCCAAGAGAATCTGTTAAGATTTGAATTGTAACTCATACTAACTTAGTGTGTACACATGCATGTGTACACGTGCATTTATTTATTTATTTATCTTGTGAGATTTATATACCGCCTCACAGTACAAGCACTCTCTAAGTGGTTTACACCAGTAAGCAATGTATAGTTACATTGCCCCCAACAATCTGGGTCCTCATTTTACCTACCTCGGAAGGATGGAAGGCTGAGTCAACGCTGAGCCGGTGAGATCTGAACCGCTGACCTGTGGATCACAGTCAGCTAAAGTGGCCTGCAGTACTGCCTCTAACCGCTGTGCCACCTCGGCTCTATATGTATAGATATACATATACATATACTGTACATATACATATACTATTGTATATACTATATATGTGACACACACACACACACACACATATATATATACACACACACACATACTATATATATATACACACACACACACACACACACACACACACACACACACACACACACACACACACACACACACACACACACACATATATATATAAATATATATATATATATATATATATATATATATATATATATATATATATAGTGTGTGTGTGTGTGTGTGTGTGTGTATATATGTGTGTGTGTGTGTATATATACACACACACACCAGGGGAATTCGACAGAGAAAAAAAGCATATGTATGTATGTATGTATGCATACTGCTCCCTCCCATATTTGGGTATACCAGGGGAATTCGACAGAGAAAAAAACATATAACCCTTCCCTGGTACAAGCTGATGTAGGAGAGCCATCACTCTGCTAAACAAATAATTCCCTCACCACTGTCAAACTATTCACTAAGGCTGCATTACTATTACTATTAGTCTTCTCATTGTTCCTATCACCCACCTCCTCCCACTTATGACTGTATGAATGTAACTTGTTGCTTGTATCCTTACGATTTATATTAATATTGATTGTTTCCCGATTGCTTATTTGAACCCTATGACAATCATTAAGTGTTGTACCTCATGATTCTTGACAAATGTATCTTGTCTTTTTATGTACACTGAGAGCATATGCACCAAAGACAAATTCCTTGTGTGTCCAATCACACTTGGCCAATAAAGAATTCTATTCTATTCTATTCTATTCTATTCTATTCTATTCTATTCTATTCTATTCTTACAAAAAAAGATACTTAGCCGCAGAAGAGATGCATGTAAAAGAAAAGAGGACATCTATGTCAACATTGAACAGCCCTCTCTCAACAGAGGGGGAGGCATACGACATCATCTACCTCTAGTCTACAACCCAATCCTTTCAACGGTTCCAAGAAGGCTCCGCACCCATTTGCACTGCTCAGGTGACCCTGACGACACAGATAAACCCCCAGGGGCCTCAACGACCCTTTAAAAGAATGCAAATGACCAGCTGTCTGCAAGGAGAATAAATCCTTCCATTCCTCACCATCAGAGCTGAAGAAGCTTCTTGGATGAGAAGTAAAACGTTTTCAAAGAAAAAAAAAGAAAGTCCAGTTGCCTCTTGAAAAAAAAAGCACTTTTGGGACAACTATTACCTGTATGACTGAGAATCTCCATAGACGTAAACAGAAAAGAAGTACCTGCCAAGCCTTCAGCCTTGGAGTTTTCAAGATGTTGCTACCTTCCATCTTTGTCCTCTTGGACCTGGACAAATAAGCTGCGTGTAAGGCCTGAGCCACAGCCGAGATGGTTTTGTAAATGAAATAGTTGTCTAGACACAGGATCCGATCCATCTCCACCCGGGACAGAGCCTGCAGTTCTCTCTCTCTGCACCGTCTCCAGATTTTCACAGAAAAGGCATCTTTGGTGTACGAACACATAAAGGATTTATCTGCAAAGCGTCTCATGGAAGAATAAATCTGCCTATGCCCACCATACTTTGACATTTGATTTGTCTTCAAAAGAAAGGAAAGAACACTGTGAAAGAAATGAAAGGGAATAACTTTCTCCGAGAAATAAAGGCTCAAATCCCACAGCACTGCTGTCATCAGGACCTTTCCTGCCACAGGTCCCTCCATGCTCTGGTATACCCCATTTAGAATTGCAATTCCTCTGCTGATTGAATCAACCTCGGCAGCGTAAAGAAAGACATTTACTTGTCTCCATTTGCGATATATGTGCAAATATTCTGATATTTTTTGAACAGTTGGTGGAAAGGCCTGTGATATAACTGGACAAATGCCACTTGTTATCAGCATGGAACTCAATGTCGTTATGAATTTCTGCCCCTGGTCAGTGTCCGGAGCAAGCAGACCAACCAAAGTCCACCTGAAATGAAGGAGCAGCTTCACCATACCTGAATACTGGAATCCTTCGTCAGGGAGCATCGGGTAGAAGAAAGGAAACCCAGTTTTATCCCTCAGAATCTGGGAAACAAATTTGTAACAAATCTGCAAAAGAAGGCAAAGTGGCACAGGTAGTCCTTGACTTATGACCACAGTCGAGCCCAACATTTCTGTCGCTAAGCGAGACATTTGTTAAGTGAGTTTCCCCCCGCCCTCATTTTATGAGATCGCTTGCCCAAGTTGTTAAGTGAATCGCCGCAGTTGATGAGTTAGTAACCTGGTTGTTAAGTGAATCTGGTTTCCCCACTGACTTTGCTTCTCAGAAGGTCGCAAAAGGGAATCACATGACCCCCAGGATGCTGCAACGGTCATAAGTATGAACCGGTTGGCAAGAATATGGAGTTTGATCACATGATCATGGAGATGCTGCAACAGTCGTAACTGTGAAAAAACTGTCAGATGTCACTTTTTTCAGTGCCATTGTAACTTCGAGTGGTCACTAAATGGACTGTTGTAAGCTGAGGACTACATGTATTTTATCTGAGACCTTTGAGAGCCAAAATGTAAGATTCCAATTCTGTCCTTAATGAAAGTTTAATTCCACTACTTGCAGTGAAGACTTCTCTACTCATCCATTGCTGCTCTGTCCATTTGCTCCTTGAGATAATTTTATTTTTATCCCAAGAGAAGTTCTCCAAGTTTAGACTGGGATCATGGAGAGAGGGAATATGTTTGCCTTACTTCTTCTCTCCCTTTGGATAACCTAAACCATCATCCTTAGAACAGAATAGAATAGAATAGAATGATGATGTTCGTCCATCGTGTTCGAAGAGGACCTTGACATCTATGTCGGGGGGGAGGTGGGATGTCAAGACTTGCGCGTGAATTGGATTAAAGTGAGGGAGAGGTGTGCATAGTCAGCCTCACTCTCTCTTCCCAGATTCCATCTTGCTCCAAATAGCAGGACACGAGTCGAGACAGTTGGAGATGGGCTGGGTGCAGTGGTTGACCAGGGCGTCTTTCGTGTCTTGCCATGCTCTTAGCGTACCACATCGCTTGCAGAGACTGCCTTCATGACTGTTGACCTATTCTAGTAGGTTTCATCCGCTCACTCCGCCGGAATCTGTCTTCACATGCTCGGGATAGACAAGTCCCTATCTCACCGAAGGTCGATGACCCAACGATGGCCCAGACTGGTTTGGCCAGTCTGTTGAAGCTGTTGCCCGGGATGTGGCCACTGCACATGCTACAGCTGCTAGGAGCCACAGGTGAGAGCTGGGTGACAGATGGGGACCAAAGGTGAACGAGCTGCCCTAAAATGAGCTGCCGTAAAAGGACACGACATGCCCCTACACCAGAGGTGCTACCCCTCCCTGAGCACCCCATACACCCCATAGAATAGAATAGAATAGAATAGAATAAACAGAGTTGGAAGGGACCTTGGAGGTCTTCTAAGTCCAACCCCTTGCTTAGGCAGGAAACCCTACACTACTTCAGACAAATGGTTATCCAACATCTTCTTCAAAACTTCCAGTGTTGGAGCATTCACAACTTCTGAGGCAAGCTGTTCCACTGATTAATTGTTCTAACTGTCAGGAAATTTCTCCTTAGTTCTAAGTTGCTTCTCTCCTTGTTTAGTTTCCACCCATTGCTTCTTGTCCTACCCTCAGGTGCTTTGGAGAATAGCTTGACTCCCTCTTCTTTGTGGCAACCCCTGAGATATTGGAACACTGCTATCATGTCTCCCCTAGTCCTTCTTTTCATTAAACTAGCCATGCCCAGTTCCTGCAACCGTTCTTCATATGTTTTAGCCTCCAGTCCCCTAATCATCTTTGTTGCTCTTCTCTGCAGTCTTTCTAGAGTCTCAACATCCTTTTTGCATCGTGGTGACCAAAACTGAATGCAGTATTCCAAGTGTGGCCTTACCAAGGCATTATAAGATGGTATTAACACTTCACATGATCTTGATTCTATCCCTCTGTCCTTAAATCCTATCATTTCCATAATGAAACTGAGGCCTTCATTTATAAGAGAGGACCTCTGATTCAATTATTAAAAATGGTTTTCCCAACAATGACTCACCTGTGGGATTTTGTATGTGCCCAACATGGATGATATCTGGACAGAAAAATCAGTTGTAGCCCCTTCAACAACAGCCACTGTGTTTCTCTGTCTCCCACAGCTGTAGTTGGGGACATTGCCTTCCCCGTCTGAAAGCAGGTCCAGCAAAGCATCCGAAGTCCTTCTAGCACTGAAATAATTTTCATAGAAATTGTAACCCAGAGTGATGTTGGGTAAGAGATGGGAATTCTTGTTAACATCTTGGATGGCAAAAACGAAGGACAGTATTTTCCAGTATTGGGCCCCTTGCATCCTGCCAGAATATTGTATTAAACAAAGAAGTAATCAATGGAAATAACATCTCATTTAATCTCTTCTTACAAAAATACTTCTAATCTGCCTTAATCCAACCATCCTTTAGAACTGGTTAGAGAATTCTTAAAACATGTAACATAAAAATAATAAAAAATAAACTACATTAATAAAATATACCTGATATTATTTCTAAAGTGTATGATAGCTGAGCATTTTTTGAACATTTGATGATATATTTGGATGGATTGCTTAATCTGACCTAACCAAACAAGAGATCTCTCTCCAGATATCTTACATATTTTAACAAAAGTCTGGAATTCTTTCAATTTATATTTCATTTTAAGATAATGCAACTAAGGTCTAAAGGAATCTATTATTAGCTTTTGGCTTGTACTTGTGGTTGTAAATATATTTACAGTTGGCCTCATTTCAGACTGACTTTAAATATTCTCTGTTTTTCTCTGTATTTTCTACAGTATTTAATATTTTAGTTGTTTAACCTATTGCATAGATTAAATATGGAATCATTATGGAATAGAGTAGAATAACAGAGTTGGAAGGGACCTTGGAGGTCTTCTAGTCCAATCCCCTGCTTAGGCAGGAAACCCTACACCACTTCAGATAAATGGCTATCCAACATCTTCTTAAAAACTTCCAGTGTTGGAGCATTCACAACTTCTGGAGGCATTATGTGGGTACTCAGACACAAACTCACACAGAGAATGAGGATCTGTGACTCTTAACAAAACTAATAAGTCATCAATTCCTGCACATATTTATCTTTTGATTTCCACACTAAAAATTATTTGACTTCAAACGTAATTTATATTTAAATCATTATAGCATTAGGGTATTCGGTATCCATTCCAAATGAGAATCACAGACAAGGGAACTCAATGAAATAATAAATTGTATATCTGGGATTCTATCAAGTGCAAGGAAGCAGAAATAACACAATCAGCTGATAAGAGTGGAATGTTTGTTGTTGCGCGTTCATAGACAGGAATCTTGCCAGAATAAAGTACACACTGCATAACTACTAGGTAAATACTATGAAGTTTTAGGAGGGAATCTCCCTTCAGACTTTTCCTCCCTGAAAGGGACTGAAGGTTACTCAATTGCTCCATGACACGTCTCAACTCAGTGCCAGATTCCACCATAGATTCTTTCATATTACCAATGAATGAAAGAACCAGATACAGAAGGAGAGAAGCTACCACATTTTTAGTATAGTGAGAACATATAGCCTTCTTGCATTTTTGTTTTCATGTTGATCCCTTGATAGGGAAAGGGAGGCTGTAGAATAGAATAGAATAGAATTCTTTATTGGCCAAGTGTGATTGGACACACAAGGAATTTGTCTTTGGTGCATATGCTCTCAGTGTACATAAAAGAAAAGATACATTTGTCAAGAATCATGAGGTACAACACTTAATGATTGTCATAGGGTACAAATAAGCAATCAGGAAACAATCAATATTAATATAAATTGTAAGGATACAAGCAACAAGTTACAGTCATACAGTCATAAGTGGGAGGAGATGGGTGATAGGAACGATGAGAAGATTAATAGTAATAGTAATGTAGCCTTAGTGAATAGTTTGACAGTGATGAGGGAATTATTTGTTTAGCAGAGTGATGGCATTCAGCAATAAACTATTCTTGTGTCTAGTTGTCTTGGTGTTCAGTGCTCTATAGCGTCGTTTTGAGAGTAGGAGTTGAAACAATTTATATCCAGGATGCGAGGGGTCAATAAATATTTTCATGGCCCTCTTTTTGACTCGTGCAGTATACAGGTCCTCAGTGGAAGGCAGGTTGGTAGCAATTGTTTTTTCTGCAGTTCTGATTATCCTCTGAAGTCTGTGTCTGTCTTGTTGGGTTGCAGAACCGAACCAGACAGTTATAGAGGTGCAGATGACAGACTCCATAATTCCTCTGTAGAACTGTATCAGCAGCTCCTTGGGCAGTTTGAGCTTCCTGAGTTGGCGCAGAAAGAACAGCTCTCTCCTCTCCATCCAGTCCAGCTCTTCTCTGATGATGTCAAGGGAAATGGCTGTTTCTTCTTCAAAGTCAAGAAAAACCGAAGATCCCTGCTTGATTAATGTACTTGAGAACATCAAAGGAAGCTAACCAGCTGCAGGGTCTAAAATAGATCCTGAAATGTTTGAAACGGCACAATGCCTGTTGGAATTGTTGAAATAAATGAGAAATGAAATTGCTCTGATGCGCTACAGGAAGATTGACTTACCTTGATACTGTAGTCACAGGAGACTTTTTAAAGTTTTTTCTTTCAAACTTAGCCTGAGTTGCAGGGATTATGCCACCAATGGAAAGCTCTCCTGGCTTGTAACGATTCTTTGGGTCTACCTTATCCCGCTGCAGAGTCAGGCGGCACTTGGCTTTAAACATTCCCCAGACTCCCTGGGTCCACAGAAGCAGCAGAAGCAGCAACATGCTGCGTTCCATATGGAGTCTCCAAATCTGTCTTTGGTTTGAACAAAGAGCGAGAAGAAGAGGTGGGAGAACGCTTTTGTATTTCAGACAGAATCCAGCCAAAACTTCATTTCTGAAGTGGAGAGGAGGACAAAAAATATATCTCTGCCTGCCCTAAAAGCCTCCCAAAGCTCTCACTCATTCCAGGCCCATTTATGCACTCCAATGCTATGACATCATCCCACAAGGCTTTGGTGTGAAATCAAAGTGGAAACTCATTATTGAGATGTTTGTATCAAAGCTTCTGAAGGTTGCAGATATGTCTCTAGAGAATTAACACCAATACAACCACTGAATCACTATAATTTGGATAATGACAAGGAGGGAAATCACAGATGAAGCCTGAACTTTGGAGATGAGCCACTAAGACAGGAGAATTTGGATTCAAACTTCTCTAAGAAAATATCTTTACCCACATCAGTGTCAAGAAAGAGTGTCAGGATGTAAGTAGACACACATTATAACTAGTCACACATTGATCTGGATATTATTGGTCCCTATTTGTGATGGACTTTGGCTACATTGGCGACTTCCTCCATGGTAACTACAAGTACTCCTTGACTTATGACAGTATTTGAACCTGAAATAATGCTTGTCAGTCATTGCAGTCATAAATCGAGGCATCGCATGACAGGAATCAAAGTTACAACAATTTGTATTATTGTCATTAAGCGAAGATCGTTCAACACTGTAGTAGTTAAACAAACCCATATTCCAGTAAATGCCAGAAATTGGCAGCTGCCAAGCAACCAGAACATGAATATATGAATGTGCACTGTGTGCAGCCATCGTAACACATTTACCAAGAATTAAAAATGTCCCTTCTTGTTCCCATTTCCAACATGCATTTGCAGAGCATTTATACATTTTATACAATTTCTCTGGTGACATATACAGTGTAGAGTGCAGTGGTAGGTTCCTACTGGTGCGGTCCACTGTATCGCACCGATATTGGCGGGCTGGTGATGTCATCAAGAGACTACCGACCTGGTGCAATTGGTTGCCGATGTCTAGGAGCCGCCATCTTTTTTGAGAATTTTTTGGGCAATTTTTTGCTTCTGCGCATGCGCGGAAGCAAAATTGCGCCAAAATCTCATGAGGGGATGCACGCGCGTGCAAGACTTCAGCGAGATTTTGCTTCCGCGCATGCACAGAAGCAAAAAATCACCAAAATCGCACGCGCACAAATCCCCTCACGAGATTTCGGCATGATTTTGCTTCCACGCATGCGCAAAATCTCGCAAGGGGGTGCGCACACATACAAAACATGCTGATGCGCATGCAGCGCACTGGTAGCACGGTAAGTGAGCAACCCGCCCCTGGTACAGTGTAATTTTATTTACTGCTTTGAAAGACCACCACGCACACACAGATACAGGGTAAATCTAAATCATCACAGGAAGTATTAGTTCTGCTTTACAAAATCCAAGTAAGACCGTACCTGGAATACTGCAATAGATTTTGGTCACCATACTACAAAAAAGATGTTGAGACTTTGGAAAAAAAAGTTCAGAGAAGAGCAACTAAAATGACCAAAGGCCTGGAGAATAAACCATATGAAGAACAGCTGCAGGATTTGGGTTTGGCTAATCTAAAGAAAAGAATTATGGGTGACATGATAGCAGTATTCCACTATTTGAGGGGCTGCCACAAAGAACAGGGGGTCAAATTATTCTCCAAAGCACCAGAGGGCAGGACAAGAAACAATGGATGGAAACTCATGAAGGAGAGAAGCAACCTGGAATTAAGGAGAAACTTCTCAACAGAGAGAACAATTAACCAGTGGAACAACTTGCCTTCAGAAATTGGGGGTGCTCCATCACTGAAGGCTTTTAAGAAGAGTCTAGACCAGGGGTGTCAAACTCAATTTCATTAAAGGCCACATCAGGGTTGTGTTTGACCTCGGAGGGCTGGGGGCGTGGCCAGGGGGCATGACAGGACTCAGCCTCCTGCAGCACTCTTGCCAGCCAAAAAAGGGCGCAGGGCAGGGGTGGGTTCTACTTACCTTCCCCACCGGTTCGCATCGCGGCAGAAGTGCACATACATTCCCGGAAAATAATCTGCCCGAGACTATAGAGACCCGGCACCAATCAAAACACTTTTTGTGACGCAACTGATGAACACTGACAGGGTAAGACACTAGTATATGAAAATAAGAGCAAACTCCACTCCCTTTTAGTACTGATGATGTTATCGAGTTTGGGTCATGAAATGTCTGCAAGAAAACCATCAAGCTTAGAAAACACCAAGGACCCCACAGTTCAACCCTGAACTACAAATATTCTCTTCTATCAAAAACACTTTTTGGCTGGAGGGACTCAGAGCCTGACTTACTTACTTACTTACTTACTTACTTACTTACTTACTTACTTACTTACTTACTTACTTACTTACTTACTTATTTATTTATTTATTTATTTATTATTTATTATTTATTTATTTATTTATTAATTAATTAATTAATTATTTATTCATTCATTCATGCAGGCATGTATTAGATAACAGATATAAGTATAAACATAATTATGAACACATGAAACGGATACGAATAAAAGGGAACATTAGGACAGAGACGGTAGGCACGCCGGTGCGCTTATGCATGTCCCTTAAAGATTTCTTAAAAATGGGGTGAAGTCAACAGTAGACAGTCTAAGGGTAAAGTTTTGGGGCTTTGGGGAAGAAATCAGAGTCAGGTAGTGCATTCCATTACCTGACTCTTGAATTCTTGAATACAGCTTGTCTGCCTGGAATCCACAGTTTATCAGACATTAATACAATTGAGCGGGTCTGGAGGTATTTCACAAGAAGAGTACTCCACTCCTCTGCTCACAATAGAATACCTTATGCCACCAGCCTCGAAATTTTGGCCTTGGACAACCTGGAACTACGGCACCTACTATCTGACCTAAGTGTAGCACACAAAATTGTCTGCTACATCCTACTTGTGAACGACTACTTCAGTTTCAACCTCAATAATACACGGGCAAACTCAAGGTAAACCGCTCCAAACTCAATTGCAGAAAATATGACTTCAGCAACAGAGTGGTCAACGCCTGGAATGCTCTACTGGACTCACTCCTCTAACCCCCACAGCTTCAACCTTAAATTGTCTACCGTGGACCTCACCCCATTCCTAAGAGGTCCATAAAGGGGGCGTGCACAAGCGCACCAGCGTGCCTACCATCCCTGTCTTATTGTCCCCATTTATTTGTACCCATTTCTTTGTTCATGTCCATGTTTATACTTATACCTGTTATCTTGTACATGTTCGACAAAGTAAATAAACTGGTAAACTGGAAATGTTTTCAAGAGAACAAAGAAAATCCAGTTGCCTTTTGGAAAAGTACTTTTGGGACAACCATGACCTGTGTGTACGAGAATCTCCGCAGGCATTTGTCAGGGGGCTTTCCTCTCCCTTCCCCAATCATAATCATCTATTACTGGAGCTGCTTTGAGGACTTTGGTGCCCTGGCTGGCTGCATGAAGGACTCTTCCCTGTATTTTCAGACGGGGAGGTCTCATTCTTATCTGGCAGTTCTCTCAACTGTCTCTTAGCCACTCTTGGAGCTCCACAAATTGCATTTTCCCCTCATTGCCAGCTTTCCCCCTTCTGTACAACAAACTCTCCAGTGAAAAAGGGGCTACAGCTGTTGTATTATAGAACCATAGATATGAAAATCTCCATAGGCATTTGTCAGGAGGCTTTCCTTTCCCCTACCCATGCATAACCTTCTATTACTAGAGCTGTTTTGAGGAATTCTGTGCCCTGGCTGACTGCATGAAGCCCGCTACCCTTGATGTTCAGACACTGCACTCTCATTGTTTTCTGACAGTTCGTCCAGCTTTCCCATTCGGTACCACGAACTGTCCAGTGAAGGAGAGGATGAAGGTGTTTTATACACAACCATTGATATACGTTTCCATTCACATTAAATGTAGACTTTTCCTTAGCCCTCATCTCACCATAGGACGACAATTCGTTTTTCATATGAATTGAAAAGTTGGATTATTTTCTCGTCTCCTCACACTCCAGACTAAGTTCCCATTCTGATTTCTGCTATAGAGGGAGAAAGATTTAAAAAGTTTTGTCTTGAAGAGATGCATTTCTTTATGCTTCTTGGGGAAACAACACATATTGAATGTCTGCCTGATCACATCTCTCCTAGAGCTGTCATTTTCCAGCTCAATACTGAGATACAGATGACCCCTTTGTCTAAACTGAATATAGAGTTGGAGATTGTAAATCCAGTGGGGTTTTTTTTTGTAGCATTAAGCATAACTTAGAGCAGTGGTTCCCAACCTTTCTAATGTCGCGACCCCTTAATATAGTTCCTCATGTTGTGGTGACCCCCAACCATAAAATTATTTTCGTTGCCACTTCATAACTCTAATTTTGCTACTGTTATGAATCGTAATGTAAATATCTAATATGCGGGATGTATTTTCATTATTACAAATTGAACATAATTAAAGCATAGTGATTAATCACAAAAACAATATGTAATTATATATTGTAAAATATTTATTTCTAATTACAAATAAATGAAATTTCCTTCCTTCCTTCCCATCCATCCTTCCCTTTCCACCCACCAATCCTTCCTTCCCTTCCTTCCTTCTCTTTCCATGCTTCTCCTTCCTTCTTTCCTTTCCATCCATCCATCCATCCTTCCCTTTCCACTCACTCACCCACCCATCATTTCTTCCCTTCCCATCCTTCCTTCCTTCCTTTCCTTTCCATCCTTCTCCTTCCTTCGTTCCTTCCTTCCGCCGCGGCTTCTCCCCATCCCCTCCCTCCATTCACACATACGACACACATTTCCAAGCCCTCTGCCACCGCCCCACCCCTTCCACTTTCCCCACGCCATGATCAAACCTGGGATCGCGCGAGGGACACGGCGGGAGGCCTCGCAAATCTCGCCTCCACCACACACACACACACACACACACACACACGCCCCGCTGCCAGCCGCCCCCCTTTCGGGTTCTTTCAAGAGCGGAGAAGAGAAAGAGGAGATCAGACTACCTGTACACTTTTTCTTCATTATCCCTAATCCAAGTTCTGTGATCCACAAATCCTAGGTTCCCTTCTCATCTCTCTTCATATAATAAGCCCATTTCCTCTATTCAACATTTTATTACAACCATTTTTCTGCCCTTTACCTTCCATCCTCTCTTTATTTCCTGCTCCTCTCAAGCTTTATTTCCTCCCCCCTCAATAAACACCCCCCTGGAAGCTTCTCAGTTCCCCCCCACCGGCATTCATCCTCCTACCGATTCAATCCACCTTTCTTTCCTTCTCCTACCCTCAGGATTCCTTCGTTTACCTGCTCCACACGAAGGAAATTTGGCTGGCTGCCTTTTAAAAGTGTCACCTCTGCAGGCAGCTAATTTTCTCTCACCTCTCCCTCCGTGAGTCATACCTACGATCTCCGTAGGAGCTAGGTTCCCCCCCGCCTAAATTACTGTACTTCGGCCAGGCTCATTTCCACGGATGAAAGGCATTTTAAAACCATCACTCTCGCAACCGCTATGTCCCTTGTAGCGAGGAAAACTCGACTGCTGCTGCCTCCTCAGAGAGAGAGCGGGGGAGGGACGGTGCCACCGTCTGCCTTCAGCTTTGCCAAAGCCAGCTGCTTTGGCTTTGCACCCCCGCCCCCCTCTCTCTTCGGCCTCGCTGCTCCTCACTCTCACGCAAGGAGGAGGAGAAGGAGGAGGCAGCGGCGATGGCGGCTTGGCGTGTGCGAGCACAGCCCCGGCTCCCTTTCTTGGTGCTCTCCGTGTCTCAGTAGGCGAACAGTAATAGCGCTGCTCCATTTCACTCAGCATTAAACCCTCCATCTTACACCGGCCCTGCCCTGCCCTGGGGATCGATCCTACAACGGGGTGGAGTGAAGGAGGGAGCCGGGGCTGTGCTCACACGCACGAAGCTGCCGCCGCCACCGCCTCCTCACGCCAGTAGCGGCCGGGGAGGAGGGGGGAAGGAGGCCTTCTGCAAAAAAAAAAGGAACAAGAGCGCCGCCTTGGCTGTCGCTTGTTGATTTCGAACCTGCCCGCCCGACAAGAGTTGTGGAGGAAGGTTCCAATCCAGAGCAAGCCCGATGTCAGGGGGAGGAGGGGGCGTGGCTGCGCGTGCAAAGCAGAAAAATAAAAGCGCCCAGCACTGAGTTGGTCAAAGTCTCTTAATAAAGTTTCTGTACGTTTCTCTTCCATGCCTTTGGCCATGCCCATTTCCCCTCCCTCGGGCACTCTGGGGTAGGCGCGTGCAACTAAGGGGCAGATGGATTTAATTCCGCTGCCAGAAAAGGAGGAGGAGGATTTAAAAAAAGGGCTGTCCGAGATCTCGCACACAAGACCCTGATGCGAAGCTGACACAAGGTTTAGCTCTTCTCTCCGCTTTCTCATATGACAAAAGTGTTGGGGAAGGTTGGGGAGTGAGAGAGAAAGAGAGAGAGAGGCGGCTAACACCGTCCTCTAATTGTCTGGAGGTCTACTACAGTGTTTGGTTCCTAACACCGTGGGAAATTTCTCTTTTCCGATGGTGTTAGGCGACCCCTGGGAAATGGTCATTCGACCCCCAAAGGGGTCGTGACCCCCAGGTTGGGAACTGCTGACTTAGAGTATCCGGTATTATCCAGTCACCAGATGTTTCCATTTTGAACATTCTTGTAATTTAGCACAATAGCCCAAGATGTTTCCTGTTTCAACATCTTGTAACTCATTATATAACTTCTAATGACAGCTATATAAAGGTCAACTGCAAGAGTTGCTACTTAAACTGTTCTATTCATAAGGTATCTTTATTAGTATCACTTGCACTTTGGTAGAGATGTAAAATTTCCGGAAATTTTGAAGCTCGGAAAAAAACCCAGGTTTTTTCTGTTTTTTTCCAGGGAAAAAAATGGAAATTTTTGGAAAAATTGAAAAAAATGCTACATTAGCACTTTTTTGTCTTTTTAAGATTGAAAATCATTCTGTTACTTTAGGAACATAAAATATGACTATGGACAATTTGCCTTGGCATAAAATTATCACAACTAGCATATTAAAAATATAGTGCAGCCAAACAATTATCACAAACAGAATTTACTTTTTTATAATATTTATTTGTAATTGTAACAAAGGGAGCAACAATCTCCTAAACTGCTTACTAGTTTATGTGGAACAGCCAAAAAGCCTCCACAAAACAATTTTCAAAACCAAAAGTAACAATTTTTCGTATTTCCTCTCCACAGTATTAAATAAAAACAAAAACCCCATTCTCATAAGTCCCTTCATTCAGCACAGGTCCTTTTTGTTGCTCTGTATTTTCTTCCAATGCTTTTGAGGCCTAGTGAAGAGGACAGAACAAACCAAACATACCCACTAACATGCAAAAGCAAAACTGAAGCCTTTTTCTTGTTACAATAGCAGCACCTCCTAAAGGAAGAAATGCATACAGTTCTTGCATTGGAGGGTTCAGTTACTTAGGACTTGCTTGTCCTCACTCAGTGCACAGAAATTAGAATAATCTGATATCATACATTTTTTAAAGAAATGATTTGGAAAGTATTTGAACACCCTGTCTTAAAATATTTTATTCATCATGTTAAAATAAAATATTCCACAATGTTTTTTTTTCTTTTTTCAATTTTTTTCAATTTTTTGGAAAAAAACAAAAAAGCCTTCAGGAAAAAAACGGAAAAAACCTGTTTTTTTCCTGAATTTTTCTGGTTTTTTTCCGGGCCTTCCCTTCACACCTCTACACTTTGGTAATTCATATTTAGCTATAACGTCTCTGCAACTCTTTCCTGATTCATGCCCTTCCCATAGTATGATGGAATTAGAGACAAGGCATTGCAGGATGCTAAGATGTCTGACTGCCTTCGCAGTGTTTATTGCTTTTTATAGTTTTCCAAGCAGCAAAAGGTAGAAAAGAGCAACAACATTTTCACTGGTGAATTCACCCCGCAAATCCTTAAGAACATCCTGTTGATACAACCTAGATGAGATCATGTACCAGTCAGGGATAATGTCCTAAATTATTCTGGCTATGTGAACTGGGTGAGATCACGTAGGCATGAGAGGCCCGTTAGAGGTAGGTAGTTTGCTGCACACAACCTTCACGTGGCCTCTATCTCTACAATAGTATGCCTTGTATTATATTATTCTTGCTCACAAAAATTGAAATTTTATTGAGGATTTGGGTTCTCTTTATTATGATACAAACAAAAATGGGACAAATATGAAGAAAAAATGTTCTTATTAATGTGAAATGACATATTAGTGGTCTTAAAATGACAGTACCTATAAAAAACCAGTGTTCATAATTAAAACAACACATGCCTAGCCTTTGATTTCCATTGGTAAATCCGTCTCCATGGGGCTTCCAGTTGTCAAGATGACTCAAAAAACCCCACCTTTCCTAATTCAATACATGAAATTAGGAAATGCATATATTTCAATCATCAAACCTAACATTTAAACAAATTCTCACTGAAATGTATCTGTATGGAGAACATTCGGCCATCCTTTTGACGCTTTTTCTAGATTTCAGAGATTTCTTTGGCATCTACACTATGTGGGTCCTTATATGAGAGTTAAGAGAATGGTTCATAATAAAACCTTTTCACACACCCCATACCTTTATAAGGCTTCTCCCATGTGGATCCTTTTATGGGTGTTAAGATCACTGTTTCCACTTTCAATGTATTTATAAGCCTTCTCCCGTGTGTGTATCTTTTTATGGGAAATAAGATTACTACAGTTATTAAAGCATTTTCCACACTCCGTGCATTTGTAGGGCTTCTCCCCTGTGTGGATCATTTTGTGTGCAGAGAGATTTCCACGTGTGCTGAAGCTCTTTCCACACTCCGTGCATTTGTAGGGTTTCTCTCCTGTATGGATCCTACTATGGCGAATAAGTTGAGAGTTCTTAATAAAGCTCTTTCCACACTCCAGGCATTTATGTGGCTTCTCTGTGTGGATCTTTTTATGGAAAACAAGTTCACTGCTCTTAGGAAACCTTTTTCCACATTCAACGCATTTATAAGACTTCTCCGTGTGTGTCTTTTTATGGTTAATAAGTTGACTACAGGAGGTAAAGCATTTTCTACACTCAGTGCATTTGTAGGGCTTCTCCCCCGTGTGGATCTTTTTGTGTTTAGAGAGATTACCACGTGTGCTGAAGCTCTTTCCACACTCCGTGCATTTGTAGGGCTTCTCCCCTGTATGGGTCCTACTATGGTAAATAAGTTCAGAATTCTTAATAAAGCTCTTTCCACACTCCATGCATTTATGTGGCTTCTCCCGTGTGGATCTTTTTATGGAAAACAAGGTCACTGTTCCTACAGTAGCTTTTTCCACATTCCATGCATTTATAGGGTTTCTCTCCTGTATGGATTTGTTTATGAACAGTAAGAGAAGAATTTTCACAGAAGCTCTTTCCACACACTGTGCACTTATATGGCTTCTCCCCTGTATGGATCCAGTAATGGGAAGTAAGAGAATGACTAGATAAGAAACTCTTTCCACATTCCATGCACTTATAGGGCTTCTCTACTGTGTGAATCCTCATATGTCGATTAAGATAATCTCTCTGAATAAAAGTCTTTCCACACTCCATGCATTTACAGGGCTTCCCTCCTGTGTGGATTCTTGTATGTAAACTAAGATTAGCTCTGTGAACAAAGGACTTTCCACACTCCATGCATTTATAAGGCCTTTCCCCTGTGTGGATCATTTTGTGTAGAGAGAGATAACCACATCTGCTGAAGCTCTTTCCACACTCCGTGCATTTGTAGGGCTTCTCCCGTGTATGGATCCAACTATGGGAAATAAGTTGACAATTCTTAGTAAAGCTCTTTCCACACTCAAGGCATTTGTAGGGCTTCTCCCCTGTGTGGATCCTACTATGGTAAGTTAGTTCACAGTTTGTAATAAAGCTCTTTCCACATTCCATGCATTTATAGGGCTTCTCTCCTGTGTGGATTCGTTTATGAAGAGTAAGAGAAGAACTTCTACAGAAGCTCTTTCCACACTCTGTGCATTTATATGGCTTCTCCCCTGTATGGATCCTACTATGGTAAGTTAGTTCATAGTTCGAATTAAAGCTCTTTCCACATTCCATGCACTTATAGGGCATCTCTCCTGTGTGAATCCTTGCATGTAAATTAAGCTGACTTCTTTGAATAAAAGTCTTTCCACACTCCACGCATTTATAAGGCCTTTCCCGTGTGGATCATTCTATGGAAAGTAAGTATTTTGAGCAAGCTGAAGCTCTTTCCACACTCCATGCATTTACAGAGCTTCTCTCCTGTGTGGATTTTTGTATGTGAACTAAGATTAGCTCTGTGAACAAAGGACTTTCCACACTCCATGCATTTATAAGGCCTTTCCCCTGTGTGGATCCTCTTATGACTTGTAAGGCAACTGTTCCTACTAAAGCCCTTTCCACACTCGATGCATTTATATGGCCTCTCTGTTTTATGGATCCGGGAATGCAAAGTAAGAGAACTACCATAAGTGAAGTTCTTTCCACACTCCATGCATTTATAGGGCCTCTCTCCTGTGTGGACCCTCTTATGACTTGTAAGGTAAGTGTTCCTACTAAAGCTCTTTCCACACTCCATGCATTTATGTGGCTTCTCCCCTGTGCAGGTTCTTTTTTGAGATGTATGGGACCCATTTTTATGAGGAAGAGACTGGGTCCATTTACGAGTTTTTCCATTGTCTTTACTTATATAATCTTCTCCTTTCGTTTGGGTTTGATTATGTTTATCTACATCTAATTTGTTTATGAATAGTTTTGTACATTTCCCAATATATTTGTTTTTTATTTTTCCTTCCTGAGTCACAGAGGCTTTCGTCGCTGCATGAATAGAAGATGAACTTTCCTGATTGCAATTATTTGACTGGTTTCTTTCATGGCTTTCTACTTCCATTAGAATTATAGGGTTATTTGTATTATATCCACGACTGATGATTTGGAACAATTTCCTGGAGTCTTCATCTTCTTCATTATTACCTTCACAGGGAAAGAAAAATAAAAATAACTTTAGGGAAAAGGAGCAAAGCATAGGAAGTTTGAATATAATGAAGAACTAACTGCTTCAAACTTCTTAGATGCAGAGAAGTCCTTCAAGAATTTGATCTGGACTTTCTTGATTAAAATTTTGGAAGATACATCTAGGTGTGTATGGCAAGGGAAAAACCATGGGTTAAATATCAAATTCTACAAGTTTCAAAGGAAATGGGAAGATTCGGTTTCCCAATTTGAAACTGAACTTTGTATTCGCTGTGCATTTGGAAAACAAGTGGGAGTTGCTCAGAAATAAGAGAATTTTAGAATGAGAGAGGCAGGATGTCATGGATATTTGTGGTACGATAAATATAAGATTTTAAAATGCCACATGGGGAATATGAAACAGATATAAACTCAGGCTGTGCCCCAAAACATCCTAATGGCTTTCAGCAGAAAAAAAAGCAGCAAGGAAAGATAAAGGATAACATGTGAAGAACAATTAGAACTTGAGCTGCGGGAATACAAAATTAAATCAAGAATGGAAAAACAATATACCGCAGTTTTCATATTATCAGAAACATTTTAGGCAGATAAAGGGAACTATAGTATTCAACAACATAAAGTAGAATTTGAATATCATTTTGTAGAAAAGACGAATATGTAATTGCAAAAACCTCTAAATGTACAGAGGTACATTTATATAATGTATACTATATATATACACACATACACACACATATAATTTATATTTATATAATATATAAATATAAATACATTTATATAATGTATACAAAATATAAACTTGGAGGATACGACCTTGTAGACGATCCTCACTCTGTTAAAGACCTTGGAGTACTCATATCTAATGACCTAAGTGCCAGAGCCCACTGTAACAACATTGCCAAAAAGGCACTAAAGAGTTGTCAACCTAATCTTGCGTAGCTTCTTCTCTGGCAATATTACTCTGCTAACCAGAGCATACAATACATTTGCCAGACCAATCCTCGAATACAGCTCACCTGTCTGGAACCCACACTGCATATCGGACATTAATACAATTGAGAGAGTCCAGAAATACTTCACAAGAAGAGTCCTCCTCTCCTCTGCTTGCAACAGAATTCCTTATTCCACCAGACTTGAAATTTTAGGCTTAGACAACTTAGAGCTACGTCGCCTTCAATCTGATCTAAATGTAGTTCATAAAATCATCTGCCACAATGTCCTACCTGTCAATGAATACTTCAGCTTCAACAATGCACAATGGATTCAAACTCAATGTAAACCGCTCGAAACTCGACTGCAGAAAATACGACTTCAGCAACAGAGTAATCAATGCCTGGAATGCACTACCTGACTCTGTGGTTTCTTCCCCAAACCCCAAAAACTTTAACCTTAGACTGTCTACAGTCGACCTCACCCCATTCCTAAGAGCTCTGTTAGGGGCGTGCATAAGCGCACCATCGTGCCTACCGTCCCTGTCCTTCTGTCCTATTGTCTAATTTTTACCTATACATACTTTGCTTTTATGTTTATATCATACCTGTTATCTTGTACACGTGTTGACAAAATAAATTTAAAAAATATATGAAAATCAACAGAAAAATATTCAAAAGTGTATAAATGTACCTCAAATGTAAGCTTGAAATGCAGACAAGATCAAGGGTCATTTTGTCATGCTTTGGTGGCCTTGTAAAAAAAGCTAGAAAAGTTTGGATTCAAAGGCATTCCGAGATACAAAGAACTTTAAAGTTTAATATCCAACTGAAATCAGAACACTTTATGTTGGCACTAATCAACAGTCATAGAAGATTGTTTCCCTGTACGATAACCGTAATGAGACAATTATACACAGCTGCGCGAGCTGTGGTGGGTGTACCTAGATGCACCCACGTAACACCGATTCTCCACCAGCTGCATTGGCTGCCCATTAGTCTCCGGATCCAATTCAAGGTGTTGGTCGTTACCTTTAAAGCCCTACATGGCTCGGGGCCAGGTTACCTTCGGGACCGCATCCTGCCGCATACCTCCCTACGACCGGTTAGGTCCCACAGAGTGTGTCTCCTCCAGGTCCCATCGACCAAGCAATGCCGGTTGGCGGGGCTGAGGGGGAGAGCCTTCTCTGTGGGAGCCCCCTCCCTTTGGAACCAACTCCCTCCAGAGATCAGGATTATCCCCACCCTGCTGGCCTTCCGTAAAGCAATAAAAACTTGGCTCTTCCGGCAGGCGGGGTATGAATGAAAGTTTTTAAAATTATGCATAGTATTTTAATATGGTTTTTTATAAAATTGTTTTTACTTTTATATGTTTCTATACATGCTGTGAGCCGCCCAGAGTCCCTCGGGAGTTGGGCGGCATAGAAATTTTAATAAATAAATAAATAAAATAAATAAATAAATAAAAAAGTGGAAGGACTCTGCAATAACTAGAATGGTTGCAGAAGATGAAAGAATTCTCCATGATGACTAAATTGACTCTGATTAGGCGGAGGATAGTATCAATATTTATTAGTGATTGGAAGCCCAACTGACTGACTTCAGGCTGAAAAAGAAAAAATGAACTTGTGATCACACTTGTATTTGAAGATTAGAAAGGATAAATTATGTAGAGGAGGAAATAATGATATAACCTTAGAAAGAGGGGGGGAAATATAACTTTTTTATAACTTTGTATTTTCTCTTTTTAATTTCATCATACTTTTTTCCTATTCATTTAATCACATTACTCTCTCTTATTTCCTCTTCCAAATTTGTAGTATTTAGTACAAAATTTCTGGCATATTCTTACCCAAAGAGGCCACATTCCTATGATTTTCCAGCATGACTTCCCAATAGAGTGCCTTTTGGTCAACTTTCAGCTGAGACCACTCCTCTTCGGAGAAATACACAGCCACCTCCTTAAAGGACATAAGACCTTTCTGAATGAGAAGAAAACAGAGCAAAAATCAGGAGGATTTTCAAGTTGTTTTTTTGAATAGATTTTATTCATAAACATTTTTGAAAGGCAGTGCCTTGTCACGATAGCAATTACAAATAAATCAAAGCCAAAGAAAAGTTGATAATAAATCTTAACACACACACTAATAGCAATAAACAATGAAAAATAATATAATAACAGTAATTATAGTGGTATAATCAAAAAAAGAGGGGGAAAAACTTTGACTAAATTTCTTCTTACATTAGCCTATTTACAATTTTTCCCCTTACTATGGTTGTTTTATACAACTTTATTTTCCTTACTCACAATTATTGACATTCATAAACTTATTTTCTCTCATTTCTAATTTCTAACACTAACATTCGTCTCTATCCAATCATAAAATTTATCCCATGCCCGATAATATTCCTAGTCTTCTTTATCTTT
Organism: Diadophis punctatus similis; assembly: GCA_023053685.1. NCBI lineage: Eukaryota > Metazoa > Chordata > Lepidosauria > Squamata > Dipsadidae > Diadophis > Diadophis punctatus. Next base: position 243,048,977 of record JALIGW010000002.1, on the reverse strand, counting down.
AATTTTTAATCTATCTATTTCAGTACAATCCCACATTTTCCTAATTATATCATCCTCCAATGGGCATTCACGTTTTTCCAGTATTTAGCATACCGTATTTTTCGGAGTATAAGACGCACCGGAGTATAAGACGCACCTTAGTTTTTGGGGAGGAAAATAGGGGAAAACAATCTGCCTACCAGGTATTCATCTGGCTAGCATCCTTAGTCTGGTCAGCTTCAGCACATTATTTTATCTCCTGGTTAGGACTTAAAAAAACCTTCTTCTGAGAGAGTAACAATGAAAGAGCCTGCAAGCCAGTAAGAGCTGGGAAGATCGTTAGCACCTGGTTAGGGCTAGAAAAAAACTTCTTTGGAGCAAGTAGAGCAATGAAAAAAAAACCCTGCAAAGACTTAGGGCTGGAAAAACATTCTTCTGAGAGAGTAACAATGAAAGAGCCTGCAAGCCGGTAAGAGCTGGGAAGATCGTTAGCACCTGGTTAGGGCTGGAAAAAACCTTCTTTGGAGCAAGTAGAGCAATGAAAAAAAAACCTGCAAAGACTTAGGGCTGGAAAAACATTCTTTGGAGAGAGTAACAATGAAAAAGCCTGCAAGGTAAGAGCTGGGAAGATCTGTTAGCACTTAGTTAGGGCTGGAAAAAAAAAGCTACATTCGAAGTATAAGACGCACCCAAATTTTCAGCCACTTTTAGGGAGGAAAAAGGTGCGTCTTATACTCCAAAAAATACGGTATATGATCCTTGCTGCCATCAGTATATGTAACACTAAATATGTGGTTGCGTTATCATAACTTTCCGATAGTATACCTAAGAGGCATGTTTCTGGTTTAAACTCAATATTTTGCTCAGTTATCGTTTCCAACCAGTTATGTATTTTCTCTCAGTAATTCCTTGCTTTCCTGCATGTCCACATGTGGTAGTAGGTACCTGGGATCTGATTTCAATTCCAGCATTTAGCGGATGAATACTTAAACATTTTTGCCAATCTTGCAGGTGGCAGATGCCACCTGTAAAACATTTTATAGAGGTTTTCTTTATAGGCCAAGGCCATAGTCAGTTTGTAGTTTCTATACCAGATTTCTCTAATTCTATATTATATCAGAAATTCTTTGCCCAGGGAATAATTATGTCTTTAACCATTTCTTCCTCCATTTTATAGTTCAGTAAATAACTATATTTTAAAATCATTTTTTCATCTGTCCCCATTAAAATTTTATCAAATGCTGTTTGTTCTTTATTTACACCCCATATTTTAACATCTTTTTCGTATCTTGACTGAACTGGAAAATACGGCCACCAAGATAAGTCCACCCCTTAACTCTGCAGTTGTAAGTTCACCCCTTTCATTTAAGATATGTTTGTAACATACCATTTTTTTTCCAAATTTATAAGGTTTGGATATATTAATGCCTTCATTGTGAAGAGCCAGACTGGTATTTCCCTATAATGTTGTGATTTAATTTTTTCCCAAATGTTAAGCAACGTGCTCCTCACATAATGCCTCTGGAAATATTTATGCGCTGTATTTCTGCCATACCAAAGGAAAGCATACCAGCCTAACTGAAGGTCATGCCCTTCTAGTAATAATAGTCTCCTGTATTTCAGATTTACCCAATATTTTAACCAGGTAAGAGCTGAGGCCTGGTAAATAATTCCCAGTCAGGGAGTCCAAAACCCCCATTGCTTCTAGAGTCCTGTAGCATTTTCAATTTTATTCTCGAGGTTTTTTTTACCTTGCCAGATATACTTCAAAGTCATTTTGTTCAATTCGTCAAAGAATTTCTTTTCTAATTTTACCAGTATTGTTTGAAATAAGAAAAGTAATTTTGGTAATATGTTCATTTTTACAACTGGTATCCTCCCTACCATAGATAACTGTACATTCTTCCACCTTTCCAAATCCACTTTAATTTGTTTTATCAGTTTTGTATAATTATCCTCTTTGATTGTCACACATCTTGCTGTTAGATAAATACCAAGATATTTAAACTTTTTTGCTATCTGTAAGCCAATTTTCTGTCAATTCCGTTTTTTGTTTATTGGTGAGGTTTTTGATTAATACCTTGTCTTTGTCTTTATTTATTTTCATCCCTGCCACTTCTTCATATTCTTCAATTTTCTTTATCAGTTTGGGACTAGTCTCAATGGGTTCTTCTACTATAAATACTAAGTCGTCAAGAAATGCTTGGAGCTTATACCTTTCATTTTTAATTTCCCTTTATTCCTTTATCTCTGTGTCCTGTCTAATATTCCTGGTTAGAACTTCTAATGTTAAAATGAATAGTAACAGGGAGAGTGGACAACCTTGCCTTGTTCCTTTTTGTATATTAAAGCTTTCTGTCACATCTCCATTTACCAACACTTTTGCTTTCTGTTAGGTGTAAATTGCCTTTATCGTATTCATAAATTTCCCACCAAATTCCATAACATTTAATTGTTGCAGCATAAATTACCAATTTATATTATCAAACGTTAATGTTAAAAACATTAGTTGTTTTTATTATGCATTTCATAATATTCTAGCTTATCCATAATTATTCTAACATTATTTCTTATTTGTCTCTTTGATAAGAACCCATTTTGATCTGGGTGGATGAAATCATTTAAAAATTTTAGTCTTTCAGCAATTATTGATGCGGAAATTTTGTAGTCTGCATTTAATAACGAAATTGGTCTGTAATTTTTTATTTGTGTTATATCCGAATCTTCTTTTGGAATCAGGGTGTTATAGGCCTCTTTCCGTGTGTTCAGAATCTTAGCTTCCGTTAATACGTCGTTATATACTTCTAACATTGACAGGCTCAAGGTATCTTATAATTCTTTGTATATGTCTACTGGTAGACCATCTGGTCCTGGAGTTTTATTGGTTTGTTTGTTTTTTGCTTTTTAATTGCATGAGTTAATTTTGCCATTGATATTCTTTCCTCCAGTCTATTCTTTACCGTTTCTGAAATTTTAGGTAAGTTAGCTTTGTCCAAGTATTGTATTATTCTTTCTTTTTTTATTTTATCAGATTTGTATAACCTCTCATAAAAGTCATAAATTGTATCTCTTCTTTTCAGGTTGGCTATATAATGTGCCTTCCTTATCCTGTAATTTTGTTATCCACTTCTTGTTTTTCTTTCTTAAATCTATAAGCTAGCCACCTTCCCGGTTTGTTAGCATTTTCAAAAAAGTTTTGCCTTGTTCTTTTTATTTGTTGTGCCAATTCGTTCTTTCCTATATTATTTAATTTTTGTTTAACCAGCTCCATTCGGTTTCTATATTATGTGGGGTTTTTTTGTGACTTTATAAAGCACTGTGAAGCGGTATATACCCTTTTTTCGGAGTATAAGACACACCGGAGTATAAGACACACCTTAGTTTTTTGGGAGGAAAATAAGAAAAAAAAATCTGCCTACCAGGTATTCATCTGACTAGTGCCTTAGTCTGGTCAGCTTCGGCACATTAGTTTGCTGGTTTAGAACGGGATAAAAAACAGCTTCTAAAGCACAGCTGATAGAGAGAAGCAATGAAAAATGCAGGCAAAACACGGGACATCCTTCACTCTTAGCACCTCATTAGGGCTGAAAAAAGCTTCTAAAGTACAGCTGATTTTCGGAGGGAGTAGCAATGAAAAAAGCAGGCAAAACATGTAAGAGTTAGGGCTGAAAAAAAGCTTCGAAAAAGCTACATTCGAAGTATAAAATGCACCCAAATTTTCAGCCTCTTTTAAGGGGGGAAAAAGTGCCTCTCATACTCTGAAATATACGGTAAGTCTAAGCGCTATTGCTATAGTTATTCAGCAAATGTTAACATTGTGATTATTATTATTATTATTATTATTATTATTATTATTATTATTATTATTATTATTATTATTATTATTATTATTATATTATTATTATTATTATTATTATTATTATTATTTATTCACAAAAAACGTAATACACAGCAAACGAGATTTATATGCTGGATTTCGTATCACTATATCACAAGTCGAACACTTCCCAAGCGTCTAGGACTGTGTGATGTATTTTCGTATGATGCGCGCAGATCCAAGTACGGTGGCTTTTGCAACTGACAGATTGTGATTTTGTCAATGTTTATTGTTTTCAAATGCCGGTTAAGGTCTTTTGGCACAGCACCCAGTGTGCCGATTACCACTGGGACCACCTGTACTGGTTTATGCCAGAGTCATCATAATTCGATTTTAAGGTCCTGATATCAGTTAAGTTTTTCTTGTTGTTTTTCATCAATTTGACTGTCACCTGGTATGGCGACATCAATGATCCACACTTTTTTCTTTTCCACAATCGTGGAATTATGTTCCAATAATAATAATAATAATAATAATAATAATAATAATAATAATAATAATAATAATAATAATAATAATAATAATAATAATAATAATAATAATAACAACAACAACAACAACAACAACAATAATAATTATTATTATTATTATTCCCCTCTTACTTGAGTTGGAGATTCAACCAGTTTTCCAGCACCACCATAAAAAGGAGTCAAATTCATTCTATTCTTCCCTTTTTATGTGGATTTTTAAATGGATAATTAATAAAATAGCAGGAGGCATTCTACAGAAGAGAAGGGATAGAGAAGGTAAGACAGCTGGGACCTCTACCTTCTGAGATGTCCTGACTTGTGGATTCCTGATAGATCCTCCTGGAAAACAGCTCCGGAGGGGGATTTGATGCATTCCTCCTTCTCACAGAATCTCTGGTCTGCAGAATGAAAGACATGAAATAGGAGGCAGGAGAAAAGAAAAATAAATAAGACATCACACAACGTGAGGTGGATTCTTGTCCTCTAAAAACAACTTCAATGCCCCAATATCTATCAATGAGCATAAAATTTACGTTGAGACATTTGTTAAGTGAGCATTGCCCTATATGACAACCTTTCTACCCACGCTTGTTAAAGTGAATCACTGCAATTGTTAAGTTAGTCACATGGCTTCCCAATTGACTTTGCTTGTCGGAAGGTCGTAACTGTCATAAATGGCATCACCACCAGATGGATTTGTAACTGGCTGACAAACCATACTCGACAGGTAGTCCTTAACGGGTCTACATATACATGGAGGGAAATAAGCAGTGGGGTACCACAAGGTTCCGTCTGTGGGCCAGTACTCTTCAACATCTTCATAAATGACTTAGATAAGGGAATAGAAGGGGAACTTATTTATTTATTTATTTATTTTGTTATTCTTATATGCCGCCCAACTCCCGAAGGACTCAGGGCGGCGTACAACAAAGAGAAATACAAGAATAAACAAAATTTCATAAAATTAAAAAATACAAAATTTAAAAACAGTATAAAAGCAACAACATCCATTCAGCAACATACTTACCAAATTTGCGGACGGTATTAAGTTGGCAAGAATAGCTAACACCCTAGATCATGGGTCCTCAAACTACGGCCTGCGGGCCACATGTGGCCCGCCGAAGCCATTAATCCGGCCCACGCAGGACTATGAGGCTGCCCCGCCCACATTGCCTCGCCTACCCTTCGGCCGAGCACAAAACTTACCTTCGTGAGCCTCGCAGGCTGGAACTGAAAGGTAAGGCCAACAATTTTGGCCTGCAGAGACGTTCTGGAGGCGGGGGAGGTAAAAAATGGGGTGCACAGATGCCCCAGACGACTAAAACCCGGGCAGAAATGGCCCATTTTTGGCCAAAACCCGGGCCATTTTTGCCTGTTTGGGGCTGCAGAATGCTTCTGGAGGCGGGGGAGGTGTAAAATGGGGCACACAGATGCCCCAGGAGGCCAGAAAATGGGCGAAAACGGCCCATGTTTCACCTCCTCCGCCTCTAGAAGATAGATAAAACAGTGACAGATAGACAAAGGGAGAGAAAGAGAGAAAGAGAGAGAGAAAGAGAAAGAGAGAGAGAGAGAGAGAGAGAGAGAGAGAGAGAGAGAGAGAGAGAGAGAGAGAGAGAGAGAGGGAGGGAGATATTTCTCAAGCTCCTTGGGGCTGAGAAGAATTGCTGCAAAACTGAATTTCCTGAAGTGGACCACTAGACTCCTAAACAACTGAAAATACGATCTAGTAAAAAGAAAAGTCAACCAAAAGAGCAACATGCAAACAAAAACAAATAAAACACCCCCAGGAGCAAAACAAATGAAAGTTAGCCACACCCACCCAGCCTGGCCCCCAACAGCCTGAGGGACTGTGAATTGGCCCCGTTTAAAAGTTTGAGGACCCCTGCCCTAGATGATAGGCTCAAGATCACTGGGCCCTATCTAACAAAATGAAATTCAATGTAGAGAAAAGTAAAGTTTTACACTTAGGTAAGAAAAACCAAAAGTACACATACAGACTGGGTGAAACCAGGCTTAATAGCAGTGACTGTGAGAGGGATCTTGGAGTCTCAATGGACAACCAGCTAAATATGAGCCAGCAGTGTGCGGCAACAGCAAAAAAGCCAACACAATCCTAAATTGCATTAACAGAGGGATACAATGAAGATCAAGTGAGGTACTAATACCACTCTATAAAGCCTTAGTAAGACCACACCTAGAATACTGCATCCAGTTTTGGTTACCACACTATAAAAAAGATGTTGATACTCTAGAGAAAGTGCAGAGAAGAGCAACCAGGATGATCAGGGGACTGGAGACTAAAACATATGAAGAACGGTTGCAGGAACTGGGCATGGGCATAGTGAAGAGAAGGACCAGGAGAGACATGATAACAGTCTTCCAATATTTGAGAGGCTGCAACAGAGAGGAGGGGGTCAAGCTTTTTTTCAAGGCACCTAAAGGCCAGACAAGGAATGGATGGAAACTGATCAAGGAGTGATTCAACCTAGAAATAAGGAGAAATTGTCTGACAGTGAGAACTATCAACCGATGGAACAGCTTTTGCCTTCGGAAGTTGTGGGAGTTTCATCACCAGAGGCTTTCAAGAAGAGATTGGACTGCCATTTGTCAGAAATGGTGTAGGGCAGGGGTGGCCAAACTATGGTTCTTTGAGGACCTGTGGACTTCAACTCCCAGAATTCCTGAGCTAGCCATGCATGCATGGCTGGCTCAGGAATTCTGGGAGTTGAAGTCCACAGGTCCTCAAAGAACCATAGTTTGGCCACCCCTGGTGTAGGGTCTACTGCTTGGGCGGGGAGTTGAACTAGATGACCCACAAGATCCCTTCCAACTTTGTTAATCTTAATCTAGTCTAATCAAATATGAAGCAGTTCCCAAGCATCTGAAATTTGACCATGTGACCATGTGGATGCTGCAAAGGTCGTAAATGTGAAAAATGGTCATAAGTCACTTTTTTCAGTGCCATAACTTTGAACAGTCAATAAGTGAACTGCAATAAGTTAAGGACTATCTGTATATTCTAGAATAGATAACGGAACAATGTCCTGCAAGAACTAGTGGAACATATCCACATGTTATGAGCACCAGAGTATAGGAGGGTTGAAGAATTTGAACACATTCTTTATTCCCTTCTGGGCTTCCAAGATGGAGGTCTCTCACCTGCAATTCGACTTGCTCCTTCTGCTCCTCTGCCTGACTCAGGAGGAAGCCTTCCGCCAGGGCCACCGCTTGGCAGCTGGTCTCCGCTCCACACTCCCGCACCCAGCTCTTCATCGGCAGGGGCAGAAGGGCCAGCAGCTGCTCCAGAACAACAAGGTCCAACATTTGGGTTTTAGTGTGTTTTTCTAACCCCAGCCATTGACTATAAACGTTGTAGAGACGGCTGCTAAGTCCTCAGGGACCTTCAGCCTCCTGGTAGTGAATGCTTCTAAAGTTCCAGGGCTGAATCTCTGAATGGATGAACGTTTTTTTGTCCAGGATATTCTGCCCAGATCCTGCCCAGATCTTTCCACAGCTGCCTGACTGAACAGCCGAGGCACCTTTTCCAGTTCCCTCACTTGCTGACGATTGTTTCTGCATCGTCTGTCTGTCCTTTAAGGAAATTCCAAATAGATCTGAGGAATCTTGTGGACACCTTTCAATTCATAGGATTATTCCGGTAGCTGCAGGGTTGACAACAAAGGTTATCCAGGCCTCTCCACCCAAAAGTTAACTCTTTGTTGTTAGGAAGTTTGTCGAGATGACTCTAGTTTCTGCATCTTTGATGGAAAAGAAAATAAATTCAAAGAATGAGAAGACTTGTGGACTTAACCACTAATTTAATTTAATTTAATTTAATTTAATTTAATTTAATTTAATTTAATTTAATTTAATTTAATAGATTTGTATGCCGCCCAACTCCCGAGGGACTCTGGGCGGCTGACAGCATTTCAAATCATTATTACATATAAAAACATGTAATTAAAAAGTATAAAAGTTAAAAAATATCAGACATTCATAACCAAGGGGGGAGACCCAAATATAGTCTGATTGGTCTCACTTTCACCCCGCCTGCTGGAAGAGCCAAGAGCCAAGACTAAACAACATTCATCCTTGAATTAAGACATGTGGACTTCAATTCCCAGACTTTAAAGCATTTTAAGAAACACCAGCCTCATCGGGCACACAGTGTGAATGCTGCATCTCAGCCCCACTTGCATCTCCGTCCCTGCAACACCTCCCTTCTTTTCTGCGGGCAGAGCCCCTTCGCGATCATGGAGAAAGGCTGGGAAGCAGTATGGGAAGCCCCCTCCTCTAAAAATGAAATATTTCTGGTAATATTGAAGTGGCAGAATAGAATATTTCCCCTAAAGGAGAAATGTAGAAACATGTGTCAGATTATTCATGAACTGGGAGAGCCAATGGTAACAAGGTGAGCCAATGAATAAGCATAGCAACTATGGGAACTAAACACAAATGAGTCTGTGCAGAGAATCAAAACTGAAGCTAGAACACTGGGCGTGACTCAGTCCACTCTGAACTCTGAAATGAAACTAACTGTTCTCTCCTGCCTGTGTGTTTGCCTGTAACTGCTGCTACATTAAAGAAGAACTCTGCTACTGGTATTGTAAATGCTCATCTGTTATTCTTGTATATAAATAAGTTTCTTATTTAAATCAATCCTGCTGCATCAGTCTGCCTCTGTGTGCTTCCTGGATTTAATTTTCTGCAACAAACTCTGACAACATGCTCTTGTTGGAAGTTCTCCCCCCCCCCCACTTCAGAAGAATAAAAAAAGGCGGATTATTATATTTCCCCAATCAGCCTCCATGTTGTTTCCAGCCTCTTTCTCCCAGCTTGGAACCGAAACAGATGGATTTTCCTTCAAACACTCTTGAAGACAGAAAGCAGACTCAGTCTTTCTTAATAGCACTTAGACTTATATACCACTTCACAGTGCTTTACAGCCCTCTCTAAGCGGTTTACAGAGTTCAGCATATTGCCCCCAACAATCTGGGTTCTCATTTTACCGAACTCAGAAGGATGGAAGGCTGAGTCAACCTTGAGCCTGGTGAGATTAGAACAGCTGAACTGCTGAACTAGCAGTCACTGAAGTAGGTTGCAGTGCTGCTTTTAACCACTGCACCATCTCGGCTCCTAATAGCCCCCAGCAGATATTTTGTGCCCATTAAGAAAGATTGGGACAGCCTGTCAAGATATTCATGAACTGGGAGAGCCAATGGTAACAAGGTCAGCCAATGAATAGGCATGGCAACTAAGTCAGCCAATGGGAGCGAACCACTTCTGAGAATTGAAACTGGAACTTAAGCTTAAGGCTGGGCGTGGCTCAGTCCACTCTGCTCTCTTGTCCACTCTACTCTCTGTGCTTGTCTGCTCTGCTGAAATGAAACTAATTCCTGCTTGTGTTTACTTGAAGAAATAATCTGCTAATTCATCTGTTACTACGTTTATAAAGAAGTTTATGAATCCAACTGAATCAGTCATCCATGTATGCTTCTGGTTTTGATTTTTTTGCAACAAACTTTAATACAGCCTATCTATAAAACAGAAGACCTTCAGCTGCAGGGTGATGGGATAAGGATCTGTATACTGCACTAGTCAAAAAGAGGGCTGTGAAAATATCTACAGACCCCTCACATTCTGGACACTGCACACCAGAACAACAAGACACAAGAACAGTTTTCCCCCCGAATGCCATCACTCTGCTTAACAATTAATTCCCACAACACTGCCAAAAAATTTACTAAGACTATTACTATTATTCTTCTCTTCCTTACTAGTATCTATCTCTTCCAACTTACTACTATAACCATGTTGCTTTTATCTTTCAATTTACATTGTTTTTATTTGTTACCTAATACGATTTGATAGCTTATTAGTAATCTTGACTATCACTAAGTGTTGTATCTTTTTATTCTTGATGAATGTATTTTATTCTCCTTATGTACACTGAGAGCATATACTCCAAAGACAAATTCCTTGGGTGTCCAATCACACCTGGCCAATAAAGAATTCTATTAGAATAGAATAGAATAGAATTCTTTATTGGCCAAGTGTGATTGGACACCCAAGGAATTTGTCTTTGGTGCATATGCTCTCAGTGTACATAAAAGAAAAGATACATTTGTCAAGAATCATGAGGTACAACACTTAATGACTGTCATAGGGTACAAATAAGCAATCAGGAAACAATATTGATATAAATTGTAAGGATACAAGCAACAAGTTACAGTCATACAGTCATAAGTGGGAGGAGATGGGTGATAGGAACGATGAGAAGACTAATAGTAATAGTAATGCAGCCTTAGTGAATAGATTGACAGTGTTGAGGGAATTATTTGTTTAGCAGAGTGATGGCGTTGGGGAAAAAACTCTTCCTGTGTCTAGTTGTCTTGGTGTGCAGTGCTCTACAGCGTCGTTTTGAGGGTAGGAGTTGAAACAATTTATGTCCAGGATGCGAAGGGTCTGTAAATATTTTCACAGCCCTCTTTTTGACTCATGCAGTATACAGGTCCTCAATGGAAGGCAGGTTGGTAGCAATTCCCCGCTGGCTGGGGAATTCTGGGAGTTGAAGTCCAGATATCTTCAAGTTGCCAAGGTTGAGAAACACTGATTTAGGTCATAAGATTAACCCATTTAGCAGAAGGCAGAGCTCACAGCATTGCACAATTTCCTAAGGGCATTGCAAGCACTGCACAACCCCAACCTACCCCAGCAGCATTTCAGGGCCTGTATCTTGGCACTCATCTAACTGTTCAGCTGACCCAGAATTGCAGCTTTTTTTTGTGTGTGTGTGGTTCTGTTCCTCAATAAACCATCTCTCCAATCTGCCTCCATGTTGTTCCCAGCGTCTTTCTCCCAGCTTGGAACTGAACCAGGTGGATTTTATTTTATTTATATTTATTTATTTTGTCAACACGTGTACAAGATAACAGGTATGATATAAACATAAACAAAAGCAAAGTATGTATAGGTAAATTTGGACAATTGGACAGAAGGACTGGGACGGTAGGCACGATGGTGCGCTTATGCACCATCATTATGCTTCCAATAGCAGCACCCCGGCCAACTCCCAGACTTTAAAGATTGCGAAACGTCGCTCTCATCGGGCACACAGTGCGAATGCTGCAACTCAGCCCGACTTCTGCACCTTCGTCCCTGCAACGTTCCCCCCCTTTTTTTTCTGCGGGAAGAGCCCCTTTGCGGTCGTGGGGAAAGGCTGGGAAGCAGCACCCCAGTTCCAGTCCGTCCTTGCACCCAGAGCCAGCAGGAGGAAATCCAGCCTGCCTCCTCCACGCATAGGCGCCAAAGGAAATGGTGGGGAAACTGCTTCTCCCTTCGGGCGACCCCCATTTCTCACCTTTGCTTCCCCCGCTGCCGCCTCCATAGGAAAGGGCGGCAGGGGAACATGGGACCCAGGACTCCTACCCCGGAGGAAGACTTGGCCCCTCCTCCAGGCAACCCTCCAGCGCGGGACCCCTTTGCACCGCCACTCACGGAACTCGGGAGTCACGTCGGGATCCGCGCCTCCGCCAACGTTTCCCAGCAGCCTTTGGGCGTCCCGCACAGGCCCCGCCTCTCACTCACAGCGCGGGAGTGGGAGGGAAAGAAAGGGCAGACGCGCCTCCAACCCCTTCGGACGCACGCGCTCGCCCCCCCCCCCCGCTAGTGGAACAGAGCAGCGCATGCTCAGTTCCCTTTCCAGAAGCGGAGAGCGCTCCCTGGTGGACTATGTCCTTTCAGGATTCGCTGAAAGGACGGGGAAGTGGAGCCTAATTGAGGGCGGTTGGGGACGGGGGTGGGGGTAGAGTAAGGGATGATGGGCTTGGGAGTAGCAGGAAAGGCTCCCTGTTGGAGAAAAGCGGCGTCGTCCCCAACGGTGGCAGCTTCTCCCATCCTCTTTCCTGTCCAGGAACCGTCTGCGGAGGTGGAGAAAACTGTCTTTGGAGGATTCGAACTAGTTTCCTTCAAGAAGAGTTTCTCTGGAGGCTCGGCAGAGATTGGAGGCGGCTTCAAAAGGAGCCAAATCCTGTCAGAAATGGCCAGGCGGGCAGAACATGAGGCTTTGGTTAACATATTTTGTATCTTGTGGTGGTTTTTTTTTCCAAAAAGTTTTTTATTTTTTCCTCCACCACTTTTACATATCAATGAACATATACCTTAAACCAGTGTTTCTCAACCTTGGCAGTTTGAAGATGTGTGGACTTCAACTCCCAGAATTCCCCAGCCAGCAACACTGGCTGGGGAATTCTGGGAGTTGAAGTCCACACATCTTCAAACTGCCAAGGTTGAGAAACACTGCCTTAAACTATTACAATAAAATACACAATTTTACATTTATACTCCATCATTTGAAAATCTTATCCATACGCTTATATCATCAATCATCAGTCTATTCTGCTTTTTTTTCCATTGTACTCCCCCTCTCTATCTCCATCATCTCCTCCTACTTTCTTACTCCTTCACTCTGTAGGAAGTTAGCACCCACCCCTCTCCTAGGAAATGAGATATCCTAGGAGATATTAAAAGGTAGAAAATATTCTGTGGAACACATCTGGAAACATGCTTTAAACAGACAAAAGACTCCTCTTAGAAACCCCCACCCCTTTGCCAATGGGTCATTGGGGGCTGGGCCCAGCTCACATATTCCCCTCACCTGGCCTGAATGACTTCTGCATAATAAAACCACAATAAGATTTGCCCAAGGCCCTTTCATTCAGCCAAAGCTGGATTAGACAAAAGCCAAGAGTTGCCCCAGCATGCCCTTAGGGGGTCTGAGAGCCAATGGGATACATTTCTATACAGGAACAGGAAATTTAAGAGGTGGGACCCAACAGACTATAAAACAAGGAACTCAGCATCTCCTCTTTCTCTTTTCTCTTTCACACCTGGAACCATGTAAGCTACCTTTTCTGTACAGGGGCTCATGCCATGTGCTCCTGTCTACCATTAAACCTTCTTTCCAAGCAACTTTCATGAATCCAGTGTCTTTTTCCCCACTTGGAACTGAACCCAGAAGGATATTTCCTTACAACAATTGGCGAGCCAGATGGGATTCCAAGCTAACCTCTCCAATGATCCTGGCCTAAATAAATTTATTTGACCTGGGCCATTGGAAATTAGGTTTTAAAGGGGTTTTGAGTTTCAATTCAAGGGCTGCTTGGAAAGAAGGTGAGTACCTACCTCTAAATTTTATTTTAAATCATAGAAAACTGGGAAATGTGTGTTTGCATGTGTGTATGTGTGTGTGGGGGTAATTTTTGCTTTTTAATTTTACTTTATGGCATATGTAAATTCCAATTTCAATTGAATAGTGTGTTGTCTGGGTACAAATCATTTTAGGGAAAAAATAATCATGCTTTTTGTTTAACCAAGTTAATGTATCTTCCTAAATCCTTTGATATTTCCTTCCCCCCCTTCTCCCCCCCCCAGCCCTGTTTTGTCTGCTAGCCATTGCAGGATACTCATTTTATGGTGGTTCTTTTCCACTTCTCCAAATCTGTTTTAATTTGTTGCACCAATTTATAATAGTTATCTATATTTTTGGTTTTCCTTACCTAGGTGTAGGATTTTACTTTTCTTTGCATTAGATAGGGCTCAGGGTCTAGTTGTTTTTTTTTTCTTTTTCTTTTTGAAGATGGGAACCACATTAGCTTTTTCCCAGTTTCTCAGGTGGTCCCCGTGTCCCAAGATTTTTTTTTAAGATGTGCAGTGGTTCTGAGATTTTATTTACCAGCTCCTTTAGGACTCTGGGACCTGGTGTTCTCTTACTGTCTTTGCTTATTTTAACTTTAGTTTACAGTCTGTTTTATTTTTCCTTTCCAGTTATATTTCTGGTTAGTTGGGTTGCATTTCTTTTTGCAAGAAGACATGCAAAGAATGAGTTAAGCAAGTCATGGCTTTCTCTGTGTTGCCTTCTCTCCTTAGTGGTCCAACTGTTTCCTTGATTTTTTTTCTTGTTTTTTTATGTATTGGAAGAATCTTTTATATTATCTTTCACCTTTGTTGCAAGTCGTTGTTCATTCAAGGCTTTTGTTTCCTGATTTTTCTTTACAGATTCTTGCTATCTGCTGATATTCTGCCTTAGTTACGTGTCCCTCTTTTCCATTTTTGTATCTGTCCTTCATTCATTCAATTTGTCAGTGAGGTCTTTGTGCAGCCATGCTGGTTTCTTGGATTTCTGTTTTTTTTTCTGATTGGTATTATGTTAATGATGCAGTTTTAAATCCTTCTACAACTTCGTCTTGGTTGGTTATTAACCTATTTTATTTCTCACTTGGTGCAAAATTAGTTTTCAAGTTTCCATGCCTTTAATTTCTGTGTCTGCCATAATATTTATATTTAGCACTTCCAGTATCAAAATGAATAGCATCCCTTTCTTGTGCCCTTTTTTATGTATTTAAAATCATTCTCATTTTATTTTTAATCTGTCTCTTAGAAAAAAGCTTAAGAGAGCTGAATGTATAAATTCATTTAGGAACCTTTTAGTTTGCTGCCATTATTGAAGTATATATTTTATAGTCAGCATTCAGTGAAGAGATGGGCCTATAGTTTTATCTGCATTAAATCTGAATCTTATTTTGGAATCAAAGTAATATTTGCTCCCATTCAGGAATGTGGTACCTTTACATCAATCAACACCTCATTATGTAAAATCTTTGTAAAATTCTGCCACTGGCCCACCTGGTCCTGGTGTTTGGTTGTTCTTTTGTCTCTTGATCTGCTTCTGATAATTCCATCATTGATATTCATTCATTTAATAGTTTTTGTCCTTTTCTGGTACTTTAGGCAATTCCATTTTTTTCAAATATTCTTTAATTTTATTTTCTGAAACTTCTTGCTCATACAGCTTTTCATAATATTGAATTATTTTTGTTTATCCTCATTTGGTAGTATAGAGTTTCTTTCTCATCTACCAGCCTATGTGTCAATGTCTTCTCTTTCTCTGTTTTGATTTGTGTAAGTTCTGTTTAGCGTTTACAGAGCACAGGACCTTCTGTTAGGGAAGGAGGAAGAATGTCTGTCTGTGTGTGTGTGTGTGTGTGTGTATATATGATTGAAGGGTGGGAAAGCAAATTTTGTTGTTGTTGTTTTTATGTGCACATCCCAAAAGCAAACCCCAGAATTTTTCGGTTCTACAATGTGAAGCCCGTGAGAGTGGAGGTCCTAGTACTAGCTGTATAGGGGCGGCTAGTCCTCGCAGATCCCCTTTTTGGATCTGATAAACCTAAGGAGATTCCCTACAGGAAGGGGGCCTTACTTCTATGAGGGAATCGGAAGTCCTTCCCAGAGTTTTTTTTCTCTGAAACTGTTGAGCGTGCCACTAGCTAAGCCAAAGTGAACCTTACATTTAAAGGATCACGGGAAGCTCTAGTTCGAGGGTGGCAGAGACCCGTGTGTGGGCTTGGAACCTGGGACGCCAGGAATATGTCTGTATGACAGGAATGTGCAAAAGTAAAAGCAGGAAACTTGTGTAGAAAATGGGCTTTGCTGAGGGATGACACAGAGAAACAAAACAAAACAAAACAGCCAATTTGGCTAAATAAAGGTACTTAAGAAAACAGAAAAGGAAAAATGTTGAGATGTTTGTTTGTTTGTCTCTCTCTCTTTTCTTCTCTCTCTCTTATATGTAACCACGTGGTTTGTTTGTTAAGATTTGTGCCTTCCCTAATTTAACTGAGATTTATGGCAGGAAGGACTTGTGTGTGTGTCCTGTCATCCTCTTTGTCCCTGTTTTTGTGTCTGTGTACGTCTTTGTCTTGTCTTGTGCGCACTCGAGTAATTGCAACTGTAAAATGTCTCTGTTTCCTAGAGATATGAATTTCAAATTGTTAGAAAAAAATTAAAAGCACTGAAAAGAAAGGAAAATGTCTTTGCCCAGTTAGGTCTGGCCAACCTGGTCTGGGACAAGGAACAGAGTTCAATTTTCCTATTCCTCTCTGTGTTTTTAAGAAAAGCCCAAATTTAAGGGACAATGTTTTAAGTTAATTTACAGGAAAATTTCATTCTTACATTTACTGTATGTACATGCAAACAGTTTTAATATTGCTCTTCTGTGATGTTTAATGGATGCCAATTCTCTGCTAAGATGGAAATGTCTGTTCATTTTTCCCCCCCGATGATGTCTCCATTTTGTTATAATTGATTTAACTGCGATACTGATGTGTTGTTTGTTTTCCTCAAACCCTGCCTACAAGCTATCTACCCCCCCAAATCTCTAATCCTTTTGCAATGCCTCTCGTGGTAGAATTACCAGCAAAAGGGGGAAGGGACCCTGTTCTTATGTCTTTCAGCCCTGCACACATGATCCTGAAGCCTATGGAAGCAGAGCAAATGGGCTCAGACACTGCCTCCAGTAAAGACATTCCATCCATTTGAGCCAGAATTGGGTTTGAATCTAGTCCTCTAGTCATCACAGCAATCAGAGTGGAGCAGATCTTTCCAAGCCTGACTGACCAGCCTTACCACCAAAACCTAAGGCCACCCAGCAGACATGAATGAAAGGACCCTGAGATGGACAAATAAAGACCAAACATCTATTTTCAATCCCCAGAAGACAGCTGAAAAGACTAGGGGGGAGGGGGGAACTTCATTGTAAAGTTTTCTTTCTTTGCTTCAGTCACAGAAATTCATTGTAAAGTTTTTCTTTCTTTCTTTGCTTCAGTCACAGAAATTCATTGTAAAGCTTTTCTTTCTTTCTTTGCTTCAGTCACAGAAATTCATTGTAAAGCTTTTCTTTCTTTCTTTGCTTCAGTCACAGAAATTCATTGTAAAGTTTTTTTCTTTGTTTTCTTTCTTTTCTTGCTTCATTCACTGAAATTCATTGTAAAGTTTCTCTTTCTTGTCTCATCTATATTGTAATCAGTTTAATGTACTCATGTAAGAATTGTATTGGGAGTGGTTGCCACAGTGAGTTCTGTACACTTTAGATTTCTGTCTAGTGGGAGGTAAATTTGTAGCTGCATACACAAACACACAGAGACACGCCATTCAGAATTAGACTGAGGTTATCCGTTTTCACCTACCTCCACCCAAAGCTGCTTTTAGCTTGCTGGTTTTTTTGTTGTTGTTGTTTTGACTCCTGCTTTGTGGCATTAAAGCCCAGGCAGTCATATCTCCCTGTTAATTCCATGGGGGAAGGGGACAGGTCCCCTCAGGCAATTTCCCCACTTGAAGAGCTAGCAGAAAAGATCTTCGAAAACCCAAGGCCTGACTGCTGCCCAGTAAACCAGGGTATTTTGCACTGGTGGTCTCAGGAGTAAGAGTCCCAGGGCTCATTCTAAAAAAAAAAAAAAAAGAAAGGAAAAGCCTGGATTGCACACTGGCTAACTTCAATTTGGACTCACAAATCCTAGATGCACTAAAGTAAGAGCTAGGGCAGATTCAAGAACCATCCCTTGGAAATGGGCAGCCTGTGATTTCAAGGTAAACCATGGCTGTGGGAATATTGTGGGGCCTGTGCTTGAAACCTGTCTGGGAGCTCATTGAAAGTGTTATCAAACATCTGAACATAATTGGCATGGAAAATTGGATACTGTAAATTTATTTCCAGAACTTTTGCCCTGGCCATTGACCATCATGATTGAAAGCTCTCCTTTTGGGAGCCACTGAAGGAATCTTGCTGCTGCCTCTTTCAACTGCCTCTTTCAACGTCTTCCCCTCTGCATCAGAGAAAATGGAAAGCACCCATAAAATCTCCCTGACCCGATCAATTTGAAGCTTGTGTCAAAACATGTGTTGCACTCACATGTTTTGAAAAAAAAATGAGGGATTGTAGGAAGTTAGCACCCACCCCTCTCCTAGGAAATGAGATATCCTAGGAGATATTAAAAGGTAGAAAATATTCTGTGGAACACATCTGGAAACATGCTTTAAACAGACAAAAGACTCCTCTTGGAAACCCCCACCCCTTTGCCAATGGGTCATTGGGGGCTGGGCCCAGCTCACATATTCCCCTCACCTGGCCTGAATGTCTTCTGCATAATAAAACCACAATAGGATTTGCCCAAGGCCCTTTCATTCAGCCAAAGCTGGATTAGACAAAAGTCAAGAGTTGCCCCAGCATGCCCCTGGGGGGTCTGAGAGCCAATGGGATACATTTCTATACAGGAACAGGAAATTTAAGAGGTGGGACCCAACAGACTATAAAACAAGGAACTCAGCATCTCCTCTTTCTCTTTTCTCTTTCACACCTGGAACCATGTAAGCTACCTTTTCTGTACAGGGGCTCATGCCATGTGCTCCTGTCCACCATTAAACCTTCTTTCCAAGCAACTTTCATGAATCCAGTGTCTTTTTCCCCACTTGGAACTGAACCCAGAAGGATATTTCCTTACAACAACTCCTCCTCTACTCTACTCCTTCTCTTCCTCCCCTTCTACTTCCTCTTACACCCTCTTAGCCTTCCCCTGAGTACTCTTTTATCCTCTTATGTTTAACAGACTAATGATAAAATCTCAAATTTAAACTCTTCATATCCCTTCTAAAAAAGAAGAAAAAAATTTTTTTTGTTGTTATTATATCATTTCTTTATATGTAACACTTTATTTCTAGGTATATACTGCTAACTTCATTTTATCTCCAAAAAAAGAAAAAAAAGTCTAGTTTTGTCATCTGGGATATTCACCAATTATTTTTCCAATTCTACTCCTGAATTCTCCACTGTTCATTAGTTTCCAAATTAATTTTTATTCTCCTACTTCTTAATTTTAGGCCTATTTGCTTCCTCCACTTTTTTGTCTCTTTATTCATTGTTTTTATATATTTTCCCCTCTATTTTATCCCTCCATTTTTAAAAAAATATTGTGGTTTTTGCGAGTCCCAGCCTGAAGGGGAGGAAGATGGGGCAGGGAAGACACAATCATGAAAATAGAGATTTTTTTCCCTTGTTTTCATTTCTCTAGTTTACACTTGTCAAATTTTTGTCTCCTGGTGAAGCCAAGAATAATCAGAAAAACCTACTGGCTGCTTGTGAGAAAAGAAATAATGCTGAAGAAAAAGAAAAGCTGTCCCAAAATGGGGAAAACGTTGAAAATTCTTGCTTAAATTTGATTAAACCTCTGTTGTTGGATATATGCTGGCAATTTTGCAGTAGTTGCATTTTCTTCAAGTTTAAATTCCTACTCAGAAATTTCCAGAATTGCATTTTTATCCCATTGTTTGATAAAGTATATTCTTGAGCATGTATGTCAGTAAATTATATTTCTTTTTAATATTTTTTGGAATTACACTTAGTAAAAAAAATGATGGTTTCATTTAAAATTTAATTTCCAAAATTTTCTGCATTATCACACACACCCCTAGTATTTTTGAGTTTTGTTACATGTCCATTGTATGAGGTAAAATGGCATTTCTGTTTAAATTGTAACTCATAGTAAATGTTATGGATTTGATCTATAATTCCTCCTATTGATGTATTATGATTGTTTCTTTGAAATTTTGTATCCATTTTATTATACGGTTTTTATTTCTTCTAATTCTTTATTCTCTCTGAATAAAGCTTTGAATATCTAATATAAGTGGTTTTATGTGTTTTCAATTCCACCTTTTTCTTCTTAATGTTCCTCCTTTGTTCTTAAGATGTTTATCCTTCCAGAAATTGGCACATCAGCCATGTTATCTTCTGTTCTTTTGAAGTGGTTCTTGGTAGATCTTTAATCTGTTCATTAAATCTGAGATTTCCATGTGTGATTATATTTTTCTCACAGTAATTGTTTTCAACATGGATGAAATTTGAAGGAGAAAATGATGAAATTGTTGGGATTATTTGAGGAAAATGGGTGTGTCACTTGACTCTCAGCAATATAGAGCTTGTGTGTGCCTATGCACATGTGTTTATAATGTTAGACAAACATCTGTGTTGGGCTGAAGAGAGAAAACTTTGAGGAAAAAAAGCAAAGTGAGTCTGTAACTATAAGAGCAGAATCTTCTCCACAGTAAAGGGAATGTTTCAAATAGTTGGGACAATTTCCCCCGTTGGGTGGGTATTCCTCTCTTCCTCTTTAGGAATTTGCTTGATAGTTTTAATCCTCAGGAAGCCTGAAGGTCTGGCTTTGCCATCTGGCCTGGGGATCACAACGTTGTATGGAGCCCAGAAAATGGCTGGACTCTTCTTGAATGCTTCTGCTCTCCCAGTGCCTTTATTGTCTGGCTTCTAATGGTTTAACCACTTTTAATGTTTATATTGCTTGTATGGCAGCTTTATTTTGTTGGTACTGTTTATTTTATTTATTTATTTATTTATTTATTTATTTATTTATTTATTTATTTATTTATTTATTTATTTATTTATTTATTTATTTATTTATTTATTTATTTATTTATTTATTTATTTATTTATTTATTTATTTATTTAGGATTTTTTTATAGGTCGCCCTACTCCCTGGGGACTCAGGACGGCATACAGCATATATAAAGCATTATGTTTTAACTATACGACACCTAGAGTTACAAATGTTATGTGGATGGCTATATAACTTTTATAAATAAAATAAAAATAAAGCCTGACAGTTTCTTCATTAAGAGAATGTCCAGATTTGAAGAGAAGTCTCCCAACAGTTTCACATAGATCATGAATTTCAGCAAATGTGATGAATTGGAGTTAAATATTCCCAGACCAAATGTTTTGTGAGAAGCTAGATCAGTTTCATAATGTTACCTGGTATACATAGATAGGGTCTTCTTGGGTAATGTATGCACAGAATGCTGCTTTATTTTATTCTGATTGATTGATTGATTGATTGATTGATTGATTGATAAACCAAAGCTAAGGCTTACAATCACTGGGATGCTTGGCCTCTCCAAGATCTGAGACAAGATAGCCCAGTGCTACAGGGAAGGCTCAACTCAACTGGATCCCTGCTAGAATTTGAGATGGGGTTGGTATTATAGTATATACCAAAATGATGCATGAAGTTCTACATTGGAGAATGAGGTTTTAGATAAGATGATGGAAGCAAGTTGTAAATGTTCCAACACTGGAAGTTTTTAAGAAGAGATTGGATAACCATTTGTCTGAAGTAGTGTAGGGTATCCTGCCTAGGCAGGCGGTTGGACTAGAAGACCTCCAAGCTCCCTTACAACTCTGTTATTCTATTCTAAGTACTTGCCTATAGGAGAGGTCAGTGGCAGACAAAGAAGCAGCAGCTCCAAAGTTCAAACTAAGACTGCAGATTCAACAATACAAATGAGAATAATAGAATTATAAGGGACCTTGGAGGTCTTCTAGTTCAACCCCCTTCTCAAGCAGGAGATCCTATATCATTCTATGCAAGTGGTTGTCCAATCTCTAAATCAAATGGATGACATACATTTTGTAGTGGGGGGGAGGAGAAAGAGAGACTCCTAACACAGTTTAGTACACACATAAATTGAAAGTATAAGGGGGACATGTATTTGTGGTGGTGGATTATTTCTATTGTGATGCAAAAAGAAAAAAGAAAAAAAATTTCTTATTTGTGTGTTTGTGCTTTTTTTTTAGAAACATTAGGCTGCCAATAATATTTCGGAAGAAATTAACTGGCATTTTTGGGAAATACGTGGCAAGTCAATTCATATCTTATTTTGAAAATAAATATTGCTTTGTATTCAGGTCTGGTCTTAAAAAAATAATATAGCACTTGGGGATGAAGATGCAGCCCAGAAGTCCAGCACTGGAGGCCAAGATGGAAAAAACCTGCACAGCCACCATATACTTTCCTTTGGTGCTCAGGTAGGTGGGTACAAAGGTTATCCAGACACTGCAGAAGACCAGCATGCTGAAGGTGATGAGTTTGGCTTCATTGAAGGCTCCAGGTAGATTCCTGGCCAGGAAAGCCACTGTGAAGCAGATGAGAGCCAGGAAGGCCATGTAGCCAAGGGCAAGGTAGAACATGACAACAGAGCCTTCATTGCATTGCAGGATGATCTCCGCAGATTGTGAGTACATGTCCGACTCAAAGAATGGGGGAGAAGTGCCTAACCAGATGCTGCAGAGAGCAACGTGGACACCAGAACATGAAAATATGATGGAATTAGCCAGGCTCTTCCCTAGCCATCTCTGCACTTTATTCCCTGGTTTTGTGGCCAAGAACGCTAACACCACCATGACTGTTTTTGCCAAGACGGTAGAAATGGCAACTGAGAAGATGTTGCTGAAAGCTGTTTGTTGAAGAAGGCAAGTAGCTCTCCTTGGTTGGCCAATGAACAGGAATGAGGTCAAGAAGGAGAGCAAGAGGGAGATGAGGAGGATGTAGGAGAGATCTCGATTATTGGCTTTGACTATGGGAGTTTCTCGGAATTTAATTAACGTTCCCAAGACAAAACCTGTTATCAAAGACAGGAACAAGGCAAGGGAAGCCAGGACAATGCCCAGATTTTCTTGATAAGATAGGAAAGTTTCAGTCTTAGGAATACAGTCATCTTGGTTGTTGTTTGGATACTGTTCTGCTGGACATTTGGTGCATTTTTCAGCATCTGAAAAGAGTGAGGAAAAGAGTGAGTTAGTAAGGAAGAAAGAAAGTAAAGGCAGGCAGGCAAGAAGGCAGGCAGGCTGTACTGGTCCTGTTAAATCCAAGCTTTTACACTTGCATTAGTGAAGGAAGGGAATGAAAGGGAAGATAAGAAATTATCAATTTCCTTAGAGAGACTCCAGTACCACTACTAAACAAGATGAAGATCAAGAAATACCATATCCCTTTTAATGTCAAGGCCCACTGATCCCCCTTTTCTTAGTATTCTCCTGATTTAAATTTCATTATTATTCCTTATCCCTCTCTATAAAATAATATTAAAAGAAATTATCTTTTTAAAGCCAAGGTTTAACAGGCCTATTACATCATCATTTCATGAAAAATGTTAGGGTCTATGGTTATCCCAAATGTCTGCACTTTTTCATGGGAGTCCCTCACCTTCTGTGGTGGAGATGGTTCCTTCTGCACAAGGATGACAGTCATAGCAGCAGATGGGATTCCCTTCCTGAGCCACCTTCATGAATCCGGGACGGCAGCTTTCTACACACCTGGAAGGAGGCAGGGGCTGAGGAGAGAGAAATGCAAAAATGTCCAGAAAATAAACCTATTATTAGGAAAATGGCATAGGAGGAAGGTGTTGGTGACCACAAGTTCAATATTTAGCTGTGACAAATTAGGAGCCAATGAGAAATGTGAAACTCATCAAATGGATTGAACTACATATTCCTTCTCTATTTATCTTCCATTCTGATATTTCACATGCAATACAAATTTACACTTTTATCTTAAATTTAGATATTGAGTTTGTCAGGGAAATATTCAATGGACTCTTCTCTTTGGCTAAACCATGTACCGTATTTTTCGGACTATAAGATGCAGCTTTTTGTCTCCCAAAACGGTGAAAATGTCTGTGCGTCTTATAGACCGAATATTGCTGAACCCCACCCACCCACCGGCCATTTTTTGGCCTCCACATGCCCCATTTTCGGGCCTTTTTTTGGCCTGATATGGGGCCCTTTTCCGGCCTGATATGGAGCCTTTTTTTGGCCCATTTTTGAGGCTTTTTCGGCCCATTTTTGAGGCTTTTTTTGGCCCATTTTCAATGCTTTTTTGGCCCATTTTTTCCCGAACAAATGTGCCACAAAACGCCTCAAGAATGGGTTGGAAAAAGCCTTAAAAGGGGCTGAAAACAGCCTCGAAAACAGGCCAAAAAAGTCTCAAAAACGGACAGAAAAAAGGCTGGAAAAGACCCCCCCCAAAAGGCCCCAAAATGGGGCACACGGAGGTCAAAAACATTTTTTTTGTTGTTTTCCTCTTCAAAATTTAGGTCCGTCTTATAGTCAGGTGCATCTTATAGTCCGAAAAATACGGTAACTTGCATGTCTGGCTCGATCTACTTCCCTTTCCATAGACTCAGTAAATCGTTTTTATGAAAATTGAATAGTATGGCCATTAAAGAAGAATTTTACACTCTAGAAAACCTGGTCAGCTGACAGAAAAATTCATTGAATTTCATCAAAAACGATTTCATTGAAATTCATTGAAAACGAAACTCCCACCTATCCCAAAAGTCTTCTTGTAGCCACCTTCAGTGGGATAAAATAAATATTACTCGCACCTTGTTCAGCATTTCTACCTGTGGGATATTCTTCTGTTTAATGGTAAGTTCAAAATTCTGAGATGCCCACTTTTCTAGACTCCCAGTTTTTACTCTCTTGACAGAGGTGTTGGGGAAAATGACCCAGTTCAAAATGTCGAGGTCAGCTGTCAGATCTCCTTTCTCATCCAAATATACCCCTTCTATGGAATTATTGTGAAACTGAGAACTTTGAAGGAAAGAGTGAAGCTGGAAAAGAAAAGAAAAAGAAGAATTTAGAAAAGACACCAGAAGTTCTTTCAAAAGATCTTTTGTTGTATGCTGGGAGGGATGTTCAAATTCAGATTCAGATTACTAGAGTTGGAAGGGATCTTGTAGGTCATCTAGTCCAACCCCCCGCTCAAGCAGAAGTCCCTACACCATATGTGACTATGTGACTATTCCTCTCTCTGAATTCAAAAACCAGGTTCTAGTTTCAGTTTTCAACTTGTTTAGAAGAGTATCAATAAACAACGGAGTAATAACAGCTGTAGATTAGAATTATGATTGTAAAGTACAGAAGTTTTGACATCTCATGTTCTGGTTCCCACTACTTTCTCACAGCAATGCTTATGTACAATGAAATTGGTGGAAAACAAACAAACAAACAAACAAACAAATAAATGTCTGTGTCTGTCTCTCTCTGTGTGTCTAAAGGCAAACAACTAATCATTTTTTATTGATTGTTTTATTAAGCTAAAAAAAAAATCTTTAAAAAAATCAGCCATTCAGATTTTCCTTTAATTTAAGGGATATAAGGTGATTTTTCTCTTTTGTTGTATCATTGATTGCCCAACTGAGGTAAACTGTACTGTAGCTTCAATTATCCTACCTTTCTTTGTTGTACGGGAAGTATAACCAAGAATCTAATGCAATCAGTCCACAATATTTCTCTTTTTGCTAACGTCATTCTTTTCAGTGATTGAAGAGCATTATCTGATTGTCTCTCACTATATAAAGAGTAAACATAGGTTGGCTCCTTCTTAGTACAGCTTTAACACACTGCTCCAATTAACAGGTCAAAAGTGCTGGTAGCACAGAAGAAGTCTCGTGTACTCTCATCATGCCAACAACCTTATGAACTAGAAGGAGGGAACATGACAGGTATAAGTTGTGTGAGTTATTTTCCTCATGAATGCTTCTTCTTGTAAATTGCTTCTCAGTCTTTGGTAAGATAAGAAACCTCTAAAGCAGTGGTTCTCAACCTTCCTAATGCCGCGACCCTTTAATACAGTTCCTCATGTTGTGGTGACCCCCAACCATAAAATAATAAAATTATTAGGAAACTCAGGGGTCGGTTCTAACTTACCTCGCTGCTGGTTTATTTCCTCCTGCACTGCGTGGCCGCGCCTCATGGGCACGCATGCGCAGTGCCGAACATTTTTTTAGAAAATTGCAAAATTTGGCTTCTGCGCATGCTCAGAAGTTCCCATGGTACAGATTTTTTTTTTGCAGTAGTCTATTCGCATGTGGGTGGATCCGCCTGGAGACGGATAGAGGAGCAGTGTCTCGGTTCCTAAGACCATCAGAAATATGTGTTTTCCAATGGTCTTAGGCGATACATGAAAAGGGTCGTTCGACCCCCAAAGGGGTCGCGACCCACAGGTTGAGAACTGCTGCTCTCTAAAGTTTAGTTACCTCTCTTGGGGCCCAAGTCTTATCCCGCCCCTCTTTCTGTGCTTCCTTATAATGGACTATTGCATAATGAGATTTTTTTGGGCCTTCCTTTTGTACAATACATTGGGAGAAAAATTAAATTATCATTGACAGTTAAGGGATTTTTTGGGGGGATTGTCTGGCAAAGGAACGACAACTATTCTTTGTGCTGGCCCTCCAAATTGCCAGCTACTCAATATTTAATAATAATAATAATAATAATAATAATAATAATAATAATAATAATAATAATAATAATAATAATAATAACAACAACAGAGTTGGAAGGGACCTTGGAGGTCTTCTAGTCCAACCCCCTGCTTACGCAGGAAACCCTACACTACTTCAGACAGATGGTTATCCAACATCTTAAATCTTTGATTGCTTTGTTTAGCCAGTTTTTGTTTTAAGTATTTTTATTTTGTTTTACCATAAAAGGTAAAATACAAAACATAAAAATAAACAAAACAAACATATACATCCAGCACAAACAATAACAACAAAAAATGGTGTACAAAAACAGAGAAAAGGTGATCCAAATACCAAGTAAATTTAACATTTAATGTATAGAATCCACCCTGGCTGGATGCTGAAAAAAGAAAAAAAACAGTAAGTTTGCTTCCCCCTTTTACACACACATAGACACACACACACACACACACACACACACACACACACACACACACACACACACACACACACACACACACATGAAAGATCAGTCCAACAGCTAAACATTACACTTATCTTCAAATCCCTCTGTTAACAGTCTGTTATTCTGTTTAATGCATAGTAAGTCCATGGTTTTCAGTCTCTTATAAACCTGTCTAGTTCATTATTTCAGGTCAAAGCAATTAATTTCGCCATCTCTGCTAATTCAATCAATTTTAAAATCCATTCTTCAACATTAGACATCCAATTTTAATTAATTGTTAATAAACAAGCTTCAACCTTCTAAACTTCCCAGACCAGAGAAAGTTGGCCATTTGCTACCACATAGCAATAGCACTTAGACTTATATACTGCTTTACAGCCCTCCCTAAGCGGTTTACAGAGTTCAGCATATTGCCCCCAACAATCTGGGTTCTCATTTTACTGACCTCAGAGGGATGGAAGGCTGAGTCAACCTTGAGCCGGTGAGATTTGAACAGCTGAACTGCTGAACTAGCAGTCAGCTGGAGTAGCCTGCAGTAGCTGCATTTAACCACTGTGCCACCTCCGCTCAGTGGTTAAATGCTTAGACCTGCCATGGCTAGAGTCTCTCCAACAATACTGAAACATGAGAACCTTGGCAAAAGAATAAAATTGTTGATAGCCAAGGAATGGGGAAAGGCTCTGGGTAAAGAGCCCTTCATTGAGTAGAAGGGAAGCCCATTGATTGGGATTGGTGGACAGAAGTGTTAGACTTGCCCATCCCATCAGAAGGGATTGAATCAGGTTCTCTGGGACACAGGAGAGAGAAACGTCAAAGAGAAGAGACATGGATACAGTATAATATCTTGGCCAAGAAAAGAGTTAGTAGAAGATATTTCATTGAATAAAAAAAGGATGGCTGAACAACCAAGATATCAGAGTATTGACTATGACAACAGTTAAAAGTGGAAATATTACAAAAACAAGGATCAAAGGGAATAGAAATGAGAAGAAGGGAATGGAAAGTTGGAATTAGGTTACATTTGAATTTTAGGATAATTTATTTTTTGGGAATAAGTAACTGAAGCACACATTTACAAAACAGATTCCCACCTGCAGGAAAAAAACATGGCTAAGGAGAGAAAAATACCTGCCAGGCCTTCAACCTTGGAGCTTTGACCTTCATGCCCCTGTTCCTCACTGATCTCTTGAATGAAGATATATAAGCTGAATTTAAGACCTTTCCCACAGCCCAGATGGTGTTGTAAATGAGATAGCTATCCAGAGCCAGGACCCGATCAATCTCCGCTTTACTCAGAGTCACCAGATCTTCTCTCTGTCTGCATCGTCTCCAGACTTTCACGGAAATATAGTCCTTAGTGGATGAACATGTAAACGTTTTCTCCAAAAAGTTAGATAGGGATAAGTGAAAGAGTTTTAAAGCATCATAGTTTGCCCATTTCCTTTTCCGTACCAGAAAGGAAAAAATAGCACTAAAGTATTTCAGTGAAAATTGATTATACATCAACTCAGGACTCAGATCCCAGTGAGCTGTGGTCATCCAGACTTTTCCTTCAATAGGTTGCTGAACTCTTTGAAATGCTTCTTGTAGAATGATTATTCCTAAATGGAATGAACTAGTCTCTGAACCATAAATAAAAACATTGACTTTTCTCCATTTATAATATTCTTTTAAGTTTAACATACATGTATTAATATTTAATGTAAAACTTTGATGTACAACTGCACAAATGCCATTCCTTAACATCAAAGAAGACATTGTCCTCATGAACCTCTCCCCCTGGTCAGTTTCTGGAGCAATGAGACCAACCAAGGTCCACCTGAAATGGAGTAGCAGTTGGACAATCCCTGGATACTGGACTCCTTCAGCAGGGAGCATGGGGTAGAAGAAAGGAAACTGAGTTTTATCCCTCAGAAGATGGGAAGCAAAACTGTAACTGATCTGAAAGGAATGGAAGATGGTGGAACTTTAAATGAAACAAGCAAAATGTATTTTCTCTCATTTCCATAATAAATCTTCCTGTCTGGAACGAACTAGTCTCTAAACCATAAACACAGACATTGATTTTTCTCCACTTGCAATACACTTTGAATTTTGAAACCATGTGAAATGAATTTAGTTTAAAAGCATGGATATTGAATTGCACAAATGCCATTCCTTGACATTAAGGAAGACATTGTCCTCATGAAGCTCTCCCCCTGGTCAGTTTCAGGAGCAATCAGACCAACCAAGGTCCACCTGAAATGGAGGAGCAGCTTGACCATTCCTGGGTACTGGACTCCTTCAGCCGGGAACATCGGATTGAAGAAGGGAAACTGAGTTTTAGTCATCAGACTCTTAGAAGCAAAACTGTAACTGATCTGAAAGGAATGGAAGGCGGTGGAATTTTACATTAAAAAACAAAACAAAATGTGATTGCTCTCATTTCCATTATCAAACTCTGCTTTTAATTTGTAGCAGAGGATCTCTGAAAGTTGTATGACTGAATTTGTCTCCCCAAGAAAGACGCACCTGAGGGACTTTGTAGGTGCTCAACATGGTTGAAATCTGGATGGAGATGCCAGTATCAGCGTCTTCCATAACAGCCACTGTGTTTCTCTGCCTTCCACACCTATAGTTGGGGACATTGGCTTCTCCATCTGAAAGGAGATCCAGCAAAGCATCTGGAGTCATTTCTACTTTGAAGAAATTTTCATAAATATTATAACCCAAGGTAATGTTGGGTAAGAGATGGCTGTTCTGGTTGATGTCCTCAATTGCAAATAGGAAGGGTAGAAATTTCCAAAAACGTTGGAGTCCACGTCTGTAGGTACATATCAAATGAAAATAACACTTACCTATTCTTCCTCAACACTTTTAATCTATTCAATTGCAATTATTCTTCAACAGTTTGCAACATTCCAAAATAATACCATGGAAAAAGAATAAGAACGACAAAAATTGCATCATACAGGATTTGAAAGACTCTCTCTGTTGTTTACCCTAATACCACTTCAAATTCATGCATTGGTCTTCAAGATTTTATTGCATACATGATGGTGGTTTCCTTACTTTTAATAAGGGTGGATGATATACCCAGACAGCTTAAAAAGTATTTATCACTAGCTCTTGTATTTTCTAGATATTACAAATATTCTTTGAATTGGTCCAAGAATTTCACTGAAAAGGCTCCCACATGGATGACCAGGTTATTTTCCCTAACTCTGAGAACCCCAATTGCATGAATGTTTGTTGGTGCTTCTGGTTTTTTCATGGGCATGAAAATGATTCATGATTCTTTTCCTGTTTTCTATATTTTTTAACTTTAATTATAAGTCACTCAGAGTCAAACAACCTATGAATGGAAGGAAGGAAGGAAGGAAGGAAGGAAGGAAGGAAGGAAGGAAGGAAGGAAGGAAGGAAGGTAGAGAGAAAGTTAGAAAAATTGCAAATCAAAGGGGGAAACACTTGTGTTTTTGAAGGACTATAGACATTCTTGTTCTACTTGTTCTACTTCTTGTTCTTCTTCTTGTTCTACTCCAAAGCACCTGAGGGTAGAACAAGAAGCAATGGGTGGAAACTGGTCAAGGAGAGAAGCAACTTAGAACTAAGGAGAAATTTCCTGACAGTTAGAACAATTAATCAGTGGAACAGCTTGCCTCCAGAAGTTGTGAATGCTCCAACACTGGAAGTTTTAAAGAAGATGTTGGATAACCATTTGTCTGAAGTGGTGTAGGGTTTCCTGCCTAGGCAGGGTGTTGGACTAGAAGACCTCCAAGGTCCCTTCCAACTCTGTTGTTGTTGTTGTTGTTATTATTATTCATAAGAGTGACTTTCATGCAATGCAGGAAGATGGACTTACATGGAGAATTTTGCTGAAGGACTTCTACTGAAGTTTAATGAATGAGACCAAACCTTTTTTGTAGAGACTATGCCACTAATGAAGTAATCTCCCGGCTTGTAGTGATTCTTTGGGTTCACTTCACCTTGCTCCAGAGTCAGGAGGCATTTGGCTTTGAGCATCCCACTGTCTGTCTGTGGCCACTGAAACAGCACAAGTAGAAGTAGCAGCAGCAGCAGCAGCAGCAGCATGGCTTCTGTTCCTGAGCCTTCTCTGTAGCACTTGCTTTTTAACAAAGAATGAGGAGGTGGAAGAAACCAAAGCCTCTCCAAGACAGAAGCTTCAGATCCAGTCAGAGTGCAGCCAAAGCCCTTACTTGTCCTGCTTGTCCCACCCACAGATTCTCTTTCGGTCTCCAGAGTCATTTATGCACCCGGCTTTGCTGACTTAGATTCCACCTAATATTGCTTTTGACATCAAAACCTATTCTGACATGTTAATAATATTACATTTTCTGTAAGTTTGCAGAAATCTCCCTAGTGTACTAACATAAAGGGGAAAAAATCACTGTGATTTGGATAATTGCAAGTAAAAGCAAACTCGACTCTCTCAACCAGGAGTGAGTGAATAAACAAGGTGCCAAAAGAGAGAACTAACAAATGTGGCTTAAAACTTTGAAGATGGGGCAATGAGACTTCAAAGATGAGACTGGAGAATTTGGCTCCAGATCTATCCAACAAAACACTTTTAGAAAATTCAAATTAAGAAAGACATTCAGCATGGCCATGATTAGTGGCATATTAATATCGTTTTTTGTCTAGAGGGATTTGATCAGTCTGTAGATAACTGTGAATCCCACTTATGGGATGTTATTTCCTCTTGATGTTATTAAGTTTCACTTATGGGTCCCCTGAAATGCAACAAAATCCTGCAAACAAGATCTTTAAGAGTGTTCATTTGTGTGTTGCCCATCTCACCTACAGTAGTGGCCAAAATTGTGGAAAACTTTTGGGAAAAGTGTATTTTTGAGGTTTGATGGCTAATAACACCACTTTTTTGGGAGTTTCAAGATAATCATATTCCTCTGCTGGAATGGCCTGGGAATAGTCCAGACCTTAACCCAATTGAAAATCTAAAGAAACTTGTTAGTCAGAAGCGATAAAATCCAGTTAATAGAAGCAATCATTCAATCTTGGTTTCACATTATAAGAGCTGCAGAACTAAAAGACTTGGTTCACTCCATGGGAAGACATTGTAAGGCTGTAATTCACGCTAAAGGTTACCCAACTATTAACTGAAGCGGAGGGGGGTGTGGGACCAACCCCGGGCCCAGTATGAGTGGAGTGTATGGCCTGTCGGGAGAACGGAGGACCAGCGGGGGAGGGGAGGGGATCTCTGGGGGTAGTGGGAGTAGGAGCATTACGGTCATAACAGGGAGGGGTAGGTATGGCGGGAGCAGAGGGGTAGGCCGCTCTCGGGGAACGAGGATTCGCTGTTTACAAGCGATTCCTTGTTCTGGCCCCTCTGATATGGTTCCATCTAGCTCAGCCCGAGTACCTGGTAACCAGGGATGTCAGGGCCCCGGGCTCAAGCTGCTGCTGTTGAATGCCAGGTCGATTATGAACAAGGCCCCCCTTGTACGGGATCTAATCCTGGAAGAGGGGGCTGACCTGGCATGTATTACTGAAACCTGGCTGGGTCAGGAGGGGGGGTCCCCCTCTCCGAAATATGCCCGGACGGGTTTTCAGTCCAGCATCAGCCGCGACCCCAGGGAAGGGGTGGAGGAGTGGCTATTATAGCTCGCCAGAACCTTTGCCCTCGAAGGAGCCCTGCCCCGGAGATTGTTGGGTGTGAGACGCTCCTTCTGAAGTTGGACTTAGGGGTTCAGGTGGGCCTTTTGTTAACGTACCTGCCTCCTAGCTGCATTGCAAAGGCCCTGCCTGTTCTGCTTGAGGCGGTTGCGGGGCTGGCGATTGAGTTCCCCAGGTTGATGGTGCTGGGGGACTTTAATCTGCCATCGCCCGGCGAAGCCTCAGGGGCAGTCCAGGAGTTCATGGCTTCCATGACAACCATGGACCTGACCCAAGTAGTTCAGGGTCCGACTCATGAGGGAGGTCACACGCTTGACCTTGTGTTTCTCTCGGGGCAGTGGAGAGATGATCTGAGGCTGAGGGGTTTAGTCACAGTACCCTTGTCGTGGTCAGATCATTTCCTTCTGAGGATGGATTTCATGGCACCACTCCTCCACCGCAAGGAGGCGGGACCGACTAAGTGGTTCCACCCCAGGCGCCTAATGGAGCCCGAGGGATTCCAGAGGGAGCTTGGGGAAATACCTGAATCCCTGGTACACAACTCGGCCGAGGACCTTGTAGCCACCTGGAATCGGGTGGCGGCGGGGGCCTTGGATCGGATTGCGCCTTTGCGGCCTCTCCGTGGTAGCGGATCCAGGAGGGCCCCTTGGTTTACTGAGGAACTCCGGGAGATGAAGCGCCATAAGAGACGCCTAGAGCGATGATGGAGATCTAGTAAAGCTGAGTCTGACCGGACACTTTTAAGAACTTTCATTAAGTCTTACTTAGTGGCGATAAGGGCGTCAAAATGTTCGCATTTTTCCACCCTTATTGCGTCCGCTGACTCCCGCCCAGCCGCCCTGTTTAGGGTGACCCGCTCCCTCCTAGCCAAGGAGGGTGGCGAAGATCCCTTGCAGGGCAGAGCTGAGGAATTTTCTCGGTTTCTGGCGGATAAAGTCACTCAGATTCGGACAGACCTGGACTCCGATTGGGCAGTACAGGCCGAGGTGACAGGGGCAGGTCTTAGTCCTGTTATATGGGAGGAGTTTGAACCGGTGACTCCTGATGATGTAGACAAGGCCATAGGAGCGATGAGTTCCGCCACTTGTTTATTGGAACCGTGTCCATCCTGGTTGGTTTCGGCCACCAGGGAGGTTTCACGCGGCTGGCTCCAGGCGTTGGTCAACGCTTCTCTGAGAGAGGGGTCCGTCCCGCGGCCCTTAAAGGTCGCGGTGGTGAGGCCCCTCCTCAAGAAGCCTTCCCTGGACCCAGCGGATTTAAAGAACTTCCGTCCGGTCTCCAACCTTCCCTTTGTGGGGAAGGTTGTAGAGAAAGTGGTGGCACTCCAACTCCTACGGCTGTTGGATGACACTGATTTTCTGGATCCCTTTCAATCGGGTTTCAGGCGCGGCTACAGTACGGAAACGGCTTTGGTCACTCTGATGGATGACCTCTGGCGAGCCCGGGATGGGGGTCATTCCTCCATCCTGGTGCTACTTGACCTCTCAGCGGCTTTCGATACCATTGACCATGGTATCCTTCTGCGTCGTCTCGGCGAGGTGGGAGTGGGCGGCACTGTGTTACAGTGGTTCTCCTCCTACCTCTCTGACAGGACGCAGTCGGTGTTGACAGGGGGGCAGATGTCGAGCCCTAGGCCCCTACTTTGTGGGGTGCCGCAGGGCTCGGTCCTCTCGCCCATCCTGTTTAACATCTACATGAAACCACTGGGTGAGATCATCTGACGACACGGGGTGAGGTATCAGCAATATGCTGATGATACCCAGTTGTACATCTCCACCCCGTCTCAATTCAG
Organism: Diadophis punctatus similis; assembly: GCA_023053685.1. Taxonomy (NCBI): domain Eukaryota; kingdom Metazoa; phylum Chordata; class Lepidosauria; order Squamata; family Dipsadidae; genus Diadophis; species Diadophis punctatus. The sequence goes on along the minus strand of JALIGW010000002.1, from coordinate 243,014,832 downwards.
GGAAGCCGTCGATGTAATGTGCCGCTGCCTGGACGATGTTATGGTCTGGATGGGGAAAAACCGGCTAAAGCTCAACCCTGACAAGACCGAGTGGCTGTGGATATTGCCTCCCAAGGATTATGTCAATTGCCCCTCCTTGGTTCTTGGGGGAGAGAAATTAACTCCCTCAGTACGGGTTCGCAATTTGGGTGTCCTCCTAGACCCACAGCTAAAATTGGAGCAACATCTTTCAGCTGTGGCTAGGGGGACCTTTGCACAGGTTCGCCTAGTGCACCAATTGCGACCCTTCTTGGAGAGGGAGGCGCTACTCACAGTCACCCACGCCCTTATCACCTCCCGGCTGGATTACTGCAATGCGCTCTACATGGGGCTACCCTTGAAGAGTATCCGGAGACTACAGTTGGTGCAAAATGCGGCTGCTCGTGCCGTGGTGGGTGCGCCCAGGTACACCCATGTAACACCTGTCCTCCGGCAGCTGCATTGGTTGCCCATTAGTCTCCGGATCCAATTTAAGGTGTTGGTCGTTACCTTTAAAGCCCTACATGGCTCAGGGCCAGGTTACCTTCGGGACCGCATCCTGCCGCATACCTCCCTAAGACCAGTTAGGTCCCACAGAGTGGGTCTCCTCCAGGTCCCATCAACCAAACAATGTCGGTTGGCGGGGCCTAGGGGGAGAGCCTTCTCTGTGGGAGCTCCCTCCCTATGGAACCAACTTCCTCCGGAGATCAGAGCCATCCCCACCCTGCTGGCCTTCCGGAAAGCAATAAAAACGTGGCTCTTCCGGCAGGCGGGGTGAAAGTGAGACCGAGCATATTATCTCTGGGTCTCCCCCCTTGTTATGAATGTTGGAGATTTTCTTTTAATTTTTTATATCTTTTTAACTGTGATGTTTTATTGTAATAGATTTGGATATGTTGTGAGCCGCCCAGAGTCCCCCGGGAGTTGGGCGGCATACAAATCTATTAAATTAAATTAAATTAAATTAAATTAAATTAAATTAAATTAAATTAAATTAAATTAAATTAAATTAAATTAAATTAAATTAAATTAAATTAAATTAAATTAAATTAAATTAAATTAAATTAAATTAAATTAAATTAAACTGACATGGTGATAATTTTTGTATATCTCATTTTTTTCTATGGTGATAATTTTTGTATATCTCGTTTTTTTCTATGTGTTTCACTTTTCTTCTTTAGAGTGTAACTGCTATTCTAATAGCAAATCCTTCATAAAAGTTATTGCATTACATTCTTGATTAAATTATCTTTCCATTGATATATAGTTTTATGGTACTACTCCCAAAAAAAGTGGTGTATTAACTAGTTTTAGAAAATACACTTTTCCCAAAAGGTTTCCCCAACAGTTTTGGCCACTTCTGTATTTTTAGCCTGTTCAAAGGAACATCTTTAACAGTGTTATGCTGTTCAAAGGAACATTCTGATCTTCATAGTCCTCTGGGACTTTCCTAATTAATGTTTCAAAGAAAAACTTAAATTCTTGCATGGCTTTTTTATTTTCCTTTGATGACCAATAAAATGATAAAACATTTACAAATTTATAAAACCTTAATAAGACCAGACCTGGAATACTGCATCCGGTTTTGTCCACTAGGACTCCAAAATCCCTCTCACAGTTACTGTTGTTGTGCCACATTTCACTTAATCTGTTCCTGCACATTTAGTTTTTCTTGCTGAAGTGTAAAACCTTACTTTTCTTACATTAATCAAACTATCAACATTAATAATATTGATATAATAATTTATCAATAAAGACAAATCAAATGGATGAAACACATTTTGGAAAGAGAGAGAAAAGAGAGAGAGAGAGAGAGAGAGAGAGAGAGAGAGAGAGAGAGAGAGAGAGAGAGAGAGAGAGAGAGAGAGAGAGAGAGAGAGAGAGAGAGAGAGAGAGAGAGAGAGCTAACACAGTTTAGCACATACATACATACATTAAAAGTATAAGGGAGACATGTATTTATTAAAAATGGTGGATTATTTTTATTGTGATGCAAAACCAAACCAAACAAAATTTTAGTTGTGTGTGTTTGTGCTTTTTTAGAAACATTAGGCTGCCAATAATATTTTGGAAGAAATAAACTGGCATTTTTGGGAAAGACGTGGCAAGTCAATTCGTATCTTATTTTGAAAATAAATATTGCTTTGTATTCAGGTCTGGTCTTAAAAAAATAATATAGCACTTGGGGATGAAGATGCAGCCCAGAAGTCCAGCACTGGAGGCCAAGATGGAAAAAACCTGCACAGCCACCATATACTTTCCTTTGGTGCTCAGGTAGGTGGGTACAAAGGTTATCCAGACACTGCAGAAGACCAACATGCTGAAGGTGATGAGTTTGGCTTCATTGAAGGCTCCAGGTAGATTCCTGGCCAGGAAAGCCACTGTGAAGCAGATGAGAGCCAGGAAGGCCATGTAGCCAAGGGCAAGGTAGAACATGACAACAGAGCCTTCATTACATTGCAGGATGATCTCTGCAGATTGTGAGTACATGTCCGACTCAAAGAATGGGGGAGAAGTGCCTAACCAGATGCTGCAGAGAGCAACTTGGACACCAGAACACGAAAATATGATGGAATTAGCCAGGCTCTTCCCTAGCCATCTCTGCACTTTATTCCCTGGTTTTGTGGCCAAGAACACTAACACCACCATGACTGTTTTTGCCAAGATGGTAGAAATGGCAACTGAGAAGATGTTGCTGAAAGCTGTTTGTTGAAGAAGGCAAGTAGCTCTCCTTGGTTGGCCAATGAACAGGAATGAGGTCAAGAGGAAGAGCAAGAGGGAGATGAGGAGGATGTAGGAGAGATCTCGATTGTTGGCTTTGACTATGGGAGTTTCTCGGAATTTAATGAATGTTCCCAAGACAAAACCTGTTATCAAAGACAGGAACAAGGCAAGGGAAGCCAGGACAATGCCCAGATTTTCTTGATAAGATAGGAAAGTTTCAATCTTAGGAATACAGTCATCTTGGTTTTTGTTTGGATACTGTTCTGCTGGACATTTGGTGCATTTTTCAGCATCTGAAAAGAGTGAGATTAACAACTACTGTAAATCATGTTCTTGCATCAGATGCATACAGGGAGGCCTCAGTTTAGGTTGACAGATGGGACTAGAGCTTCCATTGTTTAAACATTCCACAGCCCTCCGATGAAGAGTAGAATAGAATAGAATAGAAATAGAAATAGAAATAGAAATAGAATAGAATAGAATAGAATAGAATAGAATAGAATAGAATAGAATAGAATAGAATAGAATAGAATAAAATAGAATAGAATATTCTTAGTTCTAAGTTGCTTCTCTCCTTGTTTAGTTTCCACCCATTGCTTCTTATTCTACCCTCAGGGGCTTTGGAGAATAGTTTGACTCTCTCTTCTTTGTTGAAAAAGGAAGGGAGGGAGGGAGGGAGGGAGGGAGGGAGGGAGGGAGGGAGGGAGGAATTTCTCAAATTGTTATGCCCAGTGTTTTACACTTGCATTAGTGGAGGAAGGGAAGGGAAGGGAAGAACAAGGAGTTCTCAATTTCCTAAGAGAGACTCCAAGAAAACATGGCAGTATCACCACTAAATAAGAGAAGATTGACTTCCGGTTTGGATCGCGCCATCGCGGACGCTCCTTGTTGTGCGCCTTTCCGATTCTTTGTAAAAAGCCGCCAGAACAGCTGTCTGGCGGCTTTGAAATCTCTTCCCCAGGCAAAGGGGAGAGATGAGAGCTTGACAGGTGGGGTAGAGCCCCCCTTGTGCCCTAGGAGCCATCTAGGGGCGCGAAGAGTGAGGGCTCCCCATGCAGCCTGTCTGCTGCTCCGGGAATCCAGAAACCTCCGCTTTTGCGGAGCAAGATGCCGTGACCACAACTGCTTCCAGAATGGGATTTATAATTATTTTTTGATTTAAAGAAGCAGACAGAGAGAAACAGGAGTGCAGATGGGCAAGTACTGAATTTTTTGTCTTCTTCAACTCCTCTGCTAACTTTCACTTCGGAAAGGAAACAAAGTAACAGTTAATAAGCAACAATATGGTGATTGAAGAAGGTGGGAGGAGAAGTGAAAGTGACTTTTGTTTCACTAGTGGCTTTTTTTCTCATGGAAACTTTTGACTTTGAAAACTGGCTTTTCTTTCTCTGTCTCCTGATCTTGGATTAAAGTTACAACTGATAGATTTTTAATAATAAAAGACTATCTGGTTTTGAAATTGGAAAGAACTTTAATTAGAGATTTGGCTTTTTCTCTGTACTCCTCTGGAAATACCATAATGGCTTCAAAATCCGGAAAGACTGTTTTGAGCAAAAGAAATGACTATTCCTCTGGTTATACTTCTAAAATGCAACTTATTACTGAGTTAACACCTCCACAGTCTTTGACACCCGAACATTTATTAAGTACTTTAAGGACTATGAAAAATGAACTGATTATGGAATTTAACAAAAAAAAAATAGTGAAATAGATAAAAAAATGCAGGCTGCTTTAAAGAATATGGATCAACAACTTAGGACTGATGTGTTAGAGGTTTGTAAAGGATTAGCAACAAATATTGAAGTTTTGGTGGATCGTATTGAAACAAATAAACAAGCTTTGGCAACCTCGGTGGAATATATAGATAAAATTCAAAATGACATTGCAAATTTAGAGACAGAGGTGTTGATGACGCAGTTCAGATCTATGGAAGTTGCTATAAGGGTGAGAGGGTTGAAGGAGGGATTATATGAAGATTTGAAAGGAAGGATGGTTGAAGCTCTGGAGCAGGTGTCTGGAATGTCTAAAGTGGAATTGGTCACACAAATTGACAAGATATATAGAGTCAACTCATGGTATGCAAAACAAAAACATCTACCAAGGGATATTGTTATATATTTTACTACAAGAGCCTTACGGAATAGAATTATACAGGCAACGTTTAAGAACAACCTTCAGGTGAACAGCCAGGAATTAATGATTTGGAAAGAAATTACCTCTAAAATGCTTAAAGCCAGAAAAGATTATACCTTTCTGATTGATGAATTTAAAAGATTAAATTTACAATATAAATGGGAAGCACCAGCAGGAGTAGCGGTGAAATTTTCTGGAAAAAGATACCGGCTTAATACGATAGAGAAAGCTACTGAATTTTATGTCAATGTTTTAAAGGCTGATATATTTAGAATTCCAGAGGAAAGACGTATGAAGATAAAAGAGGAGGAGGAGGGAAAGCCACCTTGTCGGATCAAAAGGAAACAGATTCAAAGAATCAAAGTGATTGGCAGAGCCAGATAGATGGGGAAAAGGAGACGGAGGATCGGGACCAGATGGGAGGCGAGTTGATAAATTTAAGATCATTAAGCTATAAAAAGATGCAACTATCAAGATACAAAAAGATGCAGCATTGAAACTTATTGGATGGATAGAGACTAATATGATTGTATTTATCCTTCTTTCTTCCCCTTTTCTTTTTTTTTATTTTTCTTTCTCTAATTCCCTTTTTTAAAAAAATACTTCTTGAAGATTTGGAATCTTTAACTCAACTGTTTATTATCAATATCCTTTTAAGATTCAGAACTTTTATGAAGTTAATAAGTTGATGTATAATAATATTATGCTATTAATATTATGATGAAATTTAGAGTTAAAATTTTTTATTTAATATTTAGTTATTATCTATGTAATATTCAGTTAAGTTTTATTCAATTTTGAGGTTATTTTTATTATTAATATTTCTTAAAAAAATTTAGAACTTTTTTTTTGAAGCTAATAATTTGATGTATGGTAATATTATGTTAATAATACTAGTTTAAGATTCTTGTATTTTATATTTAGTTATTATTTATGCAATACTCATTTAAGTTTTATTTAATTTTGAGAAAATGTTGCGTAGGGAAGAGGATTGAAAGGAGGAGGAAGGAAGTTTTTTGTTTGCTCATTTTTTTCTTTTTTTTTCTTTTTTCTCTTATTTTTGTTTTTCTTGTATTTTTCTTGTATTGTTAATTTTTTTTGTATCTCTATTACTTTATATATAGACGATATATTATCAGTGCACAATTTGGAGTTGAAGTTTTCAAAAAAATAATGTGGAAATCCAACAAGGTTTTTTTTTTAAATTAACTTAATTTAAATCTATTTAATTGATATCATGCCCTGTATGCTCTCTGGGAAGTCCGGGGGGGGGGATGGGGGGAGGGAAGGGGGTGGGTTAGGGGGGAGAAAAATAAAAAAAAATGTTTGTACTTTCTATTTAATATTTAGCTATTATCTATGTAATTTTGTACTAATAAAACTTTTTGAATTAAAAAAAAATAAGAGAAGATCAAGAAATGCCATCTTCCTTTTAATGTCAAGCCCCCATTAATCCCCCTTTTCTTAGTATTCTGCTCATGATTTTAATTCCCATATTAATTCTTATCACTCTCTATAAAATAATTATACATATTAAAAGAATTTACCTTTTTATAGCCAAGGTTTAAAATGAATATTACATCATCATTTCATGAAAAATGTTAGGGTCTATGGTTATCTCAAATGTCTGCACCTTTTCATGGGAGTCCCTCACCTTTTTTTCCCAATTTTTTTTCCTCCACCACTTCATATACAATTCAATACACATATACCTTAAGGTATTACAATAAAAATGCATAATTTTTCAATATAATCAATCATTCAAAAATCAATATATTATTTAACATTTGCCTCATCAATTAACAGTCTGTTCTACTTTATTCCATCACACTCCCCTCTCTCTATCTCCAACTTCTCCTCCTACTTTCTTACTCCTTCACTCCTCCTCTACCTTCTCTACACCTTCTCTTCCTCCCCATTCTACTTCCTCTTTCACCTTCTTTACCTTTCCCTGAGTACTCTTTATACTAACTCATTTTATATTTGACAGACTGATGATAGTCTCAGATTTAAACTAGTCATATCTTTTCTAAAAAAGAAAATTTTTACCATTATAATTATATTATTTCTTTTTATATAGTACTTTCTTCTAGGTATATGCTGCTATTTCCATCTTACCTCTTAAAAAAGGGAGGGAAAAGAAAAAAAATTCTAATTTTGTCATCTGGGATATTCACCAGTTAATTTCAAATTTCCTTCCAAATTTGACCACTATTAGCTTAATCCAAAAAAGTTACTATTTCTTCTGCTTCTTAATTTTAAGCCATATTGCTTCCTCCAATTCTATAGTCTCTTTATTCATCGTTTCTGTTTTTTATCCTTTGTTCTATCAAAAAACTAAATGCCCAATTATACTTTCAATTTCTCATGTTAATCATCAAAATTCTTTCTAGTTATTTCCACTCCATGAAATATTCAACTCTTAAAATAATTTTTTTTGAATTTTCATTTAAACATGTCTCAAATATAGAAATAATACAGAATCATAATATACTCCCTTCCCCCCCTAACATTTAAATTCATTTCCATTATTTTTAATTCTTAATTTCCTGCCTCAATACAGGTATTTAATTAAATCAAATAAAAAAATCAATCTAACTATTATCAATTCATCCATCTCTTATATTTAAACAAATAAAAAAATAGAAAAGAAAAGATAAAAACAAAATAAAAAGAAAAGATGTAAAAAGAAAAGGAAAAGGTCCAAATCATTTAATTTTACAATTCTCAACTTAATAAATTTAAAAGTAACCCTCACCTTCTGTGGTGGAGATGGTTCCTTCTGCACAAGGATGACAGTCATAGCAGCAGATGGGATTCCCTTCCTGAACTACCTTCATAAATCCAGGATGGCAGCTTTCAACACATTTGGAAGGAGGCAAGGGCTGAGAAAAGAGTAGGAAAATGTTCAGGAAATAATTTTCAGAAAAATGGCAAAGGAAGAAAGCGTTGGTGATCACAAATTCAAGATTTATCTTTGACTAATTAGAAGCCAATAAGAAATGTGGATCAAACGGATTCAACTACACATTCCTTCTCTATTTCTCTTCCGTTTTGATGTTTCATATGCAATGCAAATTTACACTTTCATTTTAAATTTAGATATTAAATTTATCAGGGAAATTTGGATGGACTCTTTTCTTTGGCTAAGTAAACCATATAACTTGCATGTCTATTTATTATTTATTTATTTATTTGGTAGTTTTTCTATGCCGCCCTACTCCCTCAGGACTCAGGGCGGTGTACAACATTTTATAAAAACTCCAAACAAATTATTAAAAAACAATTTAAAACAGTTAAAAAGTATATATATACACACACCATACATGCATGGGGGAGACATCAGATATAGAGTCGTCTCAAACTCACCCCGCCTGCAGGAAGAGCCATGTCTTAATGGCTTTTTGGAAGGCCAGCAAGGTGGGGATGATTCGGATCTCTGGGGGAAGTTGGTTCCAGAGAGCAGGGGCCCCTACAGAGAAGGCCCTCCCCCTAGACCCCGCGTAGCTCAATCTACTCCCCTACTGCATAGAATCAGTAAACTGTTTGTATGAAAAGTGAGTATATTTTTCGTGGCCAATGCAAAATATCCACTAAATAAGTTTTCACTCTGGAAAACCTGATCAACTGTCAGGAAGAGTCATTGAAAACAATCCCCTCACCTATCCCAAAAGTATAATCCTGTTGTGGCCACCTTCTGTGGAATAAAATAAATATTAACAGAGTTGAAAGGGATCTTGGAAGACTTTTAGTCCAACCCCCTGCGCCAGGGGTGGGTTCCTCCCAGTTTGGACCAGATCGCCTGAACCAGTAGCAACCCGCTGATGACGTCACTGTCGGTGCCCGTCCGTGTGCGCCGCTATCTTTGGGGGGGGGGTTGCAAATTTTCCCCCTACCGCTGCTTGAAAAAGGGGCCTCCCGCCTGCCTGCGGGTTAATACTGATTTTTATTTCTTTGCCTGAAGCACAGCTGATCAGCTCCTCAACTATGTTTTGGGCTGATTCCTGCTTCTGAGAATGCGCAGAAGCCAAATTGCATGAGGGGACATGCGCGAAATGTCACGATGCGAACCGGTGGCAAAGGTAAGTGGAAACCACCCCTGGCGTGAGTGCTGGCATGCATACACACCCTTTTGGCACGCGAACCAAACAAGGTTCCCCATCACTGCCCTATACCATTTCAGACAAACCTCTTCTTTAAAACTTCCAGTGTTGGAGCATTCACAACTTCTGGAGGCAAGCTGTTCCACTGATTAATTGTTCTAACTGTCAGGAAATTTCTCCCTAGTTCTAAGTTGCTTCTCTCCTTGATTAGTTTCCACCCATTGCTTCTTGTTCTACCCTCAGGTGCTTTGGAGAATAGTTTGACTCCCTCTTCTTTGTGGCAACCCCTGAGATATTGGAACACTGCTACCATGTCTCCCCTAGTCCTTCTTTTCATTAAACTAGACATACCCAGTTTCTGCAACCGTTCTTCATATGCTTTATCCTTCAGTCCCCTAATCATCTTTGTTGCTCTTCTCTGCACTCTTTCTTTTTTATATTGTGGTGATCAAAACTGGATGCAATATTCTAAGTGTGGTCTTACCAAGGCATTATAAAGTGGTATTAACACGTCATGTAATCTTGATTTTATCCCTCTGTTTATGCAGTCTGGGACTGTATTGGCTTTTTTGTAACCCGCAGCACACTTCTGGCTTATATTTAAGTGGTTGTCCACTAGGACTCCAAGATTCCTCTCACAGTTACTACTGTTGAGCCAGGCACCGTCTATTCTCTACCTGCGCATTTGGTTTTTGTTGCCTAAATGCGAAAGCTTTCTCTTCTCTACACTGAATTTCATTTTGTTAGATAGGGCCCAATGTTCAAGTCTGTCAAGATCCCAGCTGCTGTGGCCTAGAGGTGGAGCGCTTGCCGCACAAACAGGAGGTTGTGAGTTTGATCGTAGGTAGAGGCAGATATAGGGTCTCCTGCTTGGGCAGGGGGTTGGACTAGATGACCTGTAAGGTCCCTTCCAACTCTGTTAAGTTAAGATCCTCCTACATCTTGAGCCTTTCTTCTGGAGTGTTGCCCATTCCAGTCAGCTTGGTGTCCCACCTTGTTCTGGATTTCCACCTCTGTGATTCTCTTCTGGTCGATGATAACATTAACATTCTGAGCGGCTTGTTTTTCTACTCTCCCAGATTTCACTCTCTTGACAGATCTATTGGGGAAAATGACCCAGTTCACAATGTCCAGGTCAGCTGTCAGATCTCCTTTCTCATCCAAATGTACCCCTTCTATGGAATTATTGTGAAACTGAGAGCTTTGAAGAAAGGGATGAAGCTGGAAAGGATAGGAAAAGAAGAATTTAGAAAGGGCATCAACAGTTCTTTGAAAAGATCCATAGGTCTGAATTTTTATCTCTTTCAGTTCAAAATCAGGTTCTATTACCAGTTTCCAACATGTTTAGGAGAGTATCAATAAGCACAGGAATAACAGCTGTAGATTAGTACTGTGATTGCAAAAGGCAGGAGTTTTGACATCTAGTCAAAACCTGTATACTAGACCTGTATACTGCACGAGTCAAAAAGAGGGCTGTGAAAATATTTACTGACCCCTCGCATCCTGGACATAAATTGTTTCAACTCCTACCCTCAAAACGATGCTATAGAGCACTGCACACCAGAACAACTAGACACAAGGGCAGTTTTTCCCTGAATGCCATCACTCTGCTAAACAAATAATTCCCTCACCACTGTCAAACTATTCACTAAGGCTGCATTACTATTACTATTAGTCTTCTCATCATTCCATCACCCATCTCCTCCCACTTATAACTGTATGACTATAACTTTGTTGCTTGTATCCTTACGATTTATATTAATATTGATTGTTTCCTGATTGCTTATTTGTACCCTGTGACAATCATTAAGTGTTGTACTTCATGATTCTTGACAAATGTATATTTTCTTTTTTGTACACTGAGAGCATATGCACCAAAGACACTTGTCTCCCCTGATCCTTCTTTTCATTGAACTAGACATACCCAATCCTGCAACCATTCTTCATATGTTTTAGCCTCCAGTCCCCTAATCATCTTTGTTGCTCTTCTCTGCACTCTTTCTAGAGTCTCAACATCCTTTTTACATCATGGCGACCAAAACTGAATGCAGTATTCCAAGTGTGGCCTTACCAAGGCATTATAAAGTGGTATTATCACTTCGCGTGATCTTGATTCTATCCCTCTGTTTGAGATTTGAATTTTAGGATAATTTAAATTTTGGGAACAAGTAACTGAATCATCCCCTTACCAAACAGATTCCCACCTGCAGAGGAAACATGTCTGATGGAAAAGAAAAATACCTGCCAAGCCTTTAGCTTTGGGGCTTCGACCTTTACGCCCCCGTTCCTCACTGTTCTCTTGAATAAGGGTATATAAGCTGAATTTAAGGTCTTTCCCACAGCCCAGATGGTATTGTAAATGAAATAGCTATCCAGAGCCAGGACTCGATCAATGTCCTCTTTCTTCAGAGTCACCAGGTCTTCTCTCTGTCTGCATCGTCTCCAGACTTTCACCGAAATGTCATCCTTAGTGGATGAACATGTAAATGTGTTCCTCATAAAGTTATGTAGGGATAGGTGAAAGTAATGTAAAGCCTCATAGTTGGCCCATTTCCTTTTCCGTATCAGAAAGGAAAAAATGGCGCTAAAGTATTTCAAGGAAAAGCTATTATACATCAACTCAGGACTCAGATCCCAGTGAGCTGTGGTGCTCCAGACTTTTCCTTCAATGGGTTCCTGAACTCTTTGAAATGCTTCTTGTGCAATCATCATTCCTACCTGGAATGAACTAGTCTCTGAACCATAAACAAAGACATTGACATGTCTCCACTTGAAATATTCTTCAAGTATAAAAATTATATGAAACACATTTAATGGAAAGGTTTTATGTATAACTGCACAAATGCCATTCCTTAACATCAAAGAAGACATTGTCCTCATGAACCTCTCCCCCTGGTCAGTTTCTGGAGCAATGAGACCAACCAAGGTCCACCTGAAATGGAGTAGCAGTTGGACAATCCCTGGATACTGGACTCCTTCAGCAGGGAGCATGGGATAGAAGTAAGGAAACTGAGTTTTATCCCTCAGAATCTGGGAAGCAAAACTGTAACTGATCTAAAAGGAATGGAAGATAGTGGAACATTAAATGAAACAAGCAAAATGTATTTCCTCTCATTTCCATAATAAATCTTCTATCTGGAACGAACTAGTCTCTAAACCATAAACACAGACGTTGATTTTTCTCCACTTGCAATACACTTTGAATTTTGAAACCATGTGATATGAATTTAGTTAAAAGCATGGCTATTGAATTGCACAAATGCCATTCCTTGACATTAAAGAAGACATTGTCCTCATGAATCTCTCCCCCTGGTCAGTTTCAGGAGCAATCAGACCAACCAAGGTCCATCTGAAATGGAGTAGCAGTTGGACAATCCCTGGATACTGGACTCCTTCAGCAGGGAGCATGGGGTAGAAGAAAGGAAACTGAGTTTTATCCCTCAGAAGATGGGAAGCAAAACTGTAACTGATCTGAAAGGAATGAAAGGCGGTGGAATTTTACATTAAAAAAAAAACAAAATGTGATTGCTCTCATTTCCATGATCAAACTCTGCTTTTAATTTACAGCAGAGGATCTCTGATTGAAAGTTGTATGATTGAATTTGTCCCCCCAACAAAGGGACACACCTGAGGGACTTTGTAGGTGCCCAACATGGTTGAAATCTGGATGGAGATGCCAGTCTCAGCCTCTTCCATAACAGCCACTGTGTTTCTCTGCCTTCCACACCTGTAGTTGGGGACATTGGCTTCTCCATCTGAAAGGAGATCCAGCAAAGCATCTGGAGTCATTTCTACTTTGAAGAAATTTTCATAGATATTATAACCCAAGGTAATGTTGGGTAAGAGATGGCTGTTCTGGTTGATGTCCTCAATTGCAAAAAGGAAGGGCAGAAATTTCCAAAAACGTTTGAGTTCACGTCTGCAGGTATTAACATACAGTATTGATGAAAATAACATTTAACTATTCTTCCACAATACTTTTAATCTATTCAATTGCAATTATTCTTCAACAGTTTTGCAACATTCCAAAATAATATCATAGGGAAAAAATAAAGAGAATAAAAAATGCATCAGACATTATTTCAAAGGAACTTTCACAATTAGTTTCCTTGATACCACTCCAAATTCATGCATAGGTCTTCAAGATTTTATTGCATATATGGTGGTGGTTTCCTTAATCTTAATAAGGGTGGATAACATTCCCAGATAACTACAAGATGGTCAGCTCAAGGGTGAGGTGGAAGGAAGAGGTCAGTCTGTTCCTCTGTGTCTACATTCTAGATCTGGTCATAGAATGGAAAGGAAAGTGGACAAATCTTTGATTGGGTTCTGATATTTGACAGCTTGAAGCTTACAATAGGGACCCGAAGATAGAATAAGAGAATAAGTTACAAAAACAGATCAAGGGGGAAGCAATTTGTGTTTTTGAAGGGCTGGGACTATAGACATTCATAGGAAATGGAGTGGCTCTCACGCAGTGCAGAAAAATTGACTTACGAGGAGAATTTTGCTGAAGGACATCTATTAAACTTTAATGAATGAAATCTAGCTTTTGTTGTAGAGACTATGCCACCAATGAAGTAATCTCTTGGCTTGTAATAATTCTTTAGGTTCATTTCACTCTGCTCCAGAGTCAGGAGGCATTTGGCTTTGAGCATTCCACTGTCTGTCTGTGGCCACTGAAACAGCACAAGTAGAAGCACCAGCAACATGATGTGTGCTGCTGACTGAGTCTTTTCTGAGGCATCTGCAGGAACCTCTCTAGTGTGCTAACATAAAGACAAAAAGAAATCATTATGATTTGGATAATTGCAAGTAAGAGCAGAGTCACCTCCCCGAACTCCGAACGAGTCAATAAGCAGGGGGCCAAAGGGAGAACTAACAGATGTGGCTTAAAACTTTGAAGATGGGCCAATGAGGGAGACTGGAGAATTTGGCCCCAGATCTAGCCAATAAAACACTTTTAGAAAATTCAAATTAAGAAAGACATTCAACATGGCCATGATTAATAGCATATTAATGTGGATTTAGTTCAGGAGTGGGTTCCTCCCGGTTCAGACCAGATTGCCCGAACCATTAGCGACCCGCTGGTGACGTAATTTTGGCGTCATGGATCTGGTTCTGTCTGTGCCGGTCCGTGCTCGCCGCCATCTTTTTTTCTGAATTTTTGGCAGATTTTCCTGTGGTTTGGATGGCTTCACAGCATTCTGTGCTTTGAAAAAAGCCCTCCTGCCCGCCCCTGGGTTAATGCTGACCTTTATTTCTTCGCCCGAAGCACAGCTGATGAGCTGGTTGTGTTTTGGGCTGTGTTTTGTGCTCCTCAGCTGTGTTTCGGGCTGAATCCACCTTCTGAGCATGCGCGGAAGTGAAATCGCACGAGGGGACAAAACGTCGTGATGCGAACTGGTGGCGAAGGTAAGTGAAACCCACCCCTGATTTAGTTAGGGCTTTTGTCTAGAGGAATTTGCTGATCAGTCTGTAGAATCCCACTTAAATGAGCATTAGTTGCCTCTTGACCTTGTTAAAGTTTCAGTTATGCTTCCTGTGAAGTGCAACAAAATCCTGCAAACAAGACCAGTTTTACTAAGTTTGTGTACCATCCTTCCCATCTATTTTTAACCAGGTCAAAGGAACATCTTTAACAGTGTTATGTTGTTAAAAGGAACATCCTGACCGTCACAGTTCTCTGGGACTTCCCCACTTTTGTTTCAAAGAAGAACTTAAATCCTTGCATAGCTTTTTTTTTACTTTCCTTTGAAGACCAATAAATAATAAAATCTGGTTTACATTGGTATTTTTCCCTGGCCATGAGATTCATTGAAAATAAATACTTTATGGATTCACATGCACAAAGATGGGTTTTCTGTGAACATCTGGATATGGTGTACAGAGAGAGAAAACTGGAAGCTCTGTTCGTGAGGAGATGGATCAGATCAGGGGTGGGATTCAGTCGGTTTGGACCGGTTCGGGAGAACTGGATATTAATTTTACATCTGGTTCGCCGAACTGGTAGTTGCAAGGACTGACTGAACCTGCCCATCCTGCCTCGCCCTTCCCAGGAGTCTCCACGTGGCCCATTTTGGATGCCAGGTAAGTGTAGGGCCCGTGCGGAGGCTCTGGGAGGGCGAAAAATGGGCCTACCAGAAGTACCAGAAGTCTGGAAACAAGCTCATATCAGGCCTTCGGAGGGCCACCGGCGCCCGGGGGAGGCTATTTTCATCCTCTCGGAGGCTCAAAGAAAGCCTCTGGAGCCTGGGGAGGGCAGAAATCAGCGGTGAAATGCTCCCAGTTCGCTTTTACCTGTCGGTCGTCGGAGAGCCGATCGCGAAGGCAGCGCGACGCTCCGCCCACCTGCCGGGACACCGCCATTTGAGTTCTTTTATCCTCTGCGCATGCACAAAGCGTTCTGTGCATGTGCAGAGGGTACAATAACTCAAATGGCAATGTCCCGGCGGGTGGGCGGAGCATCGCGCTGCCTTCGCGATCGGCTCTCCGACGACCGACAGGTAAAAGTGAACCAGGAGCATTTCACCCCTGGCGGAAATGTCCCCCTGCTATGGTGCAGGAGGCTGAGTAGGCCACACCCCCATAGCCACACTCACACAACAAGTGGGCAGAGAACTGGTTGTTAAAATTTTTCAATCCCAGCCCTGGATCAGATCCTGTCTCTGGACAACTGTTTCATTTACACCATCTTCTTGGCTGTGGGTCAGGCATTACATGCAGCTTCTTAATCCAGATCCTAGAGCACAAACATCAAAGATAGGGAAACATCGAGACTCCAGGCTGAAGAATTGGCAAATACATCCTCCCCCCTTTGTGGCATACATTTATCCTGCAGCAGAAAATCCATTTTGCATCAATTGGGCTTCTGTTCTGAAAAATGCAATCATGCAAAAATGAAATTTAATTCTTAACATTTTATTCCTCTATCTTTTGCACTCCCTTTGATATGGCATACGGGGAAAAAAGAAACTTTTCCAGGAGCTGTGCAGTAAAATGTTTGTCAAAAGTTTAAGTGTTAGCAACACTCAGAAATAAAAATTCAATACTATAATTGTTGTTTTTAGTTGCAAAGTCGTGTCCGACCCATCGTGAACCCATGGACAATGTTCCTCCAGGCCTTCCTGTGCTCTACCATCCCCCGGAGTCCATTTAAGCTCATGCCTACTGCTTCAGTGACTCCATCCAGCCACCTCATTCTCTGTCTTCTCCTTCTTCTTTTGCCCTCAATCTTTCCCAGCATGAGGCTCTTCTCCAGTGAGTCCTTCCTTCTCATTAGGTGGCCAAAGTATTTGAGTTTCATCTTCAGGATCTGGCCTTCTAAAGAGCAGTCAGGGTTGATCTCCTCTAGGACTGACCGGTTTGATCGCCTTGCAGTCCAAGGGACTCTATACTATAGTTAGCATAGCATAAATGTGTACAAAAAGAAGGCCATGCATAGATGTAACTTGTGTGCCACGTGCAAAGGGTTAACAATACTCATGAACAAGAATTAGGAAGTAAGTGATATAAATGTGTAACTAGCAATAGCAATAGTACTTAAACTTATATACTGCTTCATAGTGCTTTACAGGCCTCTCTAAGTGATTTACAGAGTCACCATCTTGCTCCCAACAATTTAGGTCCTCCTTTTACTGACCTCAGAAGGATACAAGGTTGAGTTATCCTTGAGCCAGTCAGGTTCGAACTCCTGCTGAATGACCAGTGAGTTAGCCTGCAATACTGCTGTCATGGTTGACTCGCTACGCAGCCTTGCTTGCAACCACACAACTGTTACAGGAGTGTGGGGGGGAGGGGGAGGTCTTGGAATCTAAGGGAGGTTTGGGAAGGAAATTTGGAATGCAAGTATGGAAGCCAAAGACAGACCCAATATTTCAAGGTCACCAGCTGGGGAAGTCGGAGGCAGACAGGCTGTTCCCAAAACAAAGAAAGTGCAAATGAATGGTGGACAATGGACAATGGGAGGTCCAGGGGGGGAAGGGAAAGTTTTCCTATGCTATTTTTACATGAAATCATTAGAACTGGCTTTTCTCCTGTACCTACATGGAATCTTCAGTAAAGTTATACTCTTGGTTAAAAAAAAAATGTCCCAGGAGTTTCTTTTGCTGTCTAACCCAATGGGACAATTGACAACTGCATTCTATCTATCTGTCTATCTATCTATCTATCTATCTATCTATCTATCTATCTATCTATCTATCTATCTATCTATCTATCTATCTATCTATCTATCTATCTATCTATCTATCTATCTATCTATCTATCTAACTAAAGCTGATATAGATGGGATGTTCAGTTGCCTTTTTGTTTTGTAACTAATGAAATTAGTACAGATATAGAGTTAAAGTGAGTGCAAGCATATCATTGACTGGGAATCTTGGATTCTGGGAATCCTGAATTATGCCTGCTTTATCACTTTATGGCTGAAGGCTGTGCAATTTAAACCTTGTTTTTACTTTGTACATTGTTGCAAAAATGTATGTAAAACTTGTTGATTTGAGAGCTGTTGTGCTTGAGATGGAAAATATTCCTGAACATCTCTTTCTGGTCAGAAATAAATATTTTATTATTATCTCCATCCTTAGTGTGTTTTATTGAGCCTTGCATACCAGCCATAAATCCAGAGATTTGGGATGTTTCCAAAAATTTCCTTTCTTGTGCAATGGATTCTCTTTTCCAATTTCATTTTGAAGAAAATGTGTAGGCATCTTCACTGCTTCATTGCTTAGCCATCCTTTCAATAAATATCATTGAGCCGAGGTGGCGCAGTGGTTAAAGTGCAGCACTGCAGTTCAGCAGTTCAGCTGTTCAAATCTCACCGGCTCAAGGTGGACTCAGCCTTCCATCCTTCTGAGGTCGGTAAAATGAGGACCCCGATTGTTGGGGGCAATATGCTGAACTCTGTAAACCGCTTAGAGAGGGCTGTAAAGCACTATGAAGCGGTATATAAGTCTAAGTGCTATTGCTATTTCATATCCTGCCAATTGAGGTTCCTTGGTCAATCTATTGCTTTGCTTACATGTCTCTCCTCTGACTTTTTTCTTTGCAGGCGGGAATACCACATCACCATTTCCCCCCGCCCAAATCCTGGCTCCTTCATTCCAGTGATCGATGAGATCTATTAGACAGTCTGGGGAGCCCTTGATGGACTCCCCAGACACACAGTCCACTATGGAGGAATGGCTGGTGAATTTGGTAGAATATCTAAAATGGATAAATTAACTTATTTGAATAGAGATAGGAAATTATCTACATTTATTGATGACTGGAACCCTCTTATGCCTTTTTTGCATAAAAATGCCAAATTTGTAGCTCCAGGTTGAAATGAGGGGTCCTGAGCACTGTGAGTTTGCTTATTTTCTTGCAGACATTTCTTTACCCAAACTAGGTAAAATTATCAGTGCTAGTCACTGATGATAGTTACTAGCACTCATGATGTTACCTAGTTTGGGTAATGAAATGTCTGCAAGAAAACAAGCAAACTCAGAGAGCACCAAAGACCACTCAAATTAAAAAAAAATGAATTTCTGATCTATAGTTTTGATTGTTAGACAGGATAGATTACAGAAAAAAACATACTTTCTTCTACCAGTTTGGTAGATCTTGATCATTATAAAATATTTTATTAGTAAATAAATGTCCCTTGGATTAGAAAAAGGTGATGCACCGTTTATGTTGCAGCTTTATTTTCTCCAATGAAATTCAGGCACCTTAGAATAGAGAATAGAATAGAATAGAATAGAATAGAATAGAATAGAATAGAATAGAATAGAATAGAATAGAATAGAATAGAATAGAATAGAATAACAGAGTTGGAAGGGACCTTGGAGGTCTTCTAGTCCAACCCCCTGCTTAGGCAGGAAATCCTATACCATTTCAGACAAATGATTATCCAATCTCTTCTTAAAAACTTCCAGTGTTGGACCATTTACAAGTCCTTAAATTTGGCCTGGAGCTGATGCAAATTATTTCTTTGAATACGAGAGATTAAAAACACTTTTCCCTTTTGCAAAATTAGCCTTTTCACCCCTACCCAACAATACACATCACAGGTACACTGAAAAGCGTTTATGGAGGGGGGGTTGTCTGAGTCTTTTGATAGGGCACAGAAACCAATGATACAAAAATGTGGTATATGTGATAAATCAGAAACAACTAATGAAAGAATGAAATACATTTATTACCTATGACAATTGAACAATAGAAAACATTGAGTAGAGATTACATTCCACACGTGGTAAATTTATGGGTTACATCATGCTCTTTCCAGGCTGGATTTGCATCTTACTTAAAACTTGCAAGTGTATTCAATTATTTTCAGAGTACACTGTCTAAGGTTCAGTTGCTGAAAAGGCTGTTCCCCCCTGAAAAAAAACACAAGAAAAATCTGAAAGAAGGTCAACACTGCCAGACTAAAATTCTAATAGCATCCTCCCTTAAAGGCTAACAATGAATCCCAAAATGCTAAATAATATTACCAGACACAGAAACATAAAAACGTGGAAATTAGGTTTAAGCAGGAGATCAAAAAGCAGCATGATAGTGGTTTCTCCTGAAAAGTACCCAATGGGTGAGCATTATATTGGGTGGGAATTGTATCCCCAGAACATCCATCAGTATCAGTTTTTTACTTCACTTTTGAACATCAGTTGTTCCTTTGTATTCAAATCTGGCCTCAGCAAAATGATGTAACACTTAGGAATGAAGATGCAGCCCAGAAGCCCAGCGCTGGAAGCCAAGATAGAGAAGACCTGCACAACCACCATGAATTTCCCTTTGGTGCTTAGGTAGGTGGGCACAAAGGAGACCCAGACACTGCAAAAGACCAGCATGCTGAAGGTGATCAGCTTGGCTTCGTTGAAGGACCCAGGAAGATTCCTGGCCAGGAAAGCCACTATAAAGCAAATGGCAGCCTGAAAACCCATGTAACCAAGGGCAACATAAAACATAGTGACAGAACCTTCGTTGCACTGCAGAACAATCTCTCTAGGCTGGGAATACAAATCAGAATCAGGGAATGAAGGAAAGACTCCTAACCAGGTGAAACAAATGACAACCTGGACACTGGAACAAGAAATGATGATGGTGTTGGTCAGACTCTTGCCCAGCCACCCTCTCACTCTGTTTCCTGGCTTTGTGGCCAGGAAGGCCAGCACCACCATGATTGTTTTGGCCAAGACAGAAGACACGGCAATTGAGAAGATGATGCTGAAAATTGTCTGTCGGAAAAGGCAGGTGGTTCTCCTTGGCTGACCAATGAAGAGAAAGGAAGTCAAGAAGCAAAGAAGAAGGGAGACCAGGAGGATATTGGAGAGGTCCCGGTTGTTGGCTTTGACAATTGGAGTTTCTTGGAATTTAATGAAGATTCCCAAGACTAAAACTGTGATTAATATTAGGAATAGGGCAAAGAAAGTAAGAATAATTCCCAAATACTCTTGATGGGACAAAAAAGTGACAATTTTAAGGATACATTGATCTCGATGCTGGTTCTGATACTGATCATCTGGACATCTGGTGCAGTGGTCTGCATCTATAGAGGACAAATGTAATGTTTACCATGAATTTATAGGATGGGAGTTAGATTTTGAAATCAGGAAGTCCACAACTGAATTTGTGTGTGTATTCATCTGCAGAGACTCAGATTAACAGAGTTGGAAGGGACCTTGCAGGTCATCTAGTCCAACTCCCTTCCCAAGCAGGAGATCCTACATCTGCCTCTACCTAGGATTGAACTCACAACCTCCTGATTGTGAGGCAAGAGCTCCACCTCTAGGCCACAGCAGCTGATGATGGAAGGCAGAGAGAAAAAAAATAGGAGTATGTGTATACATGTGCTCCTTTGCATTAATATGTGTCTCAAGTTAATCAAGTGAGAAAATGTAGCTAGATTAGGGGCAGAATTTGAGAGGAGACAATTCTAGGAAGCAAAAGGGGAGAAAGGACAACCATCTACATCATGTAGGAACAGTGGTGGGACCGGTTCAGGCGAACCGGTAGTAGTGACCTGCAGATGAGCCCGCCCACCCACCCGAGCACAATCCCATCCTTTATTGCTGTGTTTATGACGCCGCATGCATGTGCGGATGGTGCACATGAGCGAATTGCCGTGTTGTGTGATGCCGCACGCATGCATGCGCTCACATTTCCGGTGATGGGCGAACTGGTTGTTACGGTATATGAAGCCCACCTCTGTGTAGGAAGGTCTCTAATGGACTAGGAATAGCCAATTTGACAGGGTTGGAATATTCTGGTTTTCCAAAATAGAGTTTGATTTGTTCCATTACTCATTAATTGGAGGATAAAATTGAAATTCAGTAACAATATTGTTCTGAAGCAGTAGGGATATTTGCTATAAAATAATACCCAAAGATATTCAGTTTAAAACCTATTGCTTGTTTTTCACATTATCAGTAAAGATGAATTGCAGAAGTTAACTTGTTTGTCCGTGGAAAATTACCAGAATTTGCCCAATGTAAAGGAACATGTTGTAAGAGGCTACTGAGAGTAGCAAATGGTGTAAGATAAATGTTCTAAACCATGTTTTTGATATTATAATCACGTTTGATATTATGATGCACACTTCTCTAATTCTGTTACTTCCCTATTTCTGTATAACCACATGTTATCTGTTTTGATGCCTTATTGGATGACCAGAGTAAAGCCTCGGAAGAGGCTAGGATGGTATTAAAGGAATAAAAGTAACACCTTGGGCATAGCCCGGGGTTCAGAATTTGTCATGCTAATGCTCTGAACCTGTTGCACAATAAACCTGAGTTCTCCTACCCTTCGTGGTCTTCTTTCCTGAATTGGTAAGCAGAATTAGCTGCAAAGGTTCAACTATTTTTGGTTTCATTTTGTACCACCAAATCCCAATCAAATCCCTATCCCAAGGGCTGTTTTAATTCCCACTCACCCACCTTCTTGGATGGAAATGCTCCCTTTTGCACAAGGGACGCAGTTATAGCAACAGATTGGTTTTCCTTCCTGGACCACCTTGAAATATCCAGGCTGACAAGGCTCCACACACTGGGAGTATGGCAAGGGCTGAAAGTGAATAGAATTTTCATTCAGAAGCATCTGCAAAACTGATTAGCTATGAAATGAATTATAGTGTTGGAATGGGATTGTCAGGTCCCATCGGTTTCTATAGGGATGCTGTCATTCTGGTGGGAGGGGGAGGCTTGGGAGGAATCTCTGTATGGAGTTTCTGTTTCTACATCCTGCTTTGCGTTGCTGTAACTTTCGGGGCCTTGGGAGTGGGGAAAGGAACGTGTCAGGCCTGGAAGCCATCTTTTTATTTGGGCCTTCAGGCCTGCCACATTTTTGTACTGTGGGAAATTGGGAGGGGGATTATATGGAGTATGAAAGATATATAGCCAAAATAACATTTCTTTCTCAGAGAGTCAAGGCCGTCTTGCCCTGGCACCTGGAATCGGATGACTGGGAGGCATCTCCAGTTGGGAAGGTGTGTGATAGGGCCATGTGATGGGCATGTGGGTGCTAGGCATGGTCTTGAACTTTCTTTTGGGTGGGGAAAGCCTGGAATTCTTTAGATTCGGGTTTTCCCAGATGTGCCAATATGACATCTCTAATAAAATGGAACTTTGAGGAATTCCTAGCCTTGGAGTCTTCTTTTGTTGGGGGTGTTACTTGGAAACCTGACAGAATGTGCCTCAAGCCAGGTGCCTTATCTCATCTCCAGAGAAGCGCTGCAGCATTGCCTTGGAGACCGGCATTTATCACCTCCTCAGCCTGAGTTCCTGATAATATCTTTACACTTCAGGATTGGCTTGAGGATGTATTGGACTTTGGGGCTCTGTCTGCACTGGTTTAATTTACTGTTTAGAACGGGAAACTTAATTCCTGCCTAGATCTCTTGCTATGACAATCTTCCAATAAAAGTTTCCTTTTGAAATGGCTTTTGTTTCAAGAGTACTGCTTTCTTGAGTGGACTGGAGAGGCAGGACCTTACAGGGATCAACAAAAGAGGTATGTGCAAAAAATGGACTAGAAGTGGACCATTCTGTTTCTTCTCTGGGCCATGTTTTGGTGGTCATGCCAGAGAATTTTCTAGGAAGTTATTCTTGAAACGGGAAGCGTGATAGTCAGACATACTTCCATTTTGGAGGACTGTCTCTGGAAGACTGTCAGAGAAACCTTTGGAAAAACACATAATACGGAGGAGAAATGGGAATTCTGGGATTCTTCAGCATGATGGGTTTTGCACTTTTCTTCTATCAAATAGGGTCAAATTCTTGAATGTATGCATGTCCAAATGAACATGTGTAACTCAATTGATTTTACTTCTCCCCTCCTCTTAAATCCTGCTTCCATTTCCCTCCATCGTCACATTTTTCCCTCTGTGTCCCCCCAGACCAAAGTCTTCTACTGTATAAGTCATAAAGCATCTTTTCCTTTGCTGGTTATAAATGAAAGAATATAATTCTGAAGCATTAATTTGAAGGCAGTCAGTCTTATGTATAGTTTGGGATGGAGGGAAACACTGATTGAGATGATGGACAAAGCTAAAGAGATGGGATACCTCTTCCCTTACCTGATTGAGCCACTGAGGGCTCATGATGGCTTCCTTGTCGATGTTGAATTTGACTCCAATGGTTCCTTCTCTGTCTAGTCCCCCAAATTTCACTCTGGTGGTCGACTTATTAGGAAACCACACCCAGCTCACAATGTCAAAGTCAGCCATCAAATCTCCATTTCTATCCAAATACATTCCTTCTATGGTGTGGTTGTAGATCTGGGGATTCTTCAGGAAACGGTGAAGCTACAGAGTGTAAGGAAAGGAAGGTTTTTAACAAATGGAATCACCTAAACAAGTTGATGTACAGAGATATAAGGAATTTTGTTTATTGAGCTGCAGCCTGTTTTCTTCTCAGGACAATTCGCATAGATTTGTCCTTCAGGTATCAATGGCAGATGTTTTCTGGCATTCCCAAATGGATTCTCCATGTCCTCTTGTTTTATTGTTTTATTTCTCCCCTTAGTTCTCTTGAAGATAAGCAGATGGCAGAAGGGCAGGAGAAGGAAAATCCGTTAATAATAATAATAATAATAATAATAATAATAATAATAATAATAATAATAATAATAATAATAATAATAATAATAATAATAATAATAATAATAACAACAACAACAACAACAACAACAACAACAACAACAACAGAGTTGGAAGGGACCTTGGAGGTCTTCTAGTCCAACCCCCTGCTTAAGCAGGAAACCCTACATCACTTCAGACAAATGGTTATCCAACATATTCTTAAAAACTTCCAGTGTTGGAGCATTCACAACTTCTGGAGGCAAGCCGTTCCACTGATTAATTGTTCTAACTGTCAGGAAATTTCTCCTTAGTTCTAAGTTGCTTCTCTCCTTGATTAGTTTCCACCCATTGCTTCTTGTTCTACCTCAGGTGCTTTGGAGAATAGTTTGACTCCCTCTTCTTTGTGGCAGCCCCTGAGATATTGGGACACTGCTATCATGTCTCCCCTGGTCCTTCTTTTCATTAAACTAGACTTACCCAGTTCCTGCAACCGTTCTTTATGTGTTTTAGCCTCCAGTCCCCTAATCATCTTTGTTGCTTTTCTCTGCACTCTTTCTAGAGTCTCAACATCCTTTTTGCATCGTGGCAACCAAAACTGAATGCAGTATTCCAAATGTGGCCTTACCAAGGCATTATAAAGTGGTATTAACACTTCACGTGATCTTGATTCTATCCCTCTGTTAATGCAGCCTAGAACTGTGTTGGCTTTTTTGGCAGCTGCTACAAATTACCTACAAATATATTTGCTCACATTATCTGTTGCTTATCCATGAGTTTCCTCCTCCTCCCTGAGATGTCCTGTATAACTACAGATACATCCTTTTGTCTACAGAGCTTTATCTCAACATTCTTTGGAGAGTTTCTCCTGTGCATATTGAATAACAAACACTGCAGTGAGCCTTGATTATTTATTTTGGGTCCTGTGTTTTGATTCCACAAGAGAGACAGATTAACAGATTAACAGAGTTGGAAAGGACCTTATAGGTCATCTAGTCCAACGCCCCCACCCAAGCAGGAGACCCTACACCATTTCTGATAAATGGCAATCTCTTCTTGAAAGTCTCCAGTGATGAAGCTCCCACAACTTCCGAAGGCAAGCTGTTCCATTGGTTGAGTGTTCTCACTGTCAGAAAGGCTTTATGGTGCTGGAGATTTCCTGATTACGGCGTGAGTGGTTTTCGCTTTTATATATATACTGTAGATAGCCATCTTCTCCATGGCAGAACATCAGAGGGTACTGGAGAGCATAATAGGCATGGTTCGTAACAACCTGTTGTCTCTGCTGTGAAGAACGATATCTCTCTTCTCAAAATCATGGCTGACAATGAAAACAACCACTTCTGTAGTTGTGGGGGCATTGAAATGACCTCGGTGCTCTCCAGAAGACTTCCTATCGGCATTAATAACTACTTGGAAGTCCTTGTGGCCCTTAGGAACAGAATCAACAGCAGCCTTAAGTTCCAGAATATACTTGTGTTCACGCAGCAACTTCTGCAGCTGGCTAACCAGTTGTGGATTAACGCCTGGGTAGATTCCACAACGGATGTCCCTCTCATTGTCATCATCACCAACAAAGTATATCTGGAGAAATGAAGGCTGCTGCTGAGGCCCCGCCATGATATTCCCTATCCTGTGGTAGACCTGCCCCTGCACTTTGAATGTTGGCATAAAATTTCCCTCCTTCACCTCTCTGGTTCCAAAAGACGTCATTTGGAAGCATCCATTGTACTTCCGGACAGCAGAAAGAAAATGCTTTGCCATTGGATGCTGGTGGTTGAGAAGGCTGTGTAAGGGTTCAGGGGAGGGCTGAAGGGGAGGGAGGTGGACTTTACCACCACTGCAGCACATCTCGGGACTCTCATCCTGCCACTTTAGAGCATGGCACCAGGCACAGGGTAACCAGGGTCTGAGATCCACAACCTTGTCCCTGGAGTAATCAATCTGAGGTTCATATTTAAAACCAGACAAATACTTATTAGTCCAAGGCATTGATCTCATTTGTGACTGATTAACATAGGGGTTATTAGATGTATACTTTTTTACAGCCTGTCTACTGACTTGTGGATGAGTTTGAAGATATTTGTGTGCAGTTTCCCTTACTTGTGGTTTCCTAATCGCATCAGTAAATCTTTTTCTGTGTTTTTGCCTCTTTTCCCTTTAACTGATGTTACAGTAGAAGGAACAAATTCATCTGAATTGAGGAGGAGAATAAGGAAAAATATTCTGCCTCTGCCTACCAGCATCCATTGGTATTCATGTGGCTAGTGTTCTGTCAGTGTGTGAGAGAGTTGAGGGGTGTTTGGAAACTCAAACAGTATTTGCTGTGTGAGCAAGGAGACAGGAAGGGCTTGGCTTAGCTCAACTGTTCTGTAGTAAAGGTGCTTGCTGCTGTGAAAGCAAAAGTGAAACTGAAACTCCTCTGTTTGTGTTTTGCATTTGGATCAGATTTCTTTTCAGGTGGGGAGGGGGAGTAGAACTCCTTAGCATCAGAGTGTGTTAATAATAATATAGGAAATACTAATGCTCCAATGGTCATTTTGAAAAATTCTTTCTTAGTGAGCACCTAGAAGGCAAGAGGAACATATGTGACAAATTTCAAGTGTGTAGGCTTTACGGTTCTGGAGATTTCGTGATTAATATGTGAGTGGTTTTCACTTTTATATATAGATAGATAGATGGGAAGTATTTTATTAATGGTTAGAGAGTAAAAAGGGAAACTGGAAATAAAAGAAGATTAAAGAAGAATAGAAAATATGTTATGATAGAGGTATAAATAAGATAACTTAATATTATGATGATGAGGATAATTATGTTTAATGTTATTATTGTACTTTTATTAGAAGATATGTTAAGAGGAAAAATGAATAGTTTTATAATGCTCAATTGTTTAACATACTATAATTTTAAAATGAGAGAATTAATATTAATGTGAATGAGGTTGTAAATGTTGAAGGTTGTTGCACAGAGATATCTGTACCCAAACAACACACTGTTTAAGGAAAGATGGAATGTTTATATTTTGAAAAAATAAAATAAAAAACTTTTTATTAAAAAAAAGAATTGTAATGGTGTATGACAACACAGCCAAGGTACAATTTGCCATTCAGCAATGCTGGAGGCCAAATGAAAAAGAAGAAAGAAGAAAACAAGGTATCCTATGAAAGAAAATCATTCATAAAATGTACTTTTTTTCTCAATGTATTTGACACTTCTCAAAAAGTGTTTCACGATGTTCACCATCATACATGGAACCTATACAGAGGTGGGTTCCTCCCGGTTCGGACCAGTTTGCCCAAACCGGTAGCAACCCACTGGTTATGTCACGATGATGTCACGGAACCAGTTCGGTCGGTGCTGGTCCGTGGACGCTGCCATCTTTTTTTGAATGTTTTTGGAATTTTTTTGGAGGGGGGAGAATTTTTTTGGGGGGGATTTTTTCTGGGTTTTTTTCTAATGCGCATGTGCAGAAGCCAAGTTTCCGGCACTGCGCATGCGTCACCATCTTGTTTTTAGCTTTTTTGGGGGGGGGGATTTTTTTTAAATTTTTTTCGGCACTGCGCATGCAAACCGGCAACCAGGTAAATTAGAAAACCCCCCTGAACCTATAAAGAAATACCTGCCATGGTTGAATGTTTTCAACTTCCACCTTGTCTTTTCTCTCCATCCTTGTCCTCCGGGATCGGGCTGAATTGACCACATTTAAGGCATGTGCCACAATCTGGATGGCATTGTAAGTTAAGGAGCTATCTAGAGAGAAGGTCTTTTCAATCTTCTCCTGAGGTAGAGTCTCCAAGTTCTCTTTCTCTGTACACCTTGTCCAGCCTTTCACAGACAAGGCAGGCTTCCCATATGAACAGTGAAATTTTTTAGTCATAAATGCTTTGATAAAGAAATAGAACTCTCCGAAATCGTCAAATTTGGTCCTTTGGCTAGTCTGGATAAGAAAAGAAAAAATACTATGCGTGTATCTGAAAGAGAGAGTATTATATGATAATTCAATGGTGAGATCCCACAAAGCTGTTGTGATCCAAACTTTCCCTTCAGTAGCCTTTCGCAAGGAATTTAATATCTTTTCTAGGAAAAATGCTCCCTCAATGAACGTAAACTCTGCATAATAAACAAATACATTGATTTGGGGCCACATGTTGAAAACAGAAATCAGATGCTTGAAGTTCTCAGCTTCTAATGATATGATTTGTGAAAAAACAACACAGATGCCATTCTGAGCCAGCACAGGAACAAAGGTTCTAATGAAATGTTCTCCGTTATCGGTGTCTGCAGCAAAGACACCAATGAATGTCCACCGAAAATGCAGCAGCAGTTTAACAATTCCCAGGTTCTGAGTATCTTCTTTGGGGACGGTCCGGTAGAAAAAGGGTAACTGAGTTTTATCACTCAGGATCGGCGAAATAAAAGTGTAGCTGATCTGGAAGGGGTGGGGAAGGAGATTTAATTTTTCCAACACTTGTCGTACTAACCGGGTGTGTTCCTCCATTGTCTTTGTATAAATCAATATGTCATCTAGGTATACAAGTACCCCCGATACAAATGCTCATGCAAGACTTCGTTTATCAATTGCATGAAGACAGCCGGGGCGCCTTGTAACCCAAATGGCATCACCTGGAACTGATAGCTCCCTAATGGACAATTGAATGTTTTTACAAAGCCCACCTATTAGATCCTGAAAAGATAATGTCAGAGCTTAGATAGTGGCTGGAAGATTCCAGCCTACTTTGGTGGATTTAATAGAGGATCAGAAATGCAGAAAATGTAACTGTCGACAATGGATGTTAAGAAGAAATCCAGATCTCATTTTCTGAAAAGCTGATGCTTCCGCAGAGCCTGCATAGTGCAAGATCTGAGCAATGTGAAATATTGCAAATTAATATTTGTACTCAATTTATAACTGTGAATTATGGTTGTATCTATATTTGTTCTTGTCTCTTTGGGAGACTGAAAGATGACATAAAGATTAATTCATCATCTTAATCCATGCTTAATTAACATTTCTAAGGAGAAAACCTCCTTGAACTGCTCTGGATTAAACTTGCAACCATTCACTGGCTCTATACCTGCGGGATTTTGTAGATGCCCAATATGGCAGCCATAAGGATGGATATATCAGAGTTGGTCTCTTCCAGGAGAACCAGCATGTTTGTCTTCCTTCCACAGCTATAGTTGGGAACATTGGCCTCTCCGGTCGAAAGCAAATCCAACAGACCATCCAAAGTCATTCTTCTGTCTCGAAAGTTGTCATGGAGGTTATAACCCAAAGTGAGGTTGGGTAAGAGGAGGGGATCTTTGTTGATTTCCTGAATGGCAAAAAGGAAGGACAGAATTTTCCAGTACATCAGATTTGCTTTCCTGAAAAGATACATAGATTTTGCATGATGTCAAATGACCTAAGTGCCAAAGCCCACTGTAACAACATCGCCAAAAAGGCTTCAAGAGTTGTTAACCTAATCTTATATAGCTTCTTCTCTGGTAATATCACACTACTAACCAGAGCATACAAAACATTTGCCAGACCAATCCTTGAATACAGCTCATCTGTTTGGAACCCACACCACATATCGGACATAAATACATTAGAAAGTGTCCAGACATACTTTACAAGAAGAGTCCTCCATTCCTCTACTAGAAACAGAATACCTTACGAAATGAGACTCGAAATCCTGGGCTTAGAAAGCTTAGAACTAAGTCGCCTTTGGCACGACCTAAGCATAGCTCATAAAATTATCTGCTACAACGTCCTTCCTGTCAACGACTACTTCAGCTTCAACCACAACAATACACGAGCACACAACAGATACAAACTCAAAGTGAACCGCTCCAAACTTGACTGTAGAAAATACGACTTTAGCAACAGAGTGGTAAATGACTGGAACTCACTACCTGACTCTGTGGTTTCGTCACCAAACCCCCAAAACTTTACCCTTAGACTGTCCACTGTTGACCTCACCCGATTCCTAAGAGGTCAGTAAGGGGCGTGCATAAGTGCACCAGCGTGCCTACCGTCCCTGTCCTAAAGTTCCCTCTTATCAGTACTCATCTTATGTATATAAACAATGTTATATCTATGTATATTACTAAGACGTACTTGACAAAATAAATAAATAAATAAATAAAATAAAAATGTTACATTTAGTGAAATCACCAACCAAGAACTAAGGAGAAATTTCCTGACAGTGAAAGCAATTTAACCAGTGGAACGGCTTGCCTTCTGAAGCTGCTGCTGCTGCATCACTGGAGGTTTGTAAGAAGAGATTGGACAGCCATTCGTCCAGAATGGCAGAAGGTCTCCTGCTTGTGCAGGGGATTAGATTAGAAGACCTCCAAGTTCCCATCCAACTCCCGTCAACCAAACAATGTCTGCTGTTGGGGCCTAGGGGGAGGGCCTTCTCAGTGGGGGCCCCTGCTCTCTGGAACCAACTCCCCCCAGAGAGACAAATTGTCCCCACCTTGCTGGCCTTCCAAAAAGCCATGAAGACATGGCTCTTCCTGCAGGCGGGGTCTTGAGACAACTTCATCTTGGTCTCCCCCATGTATGTAAGATTTTGTATGCTTTTTTAAAAAATGTATTTTTTAAAATGTGTATCAAAAATACACATACAAACTGGGTGAAACCACACTCAATAGCAGCGATTGTGAGAGGGATCTCGGAGTCTTGGTAGACAGCCAACTAAATATGAGCCAGCAGTGTGCAGCAGCAGCCAAAAAGGCCAACACAGTCCTGAGCTGCATAAATAGAGGGATACAATCAAGGACCAAAGAGGTACTAGTACCACTCTATAAAGCCTTGGTCAGACCACACCTAGAGTACTGCATCCAGTTTTGGTCACCACACTACAAAAAAGACATTGAAACCCTAGAGAAAGTGCAGAAGAGAGCAACCAGGATGATAAAGGGTCGGGAAAATAAAACATACAAAGAGCGGTTGCAGGAACTGAGCTTGGGCAGTCTGGCAAAGAGAAGGACCAGGGGTGACATGATAGCAGTGTTCCAATACTTGATGGGATGCCACAGAGAGGAGGGGGTCAGGCTGTTCTCTATGGCACCAGAAAGCCAAACAAGGATAATAGATGGAAGCTGACCAAGGAGATGTTCAACCTGGAAGTGAGGAGAAACTTTCTGACGGTGAGAGCGATCAACCAGTGGAACAGCTTGCCAGTGGAGGTTATGAGAGCCCCAACACTTGTGACCTTCAAGGGGAGACTGGACTGCCATCTGTCTCAAATGGTGTAGGAACTCCTGTTTGAGCAGGGGGTTGGACTAGATGACCTACAAGGTCCCTTCCAACTCTAATAATAAATCTAAAAAAATCTAAATTAGATTGTTTAGTGGTTCTTCAAATGCTGTACGCCGCCTTGAGTCCCCAGGGAGTAGGGCGGCATATAAGAATCCTAAATAAATAAATAAATAAATAAATAAACTCTGTTATTCTGTTAATGTATTTCATATGTGCTATTGTGGCTGCACAAGTTTTTATCCCCAAAGTTCCTCTTCTCTACTTAGATTGTTTGAAAGTCAAAACAGACACACTCCAGAAAATCTGGGCACTGTTGTCACTCGCACTAATTCTCAACCTCAGATTGAGAAGCCAAAAAATATCCCAGGAAAAGATTTTGGCAAACCATGTCTGAAAATGTAGCTCAGAAATCTGCATGGACCTCACCATGTAGGAACCAGGATTTGGCATTCCATCAAAGGATCATAACGCATGTATTATATTTTTAAAGTGTGGGTGTATGGGTGTGTATGAGCCTATGTGTGAATGAAGATGGGGCAGAAAAGAAAGCATTTAAGAATGGGACAGAAGCACCAGCTTTCCCATTTTCTCTTGAGTAAATGGTCTTGATCCCTGATTGCTTGAGAGAGTGGATAGAGAAGAGGACCTGCTGAAAGCACTTTGGTATCAGTGGAACCAGAGGTGAGTCAAGAAGGAGCATCGGAAGATGCTCATGTCCACATCAGGGAAACAACAACTAGCTGTGGCGAGTTTGGAGAAAGCCATGGATCATTGAAGAAAACAATAACAGAGAATTTGGGAGAAAATCTGGAGGCACCCAGAGCTGACTGCTGATGTATTTGGAATTGTGGATTCTATCTTTCTATCATAGTCTTTCAATCTATCTTTCTATCATAGTCAAGGCTATGTTTTCCCAGTTGCAATGTATGGCTGTGAAAGTTGGACCATAAGAAAGGCTGAGCGCCAAAGGATTGAGGCCTTTGAACTATGGTGCTGGAGAAGACTCCTGCAAGTCCCTTGGACTGCAAGGCGATAAAACCGGTGAGTCCTAGAGGAGATCAACCCTGACTGCTCTTCAGAAGGCCAGATCCTGAAGATGAAACTCAAATACTCTGGCCACCTAATGAGAAGGAAGGACTCACTGGAGAAGAGCCTAATGCTGGGAAAGATTGAGGGCAAAAGAAGAAGGGGATGAGAGAGAATGAGGTGGCTGGATGGAGTCACTGAAGCAGTCGACGTGAGCGTAAATGGACAGAGGATGGTAGAGAACAGGAAGGCCTGGAGGAACGTTGTACATGGGGTCACGATGAGTTGGACACAACTTTGCAACTAAGAACAAATCTTTCTGGAAAATTTATTCATTCAATTTATTAGATTTATGAGGCATGTCAAACTACTACTCTGCAATAGCATTGTGGTCTCCTGGCTAATGTAACAACACCATATGTTAATAATAATAATAATAATAATAATAATAATAATAATAATAATAATAATAATAATAATAATAATAATAATAATAATAATAATAATAATAATAATAATAATAATAATCAAAGATCAAAGACGTTTCTACCAAAGCCTCAATGCAAATGACAATTTCAAAAGTGAAAAACCAGAAAAGCAAGCCACAGTTGAATTCTGGAA
Organism: Diadophis punctatus similis; assembly: GCA_023053685.1. Taxonomy (NCBI): domain Eukaryota; kingdom Metazoa; phylum Chordata; class Lepidosauria; order Squamata; family Dipsadidae; genus Diadophis; species Diadophis punctatus. Next base: position 242,981,897 of record JALIGW010000002.1, on the reverse strand, counting down.
AGAACTGTGGGAAAATGCAAAGGATTACAATAAGGAAGCAAAGTGGATACAAGACTTTGAGAAAAGTGTTGGCAAGAAGCAAATGCAAGTATTAGAAATAACAACTGAGATGGTCAAAAATCGAGTAAAAAAAGTAAAGAACTGGACATCACCTGGAAATGACCAATTACATGGTTTCTGGCTCAAATATCTGACCAGTTTGCATGCAATATTGGCCAAGCAACTGAACGAAATGCTACAAAATGGTCAAATTGATGAATGGTTGACAACTGGAAAAACATACTTGATTCAGAAAGATGCAACTAAAGGAACAACACCTGGAAACTACAGACCAATAACATGCTTGCCAACAACCTTCAAATTACTCACCGGGATAATTGCAGATAACATAATGGATTATTTGGAAACAAATAACATCTTGCCAGTAGAGCAAAAAGGCAACAAAAGAAGGAGCAGGGGCACAAAAGATCAGCTCCTAATTGACAAAATGATACTAGAAAACTGTAAGAACAGAAAAACGAACTTGAATATGGTCTGGATTGATTACAAAAAGGCGTACGACTCACTGCCACACAGCTGGATCATCAAATGCTTAGAAACTATTGGCATCAGCAAAAATATTACATCATTCACTGAAAAAGCGATGAAACAATGGAGAACTGTGTTGGCAGTAGGGAATGAGAACTATGGAATGGTTAATATCAAGAGAGGAATTTTTCAGGGAGATTCACTTTCACCCCTCCTCTTCATCATCGCAATGATCCCACTATCAGTAATCTTAAAAAAAATGAAACTTGGATACCAAATAGCCAAAGACGCTGAAAAAATTTCACATTTATTGTATATGGATGATTTGAAACTGTATGGAAAGTCAGAAATAGAAATCCAATCACTGACCAACACAGTCCTAATATTCAGCACAGATATCTCAATGCAGTTTGGCATGGAAAAATGTGCCACTGTATCTATGAAAAGGGGCAAAATCACTACATGTGACGGAATTGAAATGCCCAATGGCCAATTAATTAAATGCAATCAAAATGAAGCCCATAAATATCTGGGCATTCTGCAGTTGGATAACATCAGACATGGAGAAGTGAAAACTATCATTAGAAGAGAGTACACCAACAGAGTTAGGAAAATTTTGAAATCTAAATTAAATGGTGGAAACACCATCAAGGCCATGAATACCTGGGCAATACCAGTCATAAGATACACGGCTGGTATAATTAACTGGACACAAGCTGATTTGGACATTTTGGACCGAAACACCAGAAAACTAATGACAATGCACTACAGTTTACATCCACGTAGTGACACTGATAGACTTTACCTGCCCAGAAAATCAGGTGGCAGAGGACTACTACAAGTAAAGCAAACAGTTGAAGAAGAAAAGCATGCATTGGCGGATTATTTAAAAGAAAGTCAAGAACATCTATTAATTGAAGTAAAGAACAAAAATCTACTGAAGGTCCAACAGACGAAACAAGAATACAGAAAAAATGTGATAAAATCAAGAATGGAGAGTTGGCAAAATAAAGCATTACATGGCCAATTTCTGGAAAAAATAAAAGACAAAGTGGACAGTGAAAAAACTTGGTTATGGTTAACATCTGGTACTTTAAAGAAAGAAACAGAATCATTGATCCTGGCCGCACAAGAACAGGCAATTCGTACAAATGCCATAAAGGCCAAAATTGATAAATCTTCAAATGATGCTAAATGCAGATTATGCAAGGAAGCTGATGAAACTGTAGCCCATGTGCTCAGCTGCTGCAAGAAAATCGCGCAGACTGATTACAAATTACGACACAACTCTGTTGCACAAATGATCCACTGGAATTTATGCAAAAATTATAACATCCATACTGCTACAAACTGGTGGGAACACAAGCCTGAAAAAGTCACTGAAAATCAGATGGTCAAGATCTTGTGGGATTTTCGTATACAAACAGACAAGGTACTGGCGCATAATACACCAGACATCACGCTGGTCGAGAACAACAAGGTGACTATCATTGACATTGCAATACCAGGAGATAGCAAGGTCGATGAAAAGGAACACGAAAAAATCGCAAAATACCAGGACTTAAAAATCGAAATCCAACGATTATGGCACAAACCAGCAGTGGTAATTCCAGTGGTGATTGGAACACTGGGTGCTATCCCAAAAGCACTGGAATTACATTTAAAACAGCTCAAAATTGACAAAATCACCATCAGTCAAATGCAGAAAGCCGCACTGCTCGGTTCTGCATATATACTTCGAAAATACATTACGACTTCCTAGGCCCCTGGGTGGGGCTCGACTAGTAATCAATGCCAAATCCGGCGAAACAACTGGCCGCTGTGATACAATTGTATAATAATAATAATAATAATAATAATAATAATAATAATAATAATAATAATAATAATAATAATAATAATAATAATAATAATAATAATAATAATAATAATAATAATAATAATAATAATAATAATAATAATAGATTTATGTGCCACCCATCTCATCCAAAGGAGACTCTGATAGAGAACTATCTTCTAGGAAAGACTCAGAAAAGAAAACAGCCTTTTATCTGAATTGAGACTGACCAGGATTGACCAATTAGAGCCTCCTGTCCTTTTCTTTGATGGCCATGCTGAGGCCATAACCATAACCTCCCAAGCTAATCGCCTTGAAAGATGAAAGCAAGTTGTACATGTAGAGATCAGTTGGACAAGGGTGCTGAGCATTAAAGTTTTCTTTTGTTTCACCTGCTGAATGTGTTCCACTTCTGAACCTGTCTGGTTTGGTTCTGCAACCCAACAAGACAGACACAGACTTCAGAGGATAATCAGAACTGCAGAAAAAACAATTACTGCCAACCTGCCTTCCATTGAGGACCTGTATACTGCACGAGTCAAAAAGAGGACCGTGAAAATATTTACGGACCCCTCGCATCCTGGACATAAATTGTTTCAACTCCTACCCTCAAAACGGCACTATAGAGCACTGCACACCAAGACAACTAGACACAAGAACAGTTTTTTCCTGAACGCCATCACTCTGCTAAACAAATAATTCCCTCACCACTGTCAAACTATTCACTAAGGCTGCATTACTATTACTATTAGTTTTTTCTCATCGTTCCTATCACCCACCTCCTCCCACTTATGACTGTATGACTGTAACTTGTTGCTTATATCCTTACGATTTATATTGATATTGATTGTTTCCTGATTACTTATTTGAACCCTATGACAATCATTAAGTGTTGTACCTCATGATTCTTGACAAATGTATATTTTCTTTTATGTACACTGAGAGCCTATGCACCAAAGACAAATTCCTTGTGTGTCCAATCACACTTGGCCAATAAAGAATTCTATTCTATTCTATTCATGCTGTTTGTATACAGATATGACTGTCGATCTAACTGACTAAAATCTCACTGCCTTCCTCTGCCCCCATTTTCCCACAAAGGCAACGTAACATAACATCACTCAACATCCTGAGACTTACTCATGGACCTTTTTAGAAGGACTCAAACTGAAATTGTGCAGCTCGGGTTCTTGAATATTTGTTGCAGAGAAGAGTCCACCGATGAGATGATCTCCTGGCCTGTAATGATTGAGCGGGTCTCTTGCATCCCTCCCCAAAGTCAAGAAGCACCTGGTGCCGAGCATCCCACAGGCTGCCTGGGGCAACAAAAGCTCCATCAGAAGCAGAATCAGTGGGTCCATTTCTGGTTTAGCTGAAGGAATCCCCTGCTTTGCATCTGATCTCAGAATCAGAAGAACAGAAGAGTTTGGAGACGTTGAAAGTAGATTACTGCAAGCCTGACTTTTCTAATATAATGTGAAGTCCAGAGAGGAGTTCCCTAATGATGGAAACTGGACCAACACAGCAGCAGAGCTTCTGGTGTTCATGAAGCTCAGTCCAGCTTTCCAGGGTGACAAGACAACTTATACACTAACTTTCCTGATGCCGAATGTGTTGCTCCTGAGTCTGTTGAGCTCCTTCAGATAAATTCCACAGGGGAAAAAGAATCCCTTGACATTTAGCAAGAAGGCAAGTAAGAAATCACTATCATTCTAACAATTAGCTGGGGAAGTAGGAGTTTTGCAAAATCCTCCCTGCAAGGTGAACTGGTATCTAACTGGAAAAGTCCTGACGTAACTCAATGTAGTGGATTCCCAGAAAGCAACCACAACAAATTGTTCTGTGGGCATTTGGGACGCCTATCATTCTGTTGGTTTTCTTTCATGTTATTAAATGTGATTTATTTATTTTATAAAGTCTTTTTTTTGATGTGGTGAAGTTAATGTTACCTTTTTCTTACTGTGGACTTTTGAACATTATGATGCTGATATTGCCTTAGACCAGTGGTTCTCAACCTTCCTAATGCTGCGACCTGCGACCCGTCCCCGCACCCCCACCACGACCCACTTCGCCACTGCTCCCGCCGCTGCGATCCCTGCCCCGCCACCGCCATTTGGGTTCTTTTACCCTCTGCGCATGCACAAAGCGTTCTGTGCATGCGCAGAGGGTAAAAGAACCCAAATGGCGGTGTCCGGGTGAAGTCTCCTGACCCCTGTGAAAGGGTCATTAGACCCCCAAAGGGGTTGCCACCCCCAGGTTGAGAACCGCTGCCTTAGACTTACTGTGCATTCCTTGTTATTCTTTAAAGTTTAGGGTGGATGCTTTATTTTTATTGTGAGCTACTGTGCATCTGTCTGGAATTGAATGCATACTAAAAATCAAATAGATGTCCAGATGTCCATCCATCCATCCATCCATCCATCCATCCATCCATCCATCCATCCATCCATCCATGTGACATGTCCCTTTTTTACCTGGAAGAGTCAAATAAAATAAGGAGTTTCTAAGAAACTTCTCCCTTGCTATATAACAGTGGTGGCGAACCTTTTTAGGTTCGCGTGCCAAAAAGGGGGTGGTGCGCGCGCTGGTGTGCGCTCGCGTGCCCACACCCATTCTGCCCCCCCACGCATGCGCACAACACGCCCCCCATGCTGCCCCCTGCGCATGCGCACACACACCCATCCCCGCGCAAAGGCCTTACCGGAGCCTGGGACGACAAAACGGGCAAACAGGAAGTGCGGAAAAACGCACTTCCGGTTTGCCGGTGAGCTGTTTTTTGCACTCCAGAGGGTTCAGGGAAGCTCCCTGAAGCCCCGGAATGCAAAAAACTACAAAACGGACAAAACGGAAGTGCGGAAAAATGCACTTCCGGTTTGTCCGTTTTGTAGTTTTTTGCATTCCGGAGCTTCAGGGAGCTTCCCTGAACCCTCCGGAGTGCAAAAAACAGCTCACCGGCAAACCGGAAGTGCGTTTTTCTGCACTTCCGGTTTGTCGGTGGGCAACGCTCACGTGCCATCTGCTATGGCTCCGCGTGCCACCTGTGGCACGCGTGCCATAGGTTCGCCACCACGGCTATATAACCTCAAACAGAGATGCTCAACATGAGATATCTCTGGTTCTTTCATACTGATCCAACAGGTAGAAACATCTATCTGTACCCCTCTGCCAAAATGAACATCTGATGAGTAGCATTTCACCCCGAGTCTTAAATACTTTGCTTCCATAAATATCTACTGCAAATCACAGAGATGAGGAAATGAAATGGGCATCATGGTGTCACCATACAACTCCAGCCTTTTGTATGTGCATCTTGAGATACGCCTAGGGTTTGCATGATGATATCATGAGAAACATTTTGTCAGTCTGTCCCATTGCCTCTCCCCCATATATATGCAGCGGCAGAAGGCAGAAGCAAGTGACGAAAGATGCTTCCTAAAGATGTAATACAAACTCCTCTCATATGTTTTCATGTAGGAACTGAAGTGTTGGCCTCCCTTCATTGCATGTTTTGTCATGCTGGCATTATTGTTTTTGGGCATGAATACCAGGGGCGGGTTCCTAATTTTTAAATTACCACTCTGTGGGCGTGGCTTATTTTGTGGGTGTGGCTTGCCAGCCATGTGACCGGGTGGGCGTGGCTTCTCGGACTGCTGAAGGGAGGGGAACTGAGATAGGTCCTGCTGCCCATTCCCCCTCCCCTCAGCAGCTCGGGAAGCCTCAAACGTGCGGAAATGCCTAGGATCATCACCGCGCATTCGTGGCTTCTTGGACTGCTGAAGGGAGAGGAACTGAGATAGGTCCTGCCACCCATTCCCCCTCCCCTCAGCAGCTCGAGAAGCCTCAAACATGCGAAAATGCCTAGGATCATCACAGCGCATTCGTGGCTTCTTGGATTGCTGAAGGGAGGGGAATGGAGATAGGTCCTGCCGCCCATTCTTTCAGCGTCTCATGTGCTCCCTCAGCCATCCTCCCCTGCTTGCACTCACTGTGGGGTAGGAAGGCAGTGCATGAGCAATGCCGAAAACTCGGCTTCTGGGCATGCACAGAAGAAATTTTTTTTTTTAAAAATGGTGGCGCCCAGGCACCGGCAACCGACCGCACCGGTACTGTGACATCACCAGCAGGCTGCTACCAGTGCTATAGAGTGGACTGCACTGGTAGGAACCCACCACTGATTAATACCTTTGTCCTTATGGGATTTCAGAAATCCTGGGTGTGGTGCTCTAGGAATGATGGATTATGGAGCAATTTTGATTGACTTGATTGACTGACAATAGATTCGTAAATTTAGGATATTTGTTAAGAGAATACCATGTAAAATAGTAATTTAACAAGCATAGATGGAAAATATAGAAATGGTTCCATCCAGGAAGGGAGATTCCAAGAAAACCTGATCCTTTGCGAATATCATATATCTACACATTTGCCATGAAAGGGTTACTTGGTGTCTCTAAAGAAATGGAAAATTTCCTTCCCTTCCCTTCCCTTCCCTTCCCTTCCCTTCCCTTCCCTTCCCTTCCCTTCCCTTCCCTTCCCTTCCCTTCCCTTTCCTCTTTTCTTTTCCTTTCCTTTCCTCTTTTCCTTTCCTTTCCTTTCCTTTCCTTTCCTTTCCTTTCCTTTCCTTTCTTTTCTTTTCCTTTCCTTTCCTTTCCTTTCCTTTCCTTTCCTTTCCTTTCCTTTCCTTTCCTTTCCTCTTTTCTTTTCCTTTCCTTTCCTTTCCTTTCCTTTCCTTTCCTTTCCTTTCCTTTCCTCTTTTCTTTTCCTTTCCTTTCCTCTTTTCCTTTCCTTTCCTTTCTTTTCCTCTTTTCCTTTCCTTTCCTTTCCTTTCCTTTCCTTTCCTTTCCTCTTTTCCTTTCCTTTCCTTTCCTTTCCTTTCCTTTCCTTTCCTTTCCTTTCCTTTCCTTTCCTTTCCTTTCCTTTCCTCTTTTCTTTTCTTTTCTTTTCTTTTCCTTTCCTTTCCTCTTTTCCTTTCCTTTCCTTTCCTCTTTTCCTTTCCTTTCCTTTCCTTTCCTTTCCTTTCCTTTCCTTTCCTTTCCTTTCCTTTCCTTTCCTTTCCTCTTTTCCTTTCCTTTCCTTTCCTTTCCTTTCCTCTTTTCCTTTCCTTTCCTTTCCTTTCCTTTCCTTTCCTTTCCTTTCCTTTCCTTTCCTCTTTTCCTTTCCTTTCCTTTCCTTTCCTTTCCTTTCCTTTCCTTCCCTTCCCTTCCCTTCCCTTCCCTTCCCTTCCCTTCTTTCCTGTAGATATCTTTGTCCACTTTCATCCACTGCATCAAAAGTTTCACTCCAACAGTGAACCTGATGGAAGAAGGATCTGCTTTATGGTAAATGCCATCTTGCTCTTTTCAAATACTGAATAATGCACCAATTTTCCTGTGGATCACCATTCAAACATAACTGAGATGACAGTATAGCTAAGATTAAATCTCTGCTATCAAGAAAATTTGGGGACCATTGTAGTTTCCCTTGCCTTGTTTCTATATTTGGTAGCAGGCTTAATCTTGGGAAACATTAAATTCCCAGAAACTCACTTACTGAAAGCCAGCAGTTTCTCCTACTTTATTTATTTATTTATTTATTTATTTATTTATTTATTTATTTATTTATTTATTTATTTATTTATTTATTTATTTATTTATTTATTTATTTATTTATTTATTCGTCTGTCTGTCTGTCTGTCTGTCTGTCTGTCTGTCTGTCTGTCTGTCTGTCTGTCTGTCTGTCTGTCTGTCTGTCTGTCTGTCTATCTATCTATCTATCTATCTATCTATCTATCTATCTATCTATCTATCTATCTATCTATCTATCTATCCATCCATCCACCCACCCACCCACCCACCCACCCCTCTCTCTCTCTCTCTCTCTCTCTCTCTCTCTCTCTCTCTCTCTCTCTCTCTCTCTCTCTCTCTCTCTCTCTCTCTCTCTCTCTCTCTCTCTCTCTCTCTCTCTCTCTCTCTCTCTTATCTATCTATCTATCTATCTATCTATCTATCTATCTATCTATCTATCTATCTATCTATCTATCTATCTATCATCTATCTATCAAATTTTTATGCTGTCCAACTCATGATATGAGGTGACACTGAGCGGTTTACACATACATCCTCTTCACATCCCTCCCGATTTCCTTCTTGACCTCATTCCTATTCATTTCACAGCCATGGAGAGTCACTTGCCTTCTCCAACAAACAGCATTTAACAACATCTTCTCATTAGCTATTCCTACTGCCATGGCTTAAAAAAAGTTATGGTGTTTTAGCATTATTGGATGAAAAACCGGGGAATAGAGTATAGGAATGACAAGGGAAGAGTATGGCCAATCCTATCACCCTTTCTTATTCTGTTGTCCAAATTGTCCTCTGCAACATCTGGTTGGGCACTTCTCCCCCGTTCCTTAAGTCGTACATGTACTCACAGTCTGGAGATATTATGCTAGAATGTAATGAAGGCTCTATTGCAGGGATGGGTTGCTCCTGGTTCGGCCCGGTTCTGTGAACCGGTGGCGGTGGCGGGAGGCTCCGCTCACCCGCCCGGGACACTTCTGCACATGGGCGAACCAGTAACAATGGGTTTTTGAACCCACTACTGCTCTATTGGCATGTTTTATTTTTGCCTTGAGCTGCTGTGGCCTAGAGGTGGAGCTCTTGCCTCACAATCAGGAGGATGTGAGTTCGATCCTAGGTAGAGGCAGATGTAGGGTCTCCTGCTTGGGCAGGGGGTTGGACTAGATGACCTGCAAGGTCCTTTCCAACTCTGTTAATCTGTTAAAACATGGGCTTCCTGGCTCTTTCTCTGGCCAGAAATCTACCTAAAAAAACCTTTCAACAAATGCCCCTAGGGAAAAAAACCCCCAAACCAAATCCATCTTAATTATGCCGATATGAATGATCCTTCTAAACATCACCCTTGATTCTCATTTTTCTAAAAATAAATAAATTGGAAAGCTTTGGGGCCAATTTCTCCTTTTTCCCCTGACTGTCACACCTTCAGAGTTTGGAATGACATCTCAGAGTTGTCCCTTTGGGCACCTGCTCATTGAGGATTCAGAAAAGTGATGGTTCTCTTCCTTTTCATTATCCAAATCACAGCCATTTATTTGCTGACTTCATGTTATGTTAATATCCCTGGGGACGTTTCTGCAAACTTTCAGAAAAACACGTCAGAAGATGTTTGGATGCCAGTATTGGACTCGGCGTCAATGTTGGGTGGAATCTGATTCAGAAATGTCAGATTCAGAAACGGTTCTACACAAGAGAAAGTGGATTTGGGAAGGTGGTTTTAAGACAAGCAGGGGCTCTGTTTGTTTCTGGTGGCTAGATTGTGTCTGGATCCGAAACTCCTGTCTTAGAAGACATTTTGAATTCTCATACCTCTTCATGTAATTCTTTGCTAAAAAACAGATACCAAAAAGAGAAGGCTCAGACTACTTCAGTCATGTTGCTGAATTGGTTTTAAGAGAAGGAGCAGCTGAGTTTTTCTCCCACAGAATGTTCTGTATCTAGACCTGAAACTACTATTTTGGAAGAGGTTTTGGTTTCTTAGATCTCTTCAACTTTGTTGAAGAGATATAAGGTCTTTTGATCTTTGTTCAAAAGCAGCTGCCGCAGAGGAGGTTCTGTCTGGAGCACAAGTCATGTTTCTGAGGTTTCTATTTATGCTGCTTTTGTGGTCACAGCGAGCCTGTGGGATGCTCAAAGCCAAATGCCTCCTGACTCTGGAACAGGGGGAAGTAGACCCACAGATTCATTACAAGCCAGGAGATTATTCCATTAGTGGCATAGCCTCTGCGATGAAGGCAACGTGGGGATCACTGAGCTTTGATAGAAGCCCTTCAACAAAATTCACACTGTAAGTCAATTTTCCTGCACTGAATTTTAGATTTATTATTAGAGTTGGAAGGGACCTTGTAGGTCATCTAGTCCAACCCCCTGCTCAAGCAGGAGTTCCTACACCATTTGAGACAGATGGCAGTCCAGTTTCTCCTTGAAGGTCACAAGTGTTGGGGCTCTCACAACCTCCGCTGGCAAGCTGTTCGACTGGTTGATTGCTCTCACCGTCAGAAAGTTTCTCCTCACTTCCAGGTTGAATCTCTCCTTGGTCAGCTTCCATCCGTTATTCCTTGTTTGGCTTTCTGGTGCCATAGAGAACAGCCTGACCCCCTCCTCTCTGTGGCATCCCATCAAGTATTGGAACACTGCTGTCATGTCACCCCTGGTCCTTCTCTTCGCTAGACTGGCCAAGCTCAGTTCCTGCAACCGCTCTTCGTATGTTTTATTTTCCAGACCCTTTATCATCCTGGTTGCTCTCTTCTGCACTTTCTCTAGAGTTCCAATGTCTTTTTTGTAGTGTGGTGACCAAAACTGGATGCAGTACTCTAGGTGTGGTCTGACCAAGGCTTTATAGAGTGGTACTAGTACCTCTCTGGTCCTTGATTGTATCCCTCTATATATGCAGCTCAGGACTGCGTTGGCCTTTTTGGCTGCTGCTGCACACTGCTGGCTCATATTTAGTTGGCTGTCTACCAGGACTCCGAGATCCCCTCTCTTTCCAAAGAACGTCTACGGTTCCAACCCTTTGAGAAAACAAGAAAAAAACTTCTTCTTTTCCTAACTTACTTTCTGATTCTATTTTGGGGTCCCTATTGCACAGCCAGAATAAACAAATGCTAGTAGTAAACAGCTTTTCTTCAGCTATCTGGTAAATCACCCACCCTTATTAAGACAGGGGAAATAGTTCAGCAGAAAAAGGATGAAATGGTTTTAATGCTGTAATTCTTTTTATAGTTTTTATTTTAAATTTTAAATTTTAAATTGTTATATATGTTGAATTGTCAGCTGCCCAGAGATGCGTGGCTATAGAAATTGAACAAACAAACAAGTAATTACTTCTAGATCAATGCATGAAATTGAAGCCACGTTAGTGTAACCAACTAGGAACATGCAAATATCCAATTTTTTTCTATTATTTTTATTTTTTTCTATAGTAATAATTAGGAATGTTGTAAACTGTTTGGAAGAATAATTTTGATCAAGTTGATTAAAAGTATTATTGTGGAAGAAAAACTAAATATTATATACACTGATATGTTTATACCTGCAGCAAAGCATCCAAATTTTATTGGAAATTTGTGCCCTTCATTTTTACCATAGAGGACATCAACCAGAATGGACATCTCTTACCTAACCTCACCCTGGGTTATAATATCTACGAAAACTTCTACAAGGTAGAAATGACCTCAGAGGCTTTGCTGGACTTGCTTACAGATGGGGAGGCCAATGTCCCCAACTACAGTTGTGGAAGGCAGAGAAACACAGTGGCTGTTCTGGAAGAGGCCGAGACAGGCATCTCCATCCAGATATCAGCCATGTTGGGCACCGACAAAATCCCTCAGGTGTGTCCCTTTCTTTTTTATTTATTTATTTATTTTATTTGTCAAAGCGTGTACAAGATAACAGGTATGGTATAAACATAAACTTAAGTAAAGTAGGTATAGGTAAATTTGGAAAATAGGACAGTAGCACAGGGACTGTAGGCACGATGGTGCGCTTATGCACGCCCCATTACAGACCTCTTAGGAATGGGGAGAGGTCGACTGTAGACAGTCTAAGGTTAAAGTTTTGGGGGTTTGGGGAAGAAACCACAGAGTCAGATAGTGCATTCCAGGCATTAATTACTCTGTTGCTGAAGTCGTATTTTCTGCAGCCGAGTTTAGAGTTTAGAGTTTAGAGTTTCTTGGGGAGACATTTTTCAGTGATGCAAGTTTGAAATAGTGGTCTCTTGCTGCAAATAAAAAGCAGAGTTTAATAATGGAAATGTCAGCAAATGCATTTTGCTTTTTAAAAATAAAATCCCACCATCTTTCATTCCTTTCAGATCAGTTACAGTTTTGCTTCTAAGATCCTGAGAGATAAAACTCAGTTTCCTTTCTTTAACCCGATGCTTCCGGCTGAAGGAGTCCAGTATCCAGGAATGGTCAAGTTGCTCCTCCATTTCAGGTGGACCTTGGTTGCTCTGGTTGCTCCCGACAGTGACCAAGGGGAGAGGTTCATGAGGACAATGTCTCCTTTGATGTTAAGGAATGGCATTTGTGCAATTGAATATCCACGTTTTTCACTAAATTCACATCACATGATTTCAAAATTCAAAGTATATTCCAAGTGGAAAAAAATCAATGTCTGTGTTTATGGTTCAGAGACCAGTTCGTTCCAGGTAGGACTTAAGTTTAAACAAGTATTACTCCAACATCTTCAGGGACCTATTGTAGAAAAGGTCTGGATTACTGCAGCTCACTGGGATCTCAGTCTTGAATTCATGTATAGTTTAGTTTCCTCTAAATACATTGGGACCATTTTTTCATTTCTGATACAAAAAAGGAAATGGGCAAAATGTGAGGCATTTAATCACTTTTATACAGCCTTACGTACTTTTGTAGAGAAAACCTTCACATGTTCAGCCACTAAGGATGACATTTCGGTGAAAGTCTGGAGACGGTGCAGACAGCGAGAAGAACTGATGGCTCTGAGGAAAGAGGAGATTGACTGGAGCCTGGCTATGAACAGTTACCTCATTGACAGCACCATCTATGCTCTGGCAAAGGCCTTAAATTCAGCTTATGAAAACACAGCCAAGAGATCAGCGAGGAACAGAGGTATGAAGATGGAAGCTCCAAAGTTGAAAGCCTGGCAGGTATTTCTTTCCCATCAAACATATTTCCGCTGCCAATTGGAATCAGTTTCGTAAGTGGATGCCTTTGCTACTTCTTCTGAAAAAAAATAAATTATCTGTTGCTCAATTACACAGGAAAACAGCAATGAGTTCAGAGAAATAGCAATAGCAATAGCACTTAGGCTTACAGTATATACTGCTTTACAGTGCTTTACAGCCCTCTCTAAGCGGTTCACAGAGTCAGCATATTGCCCTCAACAATCTGGGTCCTCATTTTACCCACCTCGGAAAGATGGAAATCTGAGTCAACCTTGAGCCAGTGAGATACGGATTGCTGGCATTGATACATAACACAACATGCAACACATATCTGTAAAGATCCTCTTAATATTTAAGGGAGTGGGTAGGACCTTAGAAGAGCCCTCTTCTCTGCTATCAGCATTAATGACTGGTTGACTTGAGCAGAGGGTTAAAGTTGGGCTAACAAGAAGCCAACATGGGGTTACATATCGGGCTGTGAGAGACATGGAAGTAACGTGCTCAACCAAAGAAAGGAATAACTGTTAGGAAAGAGAGAGCTTTTGTGGACCAATATGTTTAGATCATCAGGGTTACTTCCTGTGCTAAGTCACCAGTCACCTGTTTGTGTACGATATCTGGTATGCTGTTTTCCTTCTGCAGAATGAAAGCAGACATAGCAGCAGATGAGTTTCCCTTTCTCAGGCTCCTTCACAAATCATGGACAATAGCTTGGGGAAGGAGGCAGGGTCTGAGAGAGAGGAATATATATATATATATATATATATATATATATATATATATATATATATATATATATATATATATATATATATATATATATATATTCTGAGGTTTTTTACAGCTGTTTGTATGTAGGTCTTTGGTTATTTGGGTTTTCTCCTGCGTGAAATTGGAAGTGTCTTGGCGACGTTTCGACAAAGTCTCATTCGTCATCATCAGGCTGGTGTCTTTGGCTTCCTGCTTCTAGGAGCAATCTCCTAGAATTTGCTCCTAGAAGCAGGAAGCCGAAGACACCAGCCTGATGATGACGAATGAGGCTTCGTCAAAACGTCACCAAGTCACTTCCAATTTCACGCGGGAGAAAACCCGAATAACCAAAGACACACACCACACACACACACACACACACACACACACACACACACACACACACACACACACACACACACACACACACACACACACACACACACACACACACACACACACACACACACACACACATATATATATATATATATATATATATATATATATATATATATATATATATATATATATATATATATATATATATATATATAAAATAGTACAAGCATGATTATGAGTACAAGTATGAATATATGGGTGCATATGGACAGGAACAGTAGGCACGATTGTGCGCTTATGCCCGCCCCTTACAGATCTCTTAGGAATGGGGTGAAGTCAATGGTAGATAATCTAAGGTTAAAGTTTTTGGGGTTTGGGGAAGAAACAATTGAGTCAGGTAATGTATTCCAGGTATTGACCACTCTGTTGTTAAAGTTGATTTTTTTTTTTTGCAATCAAGTTTGAAGCTGAAGTATAACAGGTAGGACATTGTGGCAGATAATTTTGTGAGCTACACTTAGGTCAGATCGAAGGCGGCGTAGTTCTAAATTTTTAAGTCCCAAAATTTCAACTCTGGTTTCATAAGGTATTCTGTTGCGAACAGAGGAATGTAATACTCTTCTAGTGAAATATCTCTGCACATTCTCAATTGTGTTAAAGTCTGATATGTAGTGTGGGTTCCAGACAAATGAGCTGTATTCAAGAATTGGTCTAGCAAATGTTTTGTATGCTCTGGTTATGTTACCAGAGAAGAAGCTATGCAAGATTAGCTTAATAAGTGAATAATAATAATAAGTGAACTTATTAGTAGAAGACCCAGGAGAACAACATAGGAAAGTAAGAATTGTAAAGCTAGTTACATCAATAGAGCAATGAATGATGCAACAAAGAATGAAAGAACAACTGAAAGGCTGAAAAAAAATTGGTTTTAGTTTACTATATTTAAGGTTAAGAAAACATCAATGGAAAAATAATTGGTTGTTATCTTCGGGACCGCATCCTGCCGCATACCCCCCTACGACCGGTTAGAGCCCACAGAGTTGGCCTCCTCCAGGTCCTGTCGATCAAACAATGTCGGCTAGCGGGACCGAGGGGGAGGGCCTTCTCTGTGGGAGCTCCCTCCCTGTGGAACCAGCTTCCTCCAGAGATCAGGACCATCCCCACCCTGCTGGCCTTCCGGAAAGCAATAAAAACTTGGCTCTTCCGGCAGGCGGGGTGAATGAGATACTCTTTTAACTTTTGTATTTTCTGTATTTTTAATTATTGTATTTTGTATGGTTATACATTTTAATTATTGCTTTTTATTTTGTAATGGATCTAACATGTTGTGAGCCGCCCTGAGTCCCCAGGGATTGGGCGGCATAGAAATCCATTAAATTAAATTGTTTGCCTTTACAGGAGTTCTATATTAGCATTGCTGAGATAAAGCAGTGGGAAGTGATACATGACCAGCTATTCCAATTCCTTTACAATCATTGTTCTGATCTACAGCTGTTATTATTCCTATGTCTATCGATACTGTTAGAATCCTGTTCAAACAATTGGGTGTGCTACCGTAATATATGAACAAGCCATAAATCAATGTTATGTGTATATTGCTTTAAATGAATTGTAGGCTGATTACTATATAAGAGCAAGAGAGCATGCTCAGAATGGTGATTAATGTCTCTGTGTGTTTGAATATGTGTTCCGGAGTGCTGACTCTCTGCTGATTATCTCTGCTGCTTCACTGTTGAGTAATTGACTTTGTGACTGTGTGAAATTGCTGTGAAGAGCTGCTGTGGAAAGAGTAACTATCTGTGATAGTGTAGAATTGAATAATAATAATAATAATAATAATAATAATAATAATAATAATAATAATAATAATAATAATAATAATAATAATAATAATAATAATAATAATAACAACAACAACAACAGAGTTGGAAGGGACCTTGGAGGTCTTCTAGTCCAACCCCCTGCTTATGCAGGAAACCCTACACTACTTCAGACAGATGGTTATCCAACATCTTCTTAAAAATGTCTAGTGTTGGAGCATTCACAACATCTGGAGGTAAGCTGTTCTACTGATTAATTGTTCTAACTGTCAGGAAATTTCTCCTTAGTTCTAAGTTGCTTCTCTCCTTGATTAGTTTCCACCCATTGCTTCTTGTTCTACCCCCAGGTGCCTTGGAGAAAAGTTTGACTCCCTCTTCTTTGTGGCGACCCCTGAGATATTGGAACACTGCTATCATGTCACCCCTGGTCCTTCTTTTCATTAAACTAGACATACCCAGTTCCTGCAACCGTTCTTCATATGTTTTAGCCTCCAGTCCCCTAATCATTTTTGTTGCTTTTTTCTGCACTCTTTCTAGAGTCTCAACATCCTTTTTACATCGTGGCGACCAAAACTGTATGTAGTATTCCAAGTGTGGCCTTACCAAGGCATTATAAAGTGGTATTAACACTTCACGTGATCTTGATTCTATCCCTCTGTTAATGCAGCCTAGAACTGTGTTGGCTTTTTTGGCAGCTGCTGCACACTGCTGGCTCATATTTAAATGGTTGTCCACTAGGACTCCAAGATCCCTCTCACAGTTACTACTGTTGAGCAAGGTACCACATATATTGTACCTGTGCATTTTGCTTTTCTTGCCTAAATGTAGAACCTTACTTTTTTCACCATTGAATTTCATTTTGTTTGATAGCGCCCAATGTTCAAGTCTGTTAAGATCCTTCTGTATCTTGAGCCTATCTTCTGGGGAGTTGGCTATTCCTGCCAGTTTGGTGTCATCTGCAAATTTGATGAGTTCCCCATCTATCCCCTCATCCAAGTCATTGATGAAGATGTTGAAGAGTACTGGGCCTAAAACAGAGCCTTGGGGTACTCCACTGCATACTTCCCTCCATGTAGATGCAGTTCCATTGAGCACTACACGTTGAGTGCGGTTGGTTAGCCAATTTCGAATCCATCTGGTGGTGATGCTGTCTAACCCACATTTTTCTACTTTATCTAGTAGTAGGTTATGACTTTGTCAAATGCCTTACTGAAGTCCAAGTAAACCACATCAACAGCATTCCTCTGGTCCACTAATTTTGTCACTTTATCAAAGAATGCAATAAGATTAGTCTGGCATGATCTGTTTTTGACAAACCCATGTTGGCTTTTGGTTATTACTTTGTTTGCTTCTAGGTGTTCATTGATTCGTTGCTTGATTATCTTTTCCAAAATCTTCCCTGGTATTGAGGTCAGGCTGATAGGTCTGTAGTTTCCTGGATCTGTTTTTTTTCCTTTTTTGAAGATGGGAACTACATCAGCTCTTTTCCAGTCCTCTGGCAGTTCCCCGGTGCTCCAGGATCTTTGAAAGATATAGTTCAGTGGTTCTAAGATCTCGTCTGCCAGTTCCTTCAGAACCTTGGGGTGTAATCCATCTGGTCCTGGTGATTTGAATTCATCTAGGGTAGACAGGTGTTCACTTACCATTTTCTTCCCTATTTTAACTTGTGTTCCTAATATGTTTTTTGTGATGCTGTTTTTGATAGGTTGGACTGTTTTCTCCCTTTGTGTAAAGACAGATGCAAAAAACGTGTTAAGTAGCTCTGCTTTCTCCCTGTTGCTTGTCATCTTCTTGCCACTTTCTCCCTGTAATGGACCAATTGTTTCCTTGACTTTTTTCTTGTTTTTAATATGTTGGAAGAAGCTTTTTTTGTTACTTTGTACTTTTGTCGCAAGCCTTTGTTCATTGTGAGCCTTAGCTTTCCTCACTTCATCTTTACAGGCTCCAGCTATTTGCTGATATTCTGCCTTAGTTATTTCCCCTTCTTTATGATAGCTGTAATCTTTGTTTGTTAGTTAAAACAAAGATAGGCAAGAAGAAGAAACTTTGCATTGACTGACTAACTGTGTATGACTTGGACTTCCTATTGAACTTTGCTACTACTTTAAGTAAACTATTTGTAAATACTAAACGTATTCTGTTTATTGACTGAATAGCATTCATATCAAACTGCAACACCACAACCACAACATTTCACTGTGTATGTGCTCAACAGCACAAGAGCTCCTTAACAGATACCCTCCTAACCAAGTTGGAAATTTAAAACAGATCCTTTTTGAGCACACAGAGAGAAAAGTTCCGATCCCTCCCAGCATAGACCAAGAGGCTTTTTCAAAGAATGTTGGATGTCCTTCCTAATCTCTTCCTTTGTTTTCCAGCTTCACTCTTTCCTTCAAAGCTCTCAGTTTCACAATAATTCCATAGAAGGGGTATATTTGGATGAGAAAGGAGATCTGACAGCTGACCTGGACATTGTGAACTGGGTCCTGTTCCCCAACAAATCTTTCAAGAGAGTGAAAACTGGGAGTCTAGAAAAACAGGCATCCCAAGATATTAAAGTTTTCATTGACCAGATGAGAATCACAGAAGTGGAAAGGCTGAAAAAGGCGAGACTAATATTTATTTTAGTTCCACTGAAAGTGCCAAAATGAGACTCGGTGGGGGTTTGCTTTCAATGCCTTTAAGTTTTCATATCAGTTTATTAGGCACTCAAGAGTGCAAACGTCTTCTTTATCTCCTATTCAGCTGGCCTCGATAACTATCGTCTTCAATATTCATAAAAACTATTCACGGAGTCAATGCAATGTGAGGTGGACAGAGGCAGTCATGCAAACAATGTGGTTTACTTATTCAAAGGGAAGAATCCATCCTTTTCCCTGAAAAATTTAAGTGCTTAAATCAATTCTGTATTAAATTAAAAAGAAACACAATATTCAAATTTAAAAGTAAAGCTAAAACTGTAATGTGTTTCAAACCTAAAAAGGGAAGAGAAATGGAGATAAGCAGTTCAATGTGTTTGATGAATTTCACATTTCATATCACAGATCTTGAATTGAGATAGCAATAGCAATGGTACTTAGATTTATATAATACTCCATAGTGCTTTACAGCCCTCTCTAAGCGATTTACAGAGTCAGTTTATTGCCCCCAACAATCTGGGTCCTCATTTTTTTTACATATTAACAGAGTTGGAAGGGTCTTTACAGGTCATCTAGTCCAACCCCCTGCCCAAGCGGGAGACCCTACATCTGCCTCTACCTAGGGTAGAACTCACAACTTCCTGATTGTGAGGCAAGAGCTCCACCTCTAGGCCACAGCTTGGTAGGATAAAAGGCTGAGTCAACCTTGAGCTGGTCAGGATCGAACTCCTGGCTGTGGAAACTGCAATATTGCATTCTAACCACTGTGCCACCGTGGCTCCTAAAACTTTTTTAATTTCCCATTTTTTGAAGATAAATTCATTAAAAAAAAAGAAATTCATTTTCTGGACATTTTTCCTCTCTCTCCTCAGCCCCTGCCTCCTTCCAGGTGTGTGGAAAGCTGCCGTCCTGGATTCATGAAGGTGGCTCAGGAAGGGGAGGCCATCTGTTGCTATGACTGTCGTCTTTGTGCAGATGGAATGATCTCCACCATGGAAGGTGGGTGGCAGTAGAGATTCCTGTAATCTGGGATGCAAATAATGCAACCTATAAAGCCAGAAAGAGCTGTCCTGGTTATTTGTTGCAGAGATTCACATTTTCCTTCAGCACTCTCTTTCTATGTTACACTGCTTAAAATTACTGGCTGTTACTGCATATTACCTTTCTCCAAACATATTCATCCAGATCACCACTTTTTTCACTCCAACTACCGTGTTTCCCCAAAAATAAGACCCTTTCTTATATTTTTTTGAACCCTGAAATAAGTGCTTGGCCTTATTGCCATGCACTGAAAAGCCCGATTGGGCTTATTATCAGGAGATGTCTTATTTGGGGGGAAACAGGGTATGCATCTGATGGAACAACATGCATTCTGATAGATGTTAAATTTGTTTTTTTCAGATGCTGAAAAATGTACCAGATGTCCAGAGGATCAACATTCAAACTTCAAAAGAGATGAGTGTATACCTAAGATTGAAACTTTCCTATCTTATCAGGAAAATTTGGGGATCATCCTAGCTTCCCTTGCCTTGTTCCTGTCTTTAGTAACAGGCTTTGTCTTGGGAATCTTCATTAAATTCCAAGAAACTCCCATAGTCAAAGCAAACAATCGGGATCTCTCCTACATCCTCCTTATCTCCCTTCTGCTCTCCTTCTTAACCTCCTTCCTATTCATTGGCCAGCCAAGGAGAGTCACCTGCCTTCTCCGACAAACAGCCTTCAGCATCATCTTCTCAGTTGCCATTTCTACCATCTTGGCCAAAACATTCATGGTGGTGTTAGCCTTCTTGGCCACAAAACCAGGGAATAAATTTCAGAGATGGCTAGGGAAAAGCCTGTCCAATTCTGTCATCCTTTGTTGCTCTGGTGTCCAAATTGTCCTCTGCAGCATTTGGTTGGGGACTTCTCCCCCATTCCCTGACTCTGATATGCACTCACAATCTGGAGCGATCATTCTGCAATGCAACGAAGGTAGCATCATCATGTTTTACATTGCCCTGGGCTACATGGGCTTCCTAGCGGCCATCTGCTTCACGGTGGCTTTCTTGGCCAGGAATCTGCCTGCAGCCTTCAATGAAGCCAAGCTCATCACCTTCAGCATGCTGGTCTTCTGCAGCGTTTGGGTGTCCTTCGTGCCCACCTACCTGAGTACTAAGGGGAAGTACATGGTGGCCGTGCAGCTCTTCTCCATCTTGGCTTCCAGTGCTAGTCTGCTGGGATTCATTTTCTTCTCCAAATGTTACATCATTTTCCTAAGATCAGACCTCAATACAAAAGAATGTCTGATGTCAAAATAAAATATAATGTTATTATTAGTAGGTGTTTTCCTTAAATTCCAGTTATACAGAGTTATGAAAAATACACTGCATATTTCTCTGGTGCTATACTATATCTTTATAATATTTGATATAGCAATAGCACTTAGACTTATATACCACTTCATAGTGCTCTTACAGCCCTCTCTAAGCGGTTTACCCCCAACAATCTGGGTCCTCAGATTCTGTTTGTCTCACTTGTTGATTTACATTATTAATTTAAAAAAACCTCAGAAATGTAAAATAGCTTCCACGTATGAGGAAATATAAAAATTTACTGAGCTTGTCAATCAATCTAGGAGAATATTTGCAAATCAGGGTTAAAGTGAGGGGTTCTTGGTGTTTTCTGAACTTGGTTGTTTCCTTGCAGACACTTTCACATTCAGTGCTCAGCCAGCACTAAGGATGTTACCTAGTTTGGGTAATGAAATAGCAATAACAATAGCACTTAGACTTATATACTGCTTCATAGTGCTTTACAGCTGTTTCTAAGCGGTTTACAGAGTTCAGCATATTGCCCCCAACAATCTGGGTCCTCATTTTACCCACCTCGGAAGGATGGAAGGCTGAGTCAACCTTGAGCCTGGTGAGATTTGAACAGCTGAACTGCTGAACTGCAGTGCTGCATTTTAACCACTGTGCCACCTCGGCTCTATCTGCAAGAAAGAGGGAATTTCAGTTCCTATACTGAAATTCCCTCCAGGAGGCCAGGAAGAGCCAGAGGCTTTGCAAATAAAAGTAAACATTATTGAAATAATAGCTTATAACCCGGCATTGCCCAGGTATTTATAGACGTCGAAGTCTTTGTCTGACAGGGAGCCATTGAGAGGGGCCTTTCTTCCCCCTACTCCGATGCCCGTCTTCCCTGCCCTCTCCCATTCCTCTCCCATGCGCTCCTCTTTTCCGCCCTTTCTACGATCCTGGCACTTTGCCCCGAATCCATCAGGTACTTCCCCATTGGTCCACTTGAGGGGGGACATCACAGCTGGCTTTCCAGAGGAAGCTGCGAAGGAACTGACATCACAAACAATTGCCACTCTAGGACACCGCACTCACTCTCCTTAACGTGCCAGGCATTCCAGAGTTATGTTGAACACACACACACACACACACACACACACACACACACACACACACACACACACACACACACACACACCCTCCCATGGATGTTTTACCCCCCATAGTCATCTGTGCACCAAGTTTGGTTGAAATTGCTCGAGGCATTCCAGGGTTATGCTGGAACATACATACATACAGCCTTTTTATATATATATAGATTAAAAAATGTTAAATTTTATTTAACAGAGAGTCAGTTTGGTGTATGGGTTAAGGCACCAGGCTAGAAATTGGAAAATGATGAGTTCAAGTCCTGCCTTAGCCATAAAAGCCAGATGGTTGACCTTGGGCCAGTCAGCCTTTCTCAGCCCAACTCACCTCACAGGGTTGTTATTGTGAGAAAAATAGGAGAAAGAAGAAGCATTAGATACGATTGCTCCTTTGGTTGTTTATCAAAATAATAAAGGTGGGATACACAGTAAAACAAATAAAACAACATAAATACCGGTACATAAAATTTTCTGATAATAAGGTCACTTTTCCTCTCTCTGCTCAGACCCTGCCTCCTTCCCCAAGCTATTGCCCATGATTTCTGAAGGAGACTGAGAAAGGGAAACCCATCTGCTGTTATGACTGTCTTCATTCTGCAGAAGAAAAATAGTATACCAGATAGCATATGCACACAGGGAGCAATGTTCCCTCTAACATTGAAAATCACTGTGCTGCAATTGGAAACTGCTGCGCGGCGTTTCAGCCTTTGATCTCGCTCTCCTCTCCCTAGCAGTGAAGCCCACCTGGGGAGGCAAGAGTTAAAGCCTCAGCCTCTCTTCGTTGAAGGCTCCTTTCCCCCACCCCCACCCACCCCAATCGGCTGGTGATCAATGTTCCCTCTGACATAAGAAAACACTGGGCGGCAGTTGGAAACTTCTGCGCTGTGTTTTCTTATCACGTGCGCGGCCACGCAGCCGCACAGCTTAGAGGGAACATTGACTGGGTGGGAGGGTGGGTAGATGATTCCAGAGAAAAAAAGGAGTCTTTTTCTTCCCAGACTTTTGTGAATATCGTATACCTTAACGTCTCCCATGATAGGCATAGCTTGGCCTTTCATTGGGTCTAGTAATGCAGACCTGGGGATTTAATGGCCCACAGGACACATTTGGCCCTTTGGCTGTCCTGTTCCAGCCCACACTGGTGGGGGCAGCAGGGGTGTCGATGGTGGTAACAGCAGAGAACAATGACAGGGGGGCAGAATGGTGGCAGAAGCACTCAGTAACAGTTTCTCATTGGGTCCAGTTTCTCATGTGGCTCCTTGGGGAAATTAATTGCCCACCCCTGCACTAATGCATGAGTAAAAGGCTGATGTTCTTTGTTTAACAGATCCACCTAGAAATCCAACACCTGACCCTTCCTTCCTTCCTTCCTTCCTCCCTCCCTCCCTCCCTCCCTCCCACCCCTCAACCTTCGCGCCCTCCATTTTTCTTTGAAAAGGACTCTGATGAGAAATGGGACACATTTTCCTGTTCTTAATTAGATAGAACTGACAGGAAAAAGGGTGAAATGTTGGCATGTTGTTATCGGTAGCCCTTCAGAGAGATGCCCAAAGATACACAGCACTGGTAGTTGTTTTCCTGGCATGGACAGAAGGAAAAAAAACAAAACAAAAACAAATGTATCCAGCAGTCTGGGGAATTCCTGCCAAGATAGGAGACCTGGCCATCTACTTGGTCAAAATGGAAGGAGACATTGATATTTGCAAAGGAGAGCTTAATAAAACAGTTTCCCTAAAAGCCAGTTTTCACACAAACACCATGAACTGAGATTATTGGAGAAGTATATTCCTTCTTAAAAGAATCAGACCTGGAAGAGGCCCCCGAGGCCTTGTGTCCAACTTTCTACTTTCTGATGCTTGCGCTAGTACAATTTTGGAGGTCCAAGTGTCCACCTCGCCATGGATCATAGGTGGGAGGGATGCAGAATGCTTTGCATTTATTTCTGAAAGGTGGTTTATTTATTTATTTATTTATTTATTTATTTATTTATTTATTTATTTATTTATTTATTTATTTATTTATTTATTTATTTATTTATTTATTTATTTATTTATTTATTTATTTATTTATTTATTTATGGTTTCTTATATGCCGCCCCACTCCCGAGGGACTCAGGGCGGCTTACAACACAGGAAAAATACAAGAAAACCAAGAAATTCAATTAAAATCACAATATAAAAATTAAAAATTTCAATATAAAAGAACCATTCAACCACCAGACATACCCAGGGGAGAGTGCAGATGGAGTTAAGCTCTACCCCCTGCCTGCAGGAAGAGCGATGTCTTAACGGCTTTTCGGAAGGCCAGCAGGGTGGGGATGGTTCGGGTCTCTGGAGGAAGTTGGTTCCAGAGCGTGGGGCCAGCCACAGAGAAGGCTCTCCCCCTAGGACCCGCCAGCCGGCATTGCTTGGCTGACGGGAGCTGGAGGAGGCCAACTCTGTGGGCCCTAACCGGTCGGAGGGAAGTATGAGGCAGAATGCGGTCCCAGAGATAACCTGGTCCTAAGCCATGAAGGGCTTTGAAGATGATGATCAACACCTTGAATTGGACCCGGAGACTAATGGGCAACCAATGCAGCTGGCGGAGTATAGGTGTCACGTGGGTGTACCTTGGCACACCCACCACAGCACGCGCAGCCGCATTTTGCACCAACTGGAGTCTCCGGATACTCTTCAAGGGTAGCCCCATGTAGAGCGCATTGCAGTAGTCCAAACGGGAGGTGACAAGGGCATGAGTGACCGTGAGTAGAGCCTCCTTCTCCAAGTATGGCCGCAGCTGGTGCACCAGGCGGACCTGTGCAAAGGCCCCCCTAGCCACAGCAGTGAGATGGTGTTCCAATTTTAGCTGTGGATCTAGGAGGACCCCCAAGTTGCGGACCTGATCCGAGGGAGTCAGTTTCGCTCCCTCCAGAACCAAGGAGGGATAGTTGTCATAATCCTTAGGAGGCAATATCCAAAGCCACTCAGTCTTGTCGGGGTTGAGTCTGAGTCTGTTCCTCGCCATCCAGATCCTAACATCGTCCAGGCATCGGCACATTATATCAACTGCCACACTGAAGTCAGACGGGGTGGTGATGTACAGCTGGGTGTCGTCAGCGTACTGGTGGAAACACACCCCATGTCTGCGGATGATCTCCCCCAGCGGTTTCATGTAAATGTTAAACAGGATGGGCGAGAGAACCGACCCCTGAGGCACCCCACATAACAGGGGCCTAGGGGTGGATCTCTGCCCTCCTGCCAACACCGACTGCATCCTATCGGCGAGATAAGAGGAGAACCACCGTAAAACGGTGCCTCCCACTCCCAACTCGCCGAGACGATGCAGAAGGATACCATGGTCGATGGTATCGAAAGCCGCTGAGAGGTCAAGTAGCACCAGGATGGAGGAATTTCCCCCATCCCAGGCCCGCCAGAGATCATCCATCAGAGCGACCAAGGCAGTTTCTGTACTGTAGCCGCGCCTGAAACCCGACTGCTGGAATCTAGATGATCTGTTTCATCCAGAAGCCGCAGAAGCTGAGTGGCCACCATCTTCTCCACAACTTTCCCTAAAAAATGCAAGTTGGAGACCGGACGATAGTTCTTCAAGTCAGCTGGATCCAGGGAAGGCTTCTTCAGGAGGGGTCTCACCACCGCAACTTTTAATGACTGCGGTACGGATCCCTCCTCCAAAGAAGCGATGACCACCGCCCGGATCCAGCCGCGTGTCACCTCCCTGCTGGCCGAAACCAGCCAGGAGGGGCACGGGTCCAATAAACAGGTGGAGGCCCCCATCGCCCCCATGGCTCTGTCCAAATCCTCAGGAGAAACAGGCCCAAACTCCTCCCACAACGGTGGACTAAGACTTGCCCCTGTCAACTCCATGGACTCTGCCCAGCCAGAGTCCAGGTTTGACCGAATCCGAGCGACTTTATCCGTCAGAAACTCAGCGAATTCCTCAGCTCTGCCTTGTAAGTGTTCCTCGCTCCCCCCTTTAGCAAGGAGGGAGCGAGTCACCCTAAACAAGGCGGCTGGACGAGAATCTGCGGACGCAATAAGAGCGGAAAAATAGGATCGTTTTGCCGCCCCTATCGCCACTAAATAAGATCTGATGTAAATTCTTAATAGTGTTCGGTCGGAGTCGGTTTTGCTGGATCTCCAGCGGCGCTCCAGACGTCTCTTCTGGCGTTTCATCTCCCGGAGCTCCTCGGTAAACCAGGGGGCTTTCCGGGATCCACTGCCGCGGAGAGGTCGCAAAGGCGCAATTCGGTCTAAAGCCCCTGATGCTGCGGTGTTCCAACCAGCCACCAGGGAATCAGCCGAGCTGCGTACCAGGGTTTCAGGTATTTCCCTAAGTTCCCTCTGGAATCCTTCTGGTTCCATTAGGCGCCTGGGGCGGAACCACCTAGTCGGTCCCGCCTCCCTGCGGGGGAGGAATGGAACTGCGGAATCCAACCTCAGTAGAAAATGATCTGACCATGACAGAGGGGTGATGACTATATCCCTTATCTTCAGATCATCTCTCCACTGCCCCGAGAGAAACACTAGGTCGAGCGTGTGACCACCCTCATGAGTCGGACCCTGGATTACTTGGGTCAGGTCCATGGTTGTCATGGAATCCATGAACTCCTGGGCTATCCCGGAGGTTTCACCAGCAGAAGGCAAGTTGAAGTCCCCCAGCACCATGAGCCTAGGGAACTCAACTGCCAAGCTGGCTACTGCCTCGAGCAGCTCAGGCAGGGCCTTACTTACACAGCTGGGAGGCAGGTACGTTAAGAGAAGGCCCACCTGTACCCCTAAGTCCAACTTCAGAAGGAGAGTCTCACACCCAACAATCTCCGGGGCAGGGATCCTACGAGGATGCAGGTTTCCACGTGTTATTATTGCCACTCCTCCCCCCCCTTCCCTGGGGTCGGGAATGATGCTGCACTGAGAACCCATCTGGGCATATCTCGGAGAGAGCTACTCCCCCCTCCTGGCCCAGCCAGGTCTCAGTTACACAAACCAGGTCTGCCCCCTCCTCTGTGATTAAATCACGTATCAGGGGGGCTTTGTTGATAATTGACCTGGCGTTAAGCAGCAGCATCCTGAGCCCAGGGCCCTGAGAACCCTGGTTGCCAGGTATCTGGGTTGAGCAAGATGGAACCAGATCGGAGGGGCCGGAACAAGGGATCGCTTGTAAACAGCGAGGTCTTATTCCCCGAGAGCGGCCCACCCCTCTGCTCCCGCCATATCTGCCTCTTCCCATTATGACCGAGATGTTCTGGCTCTCGTCTCCCCCAGAGACCCCCACCCGACCCCTGCTGGTCCCCCTCCCTTCCTGCAGGCCATCCATACCATTCATACTGAGCCGGGAGATGGAGTCAGGTACCCCCCCCGCTTCTGTTTCCACACTCAGCAGAGGGGGTCCGACCCCCAATCCCCGGCTCACTCATTCTAGTATCCATTCTCCCTTAATCTACACAATATATTCATACACACCTTCCACTCATCCTCAGTCACAACCCCACCCCCATACACTCAGCTTCCGGGGTACAGATAAGTAAAAACAGCAGAAATAATACAGGGCAATAAAAAGGCAAAGGAGGGCATATCCGCCACCAGACCAGTTCTAGGATGTCTGTTTGCACCAGTTCCAGGTAGGACAGTAATAGCTCTCTCGGGGGTAAAAGTAAAACCCCTCCCCAGTCTGGATGGTATCAGTCCTGGCACTCTTGGTCCTGCACCCTGGAGCAACCCTTCGCCCTCTAAGTTCTCTTTATAGCCTCCAATTACCGTCACGGCCAGTTTGCCAGTGTTTACAGGTCTCATTATAATCTTCGCATGCATAACCTTGGCAAGTGCAGCAGCAGCAGGCATCATCCCAGTGGTGAACAAAATTCCACAGTGGGGGGGGGGGGTCAGGAAGATTTGATAAGTCTGCCAAGATCGAAAAGAGGCGATCATAGTAATGTCCTTCCGTATAGGTAAACCGTTCAGCAACAATTCTCAAGAAAGCCCCCCCCCCAGGGCAGACTAATATGTAAAGCAGCCAGGCTCAGGACAGCAACGAAGGCAATAAAAAATGCGTCATAATAGGAAGCGGGAGCACGCCATTCCCTTCGTGCCCGGAGCCATTAACAAGTTGTTCTAGAAGGGGGGTGATTCCTCCAAGGGTCATAAATAGAAGAGTTGAAGATTAGAAAAGGCTGGCACCCCACCGGGGCTCTCCCGCAATCCGAATAGATCAAAATCACCCCTGTGCTAAGCTCTGCCGTCTCGCTGGGCTCTGATGTCATCCGCAGCTGCAGGAAATTCGCCCCCCGGAGGAGAGAATCAAATGGCGTCCGCTCCACTCGTCCGTTCTGCCTGCAAGGCTCCGACGGTAATTATCCAGGTTTTAACGTCCAAACTCTAGCGTTCTTAAAGTTCTTATGGCAAACCTTCGGGTCTTAGTGTTTGCAGTATAGTCCTCCAGATCCCAATTATTCTCCCTTTTTTTTCTGCTTTGCTTCCTTCACTCGTTTGTTGGTTAATTAGATCCTTACAGATCCTTACAGACCGGAAGCTGCCATCTTGGCGTTCGTCTTCCGTATTGCTGATTTTTCGCAATTGCTAGGTCCCCCACTCCACCAGGACGACAAACTTGCCGCCACAGTGAAGACCAGGTCCTTCGCAAGATGTTCCTCTCCCAGCACTAAGCAAACTCAGGCTTGGGGGTGCGAAACTCGATGAAAAACGGAGTAAGGGGAGCGGAGCAACTCCGCTTCAACCCTTCTCGCTGTAGCTCCTCCCCGGAATATGAATATGAGATGTGAAAGATGCCATTTCTAAAAGCAGACACAGCGCTTCCTAGGGTTGTGAAGAAGAGGTTTATGTGTGGCCCTTATCCTGGTTAAATATGCTTCTCAATCTTAATAACCATTGCATAATTTTACATAAATGACCTTTGCAATCATATTATAAGCAACTACGTTCTCTTCACTGATGATGTAAAACTATTCAACATCACAGATAATGGTGCTACCCTACAAAAAGACCTTGACTATGTGTCAGAATGGTCAAACAATTGGCAACTCCAAATCTCAACCAACAAATGCTCTGTCTTACACATTGGCAAAAAAATAAATAAATCAGAACACAAAATACAAGCTGGGCGGATACGATGTCATAGATGACCCTCACTCTGTCAAGGTCCTTGGAGTACTCATCTCAAATGATCTAAGTGCCAGAACTCTCTGTAACAGCATTGCCAAAAAGGCATTAAGAGTTGTTAAGCTAATCTTGCGTAGCTTCTTCTCCGGTAATATTGAACTGCAAACTAGGGCATACAAAACTTTTGCTAGACCAATTCTTGAATACAGCTCATCTGTCTGGAATCCGCACTGCATATTAGACATTAATACAATCGAATGAGTCCAGAGATATTTCACAAGAAGAGTCCTCCACTCCTCTGCTCGCAACAGAATACCTTATGCCACCAGACTCAAAATTTTGGGCTTAGACAACTTAGAACTTTGCCGTCTTCGATCCGACCAAAGCGTAGTACATAAAATTATCTGCTACAATTTCCTACCTGTCAATGAATACTTCAGCTTCAACCACAACAATACACGAGCACATAATAGATACAAATTTATGGTAAACCGCTCCAAACTTAATTGCAGAAAATACGACTTCAGTAACAGAGTGGTCAATGCCTGGAATGCACTACCTGACTCTGTGTTTTCTTCCTCAAACCTCCAAAACTTTAACCTTAGACTTTTGACCTCACCCCATTCCTAAGAGGTCTTTAAGGGGCGTGGATAAGCTCTCTTCTATTTCATGGGGGCTTTCCTGAGTAAAAATCTACCTAAAACTCTATCAGCAAATTCCTCTTGAAAAGTCTAACAAAATCAAAGTTAAATATGCCACTATTCACGGCATTCCTAAAAGTTATTCTGGATTTTCCAAAAAGAATATATATATATATATATATATATATATATATATATATATATATATATATATATATATATATATATATATATATATATATATATATATATATATATATATATATATCCAGTATCCCTCACTGGCCCATTTTCAAAGTTTGGAATGGCATCTGTAAATTTCTCCTTTAGGCACCTGCCTCCTGATACATTCACTATTCAGCAAGGTGAAGGCTCTCTACCTTGCCATTATCCAAATCATAGTCATTTATTTGCTGGCTTTGTGTGAACTCCCTAGAGAAGTTTTTGAAACTTTCAGAAAACATGCCGGAAATGTCACGACGTCAATATCAGATTCAAAGTCAGCGTTGGGTGGAATCTGATTCAGAAATGCTAGATGGATAAATGACTCTAGAGACAGAAAGGGAATTAGTTTTAAGTCAAGAGACGGCTGTGTTTCTATCCCACAACTGGACTGCGTCTGGACCTCAAACCACTATCTTGGAAAAAGGTTTTGATTTCTTATATGCTTCATCTAATTCTTTGTTCAAAAGCGGATGCTGCAGAGGAGGTTCTATCAGGAACGCAAGTCATGTTGCTGGGGCTTCTGTTAGTGCTCCTTTTGTGGCCCCAACAAGTCTGTGGGATGCTCAAAGCCAAATGCCTCCTGACTTTGGAACAGGGGGAAGTAGACCCACAGATTCATTACAAGCCAGGAGATTATTCCATTAGTGGCATAGTCTCTGCAATGAAGACAAGGTGGGAATCACTGAGCTTTGACAGAAGTCCTTCAACAAAATACACCTAGTAAGTCACTCTTCCTGCACTGCATTAGAGTCACTCCATTTCCAATGAATGTCTCTGGCTCCAGCCCTCTGAGAAAACAAGGAGCTCTTCCCTTGATCTGCTTCTTTTCCTAACTTGCTTTCTGATTCTTGGGGTCCCTGTTGCATGTCTACAGCAAACAAATGCTATTAATAAATAATTTCTTAAGCTATCCGGGTGAATCACACACCCTTATTAAGACAGAGGAAACAGTCCAGCAGATATGGGACAAAATTGTTTTTAATGCTCTTTACAGTTTTTATTGTTTTCAAATGTTTTTAAATTTTTAATTGTAATATATTTTAAATTATTGTAATATATTTTAAATTATGAGATGCCCAGAGTTGTGTGCGGAGATGTATGGCTATGTCACAGTGTGAATATTGTCAGTTGTATGTCTATGCAGGGTGATGCATCCCTATCCTAATATTATGGTACATTCCAATACAAGCAGAACACATGATATGATGTGTACGCATGTGTGCATTCCTAAGCCACCATTAATTTTCTTCCGCCCTGGCTCTTGACCTGAACGGTCGTGTTTCTTAGCAAAGATGTAATTATTCAGGATTTATTGTTTTTGTACTGAAATAAATATTTTCTATTAGACTTTTAATCTCGGTTTCATTTCCAACTGTCTGAATTCCAAGTAAAGATCCAAATCGCCTCTGTGAGATCTTATTCTCATTCTTAACAGGCTATACATAAAAAATGAGCACCTTACTGCACTTTGCACAGCACCATCTCTATGGCCTACAAGCAGTTCAGCAGAGAACTTAAAATCCAGGAAAAGCTTCCTTTGGTTGACAGATGACTGAAGAATTTGAAAGTATAGTGGGTTTATGGAAGGCTACAAAGAACCAAAACTGGGTGAAACCAATGGGGGATCACCTGGGTCCGACAAAAGCTGGGAACTATGGAAATAATTCAATAGATCCAGAACAGGGGTGGGTTCCACTTACCTTCACCACCGGTTCGCATCGCGACATTTTGCGCGTGCGTCCCCTCGTGCGGTTTGCCTTCCATGCATGCTCAGAAGCAGGAATGAGCCCGAAACACAGCTGAGGAGCTCATCAGCTATGCTTCGGGCAAAGAAATAAAGGTCAGAATTCACCCGCGGGCGGGTGGGAGGATCCTTTTTCAAGAAAAAGTCCCCGCCAAAAAAGATGGCGGCGCCCATGGACCAGCACCGACAGTGATGTCACCAGCGGGTCGCTACCAGTTTGGGTGATCTGGTCTGAACTGGGAAGAACCCACCCCTGATCCAGAGAGACTGGATCTGAACAAATGGGGTGCTGAACACTCTGAATAAATGGGGCTATCTGGTTGCTTCAGCTCTTTGTGATTGTGGTAACATGCACACAACAAAACATGTGTATAACTTTATCTGTGTACCCTTAAGGCAGCATGACCGAATGCAATTAATGTTGCTAGTTTATGACATGATCTGTTTAATTTGTACATATTTTAATCTTGTATTTTATAATTTAATTTTTATGTCATATAGTATGCCTTATTTTAATTGTGATGCTTCTGACATGAACAAATGCTTCCAAGACCCAAACATGGAACAGAAGCAGTGTTTGTGTAACCAATTGGGACAGTGACTTTTAAAAAGCGAACGATCCAAATTTTCCTATTGTTTTTCTTCTTTTTCTACGGTAGTGTTTTTAGAATACTGCAACCTGTCTGGAAGAATAATTGTGATTGAGTTGATTAAAAGTATAATGGTAGAAGAAAAAACGAAACATTATAGTCACTGATATGTTTATACCTGCAGCAAAGCATCCAAATTTTATTGGAAATTTGTACCCTTCATTTTTACCATGGAGGACATCAACCAGAATGGACATCTCTTACCTAACCTCACTTTGGGTTATAATATCTATGAAAACTTCTTCAAGGTAGAAATGACTTCAGAGGCTTTACTGGACCTGCTTTCAGACGGGGAGGCCAATGTCCCCAACTACAGTTGTGGAAGGCAGAGAAACACAGTGGCTGTTATGGAAGGGGCAGAGACTGATATCTCCATCCAGATTTCAACCATGTTGGGCACCTACAAAATCCCTCAGGTGTGTGCAGGATTTGGGGAGACATTTTTCAGTCATGAAAGTCTGAAATAGTGGTCCATTGCTGCAAATAAAAAGCAGAGTTTAATAATGAAAATGTCAGCAAATGCGTTTTGCTTTTTAAAAATAAAATCCCACCATCTTCCATTCCTTTCAGATCAGTTACAGTTTTGCTTCTAAGATCCTGAGAGATAAAATTCAGTTTCCTTTCTTCAACCCGATGCTCCCGGC
The DNA here is from genome assembly GCA_023053685.1 of Diadophis punctatus similis. Classification (NCBI taxonomy): domain Eukaryota; kingdom Metazoa; phylum Chordata; class Lepidosauria; order Squamata; family Dipsadidae; genus Diadophis; species Diadophis punctatus. Next base: position 242,948,843 of record JALIGW010000002.1, on the reverse strand, counting down.
TGAAGGAGTCCAGTATCCAGGAATGGTCAAGCTGCTCCTCCATTTCAGGTGGACCTTGGTTGGTCTGATTGCTCCTGAAACTGACCAGGGGGAGAGGTTTATGAGGACAATGTCTTATTTGATGTTAAAGAATGGTGTTTGTGCAATTGAATATCCACGCTTTGCAATAAATTCATATATCATGGTTTCAAAGTTGAAACCAAATTCCAAGTGGAAAAAAATCAATGTCTTTGTTTATGGTTCAGAGACTAGTTCATTCCAGATAGGAATTAAGGTTATACAAGCATTCCTCCAACATATTCAGGGACCTATTCTAGAAAAGGTCTGGATCACCGCAGCTCACTGGGATCTCAGTCTTGAATTCATGTATAGCATCATTTCTTTTAAATACATTGGTGCCATTTTTTCATTTCTGATACATAAAAGGAAACAGGCAAACTATGATTCATTTGGACTCCTTTATATATCCCTACAAAGTTTTGTAGAGAAAACCTTTATATGTTCTTCCACTAAGCATGATATTTCAGTGAAGGTCTGGAGAAGGTGCAGACAGCGAGAAGAACTGATGGCTCTGAGGAAAGAGGAGATTGATCAGAGCCTGGCTCTGGACAGCTACATCATTGACAGCACCATCTGTCTGGCAAAGGCCTTAAATTCAGCTTACCTATCCACATCCAAAATATCAGTGAGGAACAGGGGTATGAATCTGGACACTCCAAGGCTGAAAGCTTGGCAGGTATTTCTTTTCCATTGGACATAGCCAATTAGTATTAGTTTTGTAAGTGGATGCCTTAGTTACTTACTTACTCACACACACATGCATAACATACCTGTAATGATCCTTCAAGTGTTTTGAAGGTGTTTTAAGTGTTTTGGCATGACTTTAGCAGAGACCTCTTCTCTGCTATCAGTATTAGTGACTGGTTGACTCAGCAGAGTGTTATAGTCTTACGAACAAGAAGCCAACTTGAGTTTAGTCTGTGATGGACAAGTAATACTGTAAAAGTGTTAGGAAAAATAGAGATGTTGTGGTCAAATAGCTTTGGATTATCAGGAATACCTCCAGTTCTAAGAGGGGGTCAACGTATTTTCCAAAGTATCAGAAGGTAAGATAAGAAACAATGGATTGGTGGGGAGAAAGGAGAACCAAGATTAAAAATTAAAATGGTGGAGATGAAAAGAAAAACTATAACTCATTCTTTGCAATTTAAGATAAATAACGATGTATAAATTAGCGGAATGTAAATATGTATACTAGATTACGATTCATCATGTACTTGTTCTTTATGTTTATTGTATGTTTTGTCTCTTTGTTCTTTTATCTGTTTTATAAATAAAAAACTTTTTAATTAAAAAAAAAGAAACAATGGATAAAAACTAATCAAGGAGAGAAGCAACCTAGGAGAAACTTCCTAACAGTGAGTACAATTAACAAGTGGAACAGCTTGCCTTCAAAAGTTGTAGGAACTCCATCCCTAAAGATTTTTAAGAAAAGACTGGACAGCCGCATGTCTGAAATGGTGTAGGGTCTCCTGCTTGAGCAGTGGGTTGGACTAGAAGACCTCCAAGGTCCCTTCCAGTTCTATTCTGATTGATTGATTGATCTTCATCACTGAAGTCTCAGGAGAACAACACAGGAAGCTAGGAAGCACGAAGCTACTTACATCAATTGGCCAACTAATGATACAACAAGGAGCTAAAGAAAAACGTGAATGGTTGAAATTTGCTTTTTAAGTTTAATAACATCAATGGAAAAGTGGTTGTTTGCCTTTAGGGGAGAGATATAATAGCATTACTGAGATAAAGAGGAGAGAACAGGTAACTGATCAGCTATTCAAACATTTTTACAATCATTGTTCTGATCTACAGCCAGAGGTGGGTTCCTGCCGGTGCGGTTAATAGCTGTTGTTCGGCGCGGAGCCGAAGACGCTGCTGCCGTTCGCGGCGCAGGAGCTTTCCCCGGGCGCTTTCCCCGCCCGCATGGATGCCGCCAATTGCGTTCTTTTGCTCTCTGCGCATGCGCAAAGCATTCTGCATGCGCAGAGGCCAAAAGAATGCAATTGGCGGCGTCCATGCGGGCGGGGAAAGCGCCCGGGGAAAGCTCCCGCACCGCAAATGGCAGCAGCATCTTCGGCTCTGCGCCGAACAACAGCTATTAACCGCACCGGCAAAAACAGGCAGGAACCCACCTCTGTCTACAGCTCTTATCATTCTTATGATTATCTATACCCTCCTAAACAAGTTGGAAACTCAGAAAAGAACCTGGTTTTTGAACAGAGAACTGTTCAGATTCCTTCCATCATAAACCGAGGAGTATTTTCAAAGAACATCAGATATCCTTTCTAAACTCTTGTTTCCCTTTCCCTTCCAGCTTCACTCCTTCCTTCAAAGTTCTCAATTTCACAACAATTCCATAGAAGGCATATATTTGGATGAGAAAGGAGATCTGACAGCTGACCTGGACATTGTGAACTGGCTCCTTTTCCCCAACAAATCATTCAAGAGAGTGAAAACTGGGAGTCTAGAAAAACAGGCATCCCAAGATATTAAAGTTTTCATTGACCAGATGAGAATCACAGAAGTGGAAAGGCTGAGCAAGGTGAGACTAATATCAGTATTGTAATAAATAGTATTTTGATTGAAGCTGGGAAAAAGGTGGTTTGCTTTCAATGCTTTTAATTTTTCATATCAGCTTATCAGGCGCTCAAGTGTGCAAACCACTGTGGACATCCGTTTTGGCCCTGAGTATTTCTGTATGTAGTTGCATCCACATGCAAAAGAAGTTGACATTGTTGTCAATAAAGCAGTATGCCTAGTGACAGGATGCCTCAAACCCACACCAATTGAGAAAATGCATTCTCTTTGTTCCTCTTGCTCCTAGGATTAGGAGAGAAGTAGCAGCAGAGGCTGAGAAAAATAAGCAAGAGAATGATCCCTGGTACCAGGGGCGGGTTGCCCACTTACTGATACCGGTGCACTGCGCACGCATCTCCACGTTTTGGGCGCTCGCTCACTCCATGCGCATGCCCCCTCGCGCGATTTCGCTTCTTTGCATGCGTGGAAGCAAAATCTCGCTGAAATCTCACAAGGGGACGCGCGCGAGAGAGATTTTGGTGCAATTTTGCTTCCGTGCATGCGCATAAGCAAAATCTCACTGAAATCTCGCGAGGGGACGCACGTGCGCATGAGATTTTGGTGCAATTTTGCTTCCGCATATGCACAAAAGCAAAATCTCACCGATATCTCGCACGCACACATGTCCCCTTGCGAGATTTCGGCGAGATTTTGCTTCCGCACATGTGCAGAAGCAAAAAAGCCCAAAATTATCACAAAAAGATGGCGACGCGTACGATGGACCGGCAAAGACGGCACCGGAGCAGTCGAGCGCAAATTGTGCAATCAGCTGCTCCCTACCGGAGCTACGCACCAGACAGCTCAGGTAGGAACCCACCACTGCCTAGTACCCTCTGAATGGAAACATGCCCCAAACTCATCGATTTAGATCTAGGAAAAGTTTTATGAGAAGAACAAATATTCTTGAAGGCATGCAGGGGCAAAACTGAGTTAGAAGATGGAGGAGAGAATTAATGGCACAAGGCATAATCCCGGAAGAGAACATGGCTGGATGATCTGATCTCCCCTATGTTACTCAGAGAACATTGAATAGGTTTTAGGGTGGGAGTGCCTAAGTGTCAGACCAATATGCTCAAGTGGTGGTTGCTAGAAGATAACAACATGCTGTGTGAATGTGGAGAGATGCAGAGTGTGGCATTTGTTGGTTTGTCCATTATTACCGATAGACTATACCAGTGATGGCGAACCTTTTTTGGCTCGGGTGCCAAAAGGGTGTGTGCATGCGCGATAGTGTGCACGTGCGTGCCCACACCCATAATGCAATGCCCTCCCCCGTGCATGCACACAATCCCCGCACTGCCCCTCGCGCATGTGCACAGGCCTCACTGAAGCCTCCAGACTTCTGGTAGGCACGTTGGGCTGTTTTTCGCCGTCCCCAGGGTTCAGGAGGCTTTCCTGAAGCCTGGGGAGAGCGAAAACAGCCAAAAAGAAGGCCGAAAATCAGCTGACTAGCGCACACATGCGCGCTGGAGTTAACATAGGGCAATACCTCACGTGCCCTCAGATATGACTCTGCGTGCCACCTGTGGCACCCGTGTCATAGGTTCACCATCACTGGACTATACTGAAAGTGATTTTTTTCTGGGCAACGATAAAGCCAAAATGGTGGCCTCATTTCAGCAGTTTCAGGTTTGATCTTGGCATGAAATAAAAGACAAATCTATTCAGGAGGCCTCAAAAAATGTTGTCTTTAATTTTCATAGAAACTATTCGATGTAAAGAGAGGTAGGCTGAGCCAGTCATGCAAATAATGTGGTTTATTAGCCAAAGCAAAGAATCTATCCAACATTTCCCCGATAAATGTAATTGAAATATATTTAGATATTAAACTTATTTTTAATTCAATATAAAAGTTAAAATGAATGTCAATAATAGTAGCGTATATTAAAGCCAATAATAGTAGTGTATATTAAAGCCAATAATAGTAGTGTATATTAAACATAAGAGGGGAAACGTAATAGAGAATGGATTAGTAGTTGATTCTATTTGGTGAACCTCACATTTCTTGTTGGCCACTTATCAATCAAAGCTAAATCTTGAATTGGAAGTCACAACATCTTCCTTCCCTTCCCATTTTTCTGAAAATAAGTTCATTTTCTGGATTTTCTTCCTCTCCCTCCTCAGCCCCTGCCTCCTTCCAGGTGTGTGGAAAGCTGCTGTCCTGGATTCATGAAGGTGGAACAGAAAGAGGAGCTCATTTGTTGCTATGATTGTCATCGTTGTGCAGAAGGAACCATCTCCATCAAGGAAGGTGGGTGACTCCACCTCATTTCAAGGGAGTTAAACATCATAATCTTGGAGGTTGGCTAGGGAGCAGGATATCAAAATAGAGAGAATCATTTATTTGGCCCAGCGGCGGGTTGCTGGCTTACTGGTGCCAGTGCGCTGCGTGCACATCTCCATGCTTCGGGCGCGTGCATGCTTGCTACGCACGCATGCCCCCTCGTGCGATTTTGCTTCCGCGCATGCACAGAAGCAAAATCAATCCAAAATTACCGGGAAAAAATGGTGACGCGCGCGATGGACCGGCAGAGAGGGCTCCGGAGAGGTTGCGCAATCCACTGCTCCCTACTGGAGCTGCGCACCGGGCAGCTCCAGCAGGAACCCACCTCTGATTTGGCCCAGATTGAGAGGAGGCATTGCTATTGGCAAAATACATTTTAACAAAAGAGCTTCCCTAAAATCCAGTTTACACACGAAGCCCAGCAACTGAGTTTATTGGAGGAATATATTCCTTCTTTAAAACATGAGAGCTGGAAGGGCCATTGGTATCTTCAGCCCAAACTTCGGCACTTTCCTGTGCTTGAACTAATCTCTAAGAGTTCACATCTCTATGGGTCATTTGCATTTGCTGCATGAATCATTTGCATTTTATCTCACAAACATGGTTCAAAAGCTGGGATGCAAATGATACAAAAGATCTATCCTGGGAATTTGTTGCAGATTCTCATTTTCCTTTAGGACTCTCCCTCTGCGTAACACTTCTTAAAATTCCAAGCCATTTTTGCATATTACCTTTTTTCAGACTTATTCATCTGATGACAGAACATGCATTATGGTAATGTTAATCTTGCTTTTTTCAGATGCTGAAAAATGCACCAAATGTCCAGAGGATCAACATCCAAACTTCAAACGAGATGAATGTATACCGAAGATTGAAACATTCCTATCCTATCAAGAAAATTTGGGGATCATCCTAGCTTCCCTTGCCTTGTTCCTGTCTTTAGTAACAGGCTTTGTCTTGGGAATATTCGTTAAATTCCGAGAAACTCCCATAGTCAAAGCAAACAATCGGGATCTCTCCTACATCCTCCTTATCTCCCTTCTGCTCTCCTTCTTAACCTCCTTCCTATTCATTGGCCAGCCAAGGAGAGTCACCTGCCTTCTCCGACAAACAGCCTTCAGCATCATCTTCTCAGTTGCCATTTCTACCATCTTGGCCAAAACATTCATGGTGGTGTTAGCCTTCTTGGCCACAAAACCAGGGAATAAATTTCAGCGATGGCTAGGGAAAAGCCTGTCCAATTCTGTCATCCTTTCTTGCTCTGGTGTCCAAATTGTCCTCTGCAGCATTTGGTTGGGGACTTCTCCCCCATTCCCTGACTCTGATATGCACTCACAATCTGGAGCGATTATTCTGCAATGCAATGAAGGTAGCGTCACCATGTTTTACATTGCCCTGGGCTACATGGGCTTCCTAGCGGCCATCTGCTTCACGGTGGCTTTCTTGGCCAGGAATTTGCCTTCAGCCTTCAATGAAGCCAAGCTCATCACCTTCAGCATGCTGGTCTTCTGCAGCGTTTGGGTGTCCTTCGTGCCCACCTACCTGAGTACTAAGGGGAAGTACATGGTGGCCGTGCAGCTCTTCTCTATCTTGGCTTCCAGTGCTAGTCTGCTGGGATTCATTTTCTTCTCCAAATGTTACATTATTTTCCTAAGATCAGACCTCAATACAAAAAAACATCTGATGTCAAAATAAAATATAAAAATGATTTTTAGTAGGTGTTTTCCTGAAATTTCAGTTATTATTTCAGAAATACTGTTTGATATTTTAATGTTTCTTAAATAGGATACACACTTATCCTGTTTCATTTCCCCCATTTTGGGTCCTATTTGAGTATACAGAAAAGTGTGCAACATGGGTGATTTCTTTGGGTAAGTGAAGAATTTCATCACATGTACATTTGAAATAGAGACCAAATTACACTGAAGAGCAAATTGATTTACAGGCTCTGGTAAGACACAGGCAGACCTAAAAGGATATTTGTATGTGTAGGGGAATTGGGGGTACCGTGGTAATTTGTAGTTTCCCTCAAAAACATTTTCCCAGTTCCTTCCTAGTACAAACACAAGCAAAGACCCCATTAACTTTTTCTTTTAATGCCTCCTATTCCCGTCGAACATTCCATCCCATAAAAACTAAATTAGCACAACTCAATGGAGAGCTGAGTAGCAATAGGGTTGGTGGGCTGCCACCTCCTCCCCTAGCATTCCGCATAACATTCCCTTCTCTTCTGGAGTAAAAACTTTTCTTTGGGTGGGGGTGTCAAAAATTTCCTCAAAGCTAAACACACTTATCTCAATTAGGCTGGTAAATATAAACCATTCTGAATAAAATTGTTGTCCCTTCAGGGGAATCATTTGTCCAGAGTGGTATAGGGTATCGTGCTTGAACAGAGGGGGTGGACTAGAAGACCTCCAAGGTATTTTCTAATTCTGTTACTCTGTTATTCTGTTTAAACAACAACAGAATAAAAAGACAGGGAGGAAAACATCTCTGATAAAACAAGAGAAGGAGGTAGTTTGAGAATGCCAGACACCGAAAAGAAAAATAATTTCCATTGCAAATCTTTGTTCTAATGAAATAATAAATTTTGGATCATATCTCTCTATATCAGTGGTTCCCAACCTGTGGTACGTGTACCACTAGTGGTACGCGAGGGCCTTCCAGGTGGTACGCGAACACTTTCGGGGTCATGAACGATATTTAGTTAGTTATTTTTTACTTCACAAAAATGTTTACTGCCTAACACAACTGTTGCCACACGCCACCCACCTGGTCCCAGCGGCCCGAGAATCCAGTTGCTGGATGCACGGGGCCAAAAAAGGAACGGTACAATTATGGAAATAAAGTGATATCTGATCGAATTTAATTTCTCTGGAACCAGGTGGTACGCGGCGACTGTACGGGACCTCCAAGTGGTACTCGATCACAAAAAGGTTGGGAACCACTGCTCTATATGAACTTGATTTAATCAGTTCCACTCCTGGGGAACTTTCATAAGCTTTCTTCAAAGTGGAATAAATAGCCATGATTTTACTAATTAAAAAGGGAATAGGAATGGCTCAGAGGTGGGTTCCTGCCAATTCGGACTGGTTCTATAGAAGTAGTAACTTGGCAGTCTGGGTCGCTAGAACTGGCCTGCCACGCCCCCAAACCGGCTCTCTCATCTTGTTTTTTGCTTCTGCGCATGCGCAGAAGCTGGGTTTTTAGAATTGTGCATGTGCATGCACATGCACATGCGCATGCGCGACGCCTCAAGAAGTGAACCGGCAGCGAAGAACAGAAGAACCCACCCCTGGAATGGCTGCTGCTTTGCATTGGCATCATTAGCAGCTTCTGAATGCAATTCAGTGTTGGTTTTGAGCTTTAAAGCCATACGTGACTTGGGAGTGACATATTTACAGGAATACTTTCTTGGCCCAGATTCAGTTCACCTAACACAAAATTATCAACAGAATCAGTATATTTAATTTTATTTATTTATTTATTTGTTTGTCAAACATGTACAGGATAGTAGGTGTTTGCATAAATATAACATAAGCAAAGAAGTACAGATAAATGAGGACAATAGGACAGTAAGACAGGGATGGTAGGCACAGTGGTGCGCTTATGCACGCCCCTTACAGACCTCTTAGAAATGGGGAGAGGTCGACTGTAGGTCTGAGAGGTCTAAGGTTAAAGTTTTTGGGGTTTGGGGAAGAAACCACAGAGTCAGGTAGTGCATTCCAGGCATTGATCACTCTGTTGCTGAAGTCGTATTTTCTGCAGTCGAGTTTGGAGCAGTTTACATTAAGTTTGTATCTATTGCGTGCTCGTGTATTGTTGTGGTTGAAGCTGAAGTAATCATTGACAGGAAAGACATTGTGGTATATGATTTTATGAACTACATTTAGATCAGATCGAAGGCGATGTAGTTCTAAATTGTCTAATCCCAATATTTCAAGTCTGGTGGAATAAGGTATTCTATTGCGAGCAGGGGAGTGGAGGACTCTTGTGAAATATTTCTGGACTCTCTCAATTGTATTAATGTGCGATATACAGTGCGGGTTCCAGACAGGTGAGCTGTATTCAAGAATTGGTCTAGCAAATGTTTTGTATGCTCTGGTTAGCAGTGTAATATTGCCAGAGAAAAAGCTACGCAAGATTAGATTAACAACTCTTAGTGACTTTTTGGCAATGTTGTTACAGTGGGCTCTGGCACTTAGGTCATTAGATATGAATACTCCAAGGTCTTTGACAGAGTGAGGGTCGTCTACAAGATCGTGTCCTCCAAGTTTGTATTTTGTATTCTGATTCTTTTTGCCAATGTGTAAGACAGAGCATTTGTTGGTTGAGATTTGAAGTTGCCAGTTGTTTGACCATTCTGATACATGGTCAAGGTCTTTTTGAAGGGTAGCAGCATTGTCGGTGGTGTTAAATAGTTTAACATCGTCAGCAAAGAGAACGCAGTTGCTTATAATGTGAGCACAGAGATAGTTTATGTAAATGCATATATCCTGCCACTTCCATGAGATAAGGGGAATTGGGGTTCATAAGCATGCTTCTTGAGTGTGGGTCCCTGCACTTTAAAATGCAACCAACAGTGGATGCTTTCCTGTGGCTCAGTTGTTGTAAGAAAACTGCTTATTTAATTTAGAAACCAAAGCATTTGGATAGTGGCAACAAAGGACAGTTTATTGAAATGCATTACCAATTATTGTTAGGTTCTTTCAAGCATGGGAGAGTTACACTGCCACCCTTCCTCTGAAACATATTTAAAATGCTGAAAGTCAGTGTACTCAAATCAATCAACCAACTAACCAATCAATATGTCCCTTCACTAAGCTAGCCCTTTTCTTTCTTTTGGTGGTCAACATATATTTTATTTACTTTCAATAAATATATACTGCTTTACAGAGCTTTACAGCCCTCTCTAAGCGGTTTACAAAGTCAGCATATTGTCCCCAACAATCTGGGTCCTCATTTTACCGACTTCAGAAAGATGGAAGGTTGAGTCAACCTTGAGCTGGTGAGACCCGAACTGCCAAACTGCTGGCAGCCGGTAATCAGCAGAAGCAGCCTGCAGTACTGCATTCTAACCACTGCACCAGAGCAGCTCTTTTAGGATTAGGATAAGTTTTAGGATTCATTTCCAATGCAGAGCCCCATAGTTTCATTTCTTGGGTCTCAACTAGGGCAAAGGCCTTGAGGCTTCTGCAGGAAAACCAGTAGAGACAAGCTCAGCGGATTTTCAAAAGAGGCAAAGGTTGGCTTATGCTGGAGTTTATCCTTCATTGGTAAGCATAATATAGAATTCAAATCGACGAAATGTTGGAAATGTCAGCATAAGCCACGTACCTTTTACCATATGTGGTGGACATATGCAGAAGCAAAAAAGTATTCGGATTCAAAAATGGTTGGGTAAAATAGTGAAACAAAATATGGAACTGAAACCAGAAATTTTTCTGTTGGGAATATTACCAGAAGAACTTACCAAGGAAGATACATATTTGATTATTCATGTAATTACTGCAGCTAGAATTGTATTTGCACAAAAATGGAAAGCAACAAAAATTCCATCTGATGGAGAAGTGATTAAAAAAAATCTTGGACTGTGCAGAGATGAACAGACTGACTATGAAAATTAAAGATAAAGAAGATACAGAATTTTATAATGCATGGGTGAAATTTTATGATTGGTTAGAAAATGAATATAAATGAATATATGAATATATATAAAAACAAAGTTTGATTGACAATATAATGAGAAGAAAAATGAATATTGATAGACTCAGATGACAAAACTAGATAGAGGAGGCAGTATTAATTAATTAACATGTACCAAAATCGTGAAATATTTGTTTAGAAATGATTTATAAATGATAAATGAAGAAATGACACCGATGGGGTAGAAAATTAAAGGGAATAATAAATCAATCTGTTAAATATGAGATGATTTAAGATAAGAAGCACTCGAGGAAAGGCGAAGAAGGAGAAAGAGAAGTAGAGGAGGAAGAGGAAGAGGAGTGGAGTGGAGTGTAGGAAGGGGGAGAGAAGGAGAAGAAGGTAGAGGGAAGAGGGGGAGATGGAGGGGAGTGTAAAGAAATAAATAATAACAGGTTGCTGAATAATAATATAAATTAGGTGTAACATAGAATATTTTAAGAACAATTGTATAATAATGTATAATTGTGTTTATTGATATAATCTAAGGTATATGTATTTATTTATGTATGGTAATGATGGATAAAAAATCAAAATCAAAATCAAAATCAAAATCAAAATCAAAATCAAAATCAAAATCATCATCATCATCATCATCATCATCATCATCATCATCATCATCATCATCATCATCATCATCATCATCATCATCTAATTCAAAAGAAAGGAAGGAAGGAAAATTCCATGGAACACAAAATGAGAGTTTACTTCAATGCTATCTTGTCTTATGTTTAAAATAAACCAGTTACAAAAGTGGAGAATAAAACTAGGAGCCCTCCTTAATTTTCATCATTAGTTGCTCCTTTGTGTTCAGGTCAGGTCTCAGCATAATAATGTAGCATTTGGGGATAAAGATGCAGCCCAGCAAACCCAAGCTGGAAGCCAGGATGGAGAAAACCTGCACAGCTACCATATATTTCCCTTTGGTGCTCAGGTATGTGGGGACAAAGGAGACCCAAACACTGCAGAAGACCAACATGCTGAAGGTGATCCACTTGGCTTCATTGAAAGTCCCTGGCAGCTTTCGGGCCAAGAAAGCCATCAAGAAACAAATGGCAGCCAGTAAGCCCATGTAGCCAAGGGCTATGTAGAACATGGTGACTGAGCCTTCGTTGCATTGCAGAAGGCTCTGTCCTGGTTGGGAATGCAGGTCAGAATCTGGGAATGGGGGAGAGATGCCAAGCCACATGGTGCAGATGCCCACCTGAACACAAGAGCAGAAAATTACAATAAAGTTGGCCAGACTCTTCCCGAGCCACTTCCTCATCCTGCTCCCTGGCTTTTTAGCTAGGAAAGCCACCACCACCATAACAGTCTTGGCCAGCAAAGAGGACACAGCAACAGAAAAAACAATGCTGAAAGTGGCTTGTCGAAGAAAACAGGTCACTTTGTTGGGCTGACCGATGAATAGAAGGGAGGTCAAGAAGGAAAGGAGGAGGGAAACCAGGAAAATGTAGGTGAGGTCCCGGTTGTTGGCTTTGACTATGGGAGTTTCTCGGTATTTAATGAAGATTCCAAGAACAAAGGCAGTGTTTAGCGACAAAGCAAGGGCAAAAGAAGCCAGGAGGAGTCCCAACATTTCTTTGTAAGACAAGAAGCTTATAGTTTTGAGGACACACTGATCTCGCTTTTTATTTGAATGCTGGTCATCTGGACACCTGCTGCAATGCGCTGCATCTGAAAAACATTAATTAGCATGTATCTGTTTTTGTAGCTCTGGGATCATGACAAATGCAACTCAAATATATTACTATTACAATATATAAAAATGTTGTTGAAAGTAATGGGGTGAAAGAGGATATTGTGAGCAGAGGAGAACATATTACAAAATACTGTCCTATTATAATTGGTGGAGGACTAGGTTGAATCATAAGAAAACATATACATGAAGGATCAGTGAACAATGAGTAATAGTGACAGACTGATATGGAACATGCAGTTGCAAAAGATCTAAACAGTGATAGTGTAGTGCACCATTATCTTGTTGTGGCCCATGCAGCTGATAGCAGATCCTGTTTGAGAGGAGACTGACTTGGTGTTGCGCCGGCAGCCTGTGCAGCTGGCACTCGAGTCGGACAGTGAGGAGGCTGGCGAGGACTCAGGTTCAGCCAGGGCATTCGGAACCTCCAGCACCTAATAGCAGTGATGAGGGAGAAGAGGCTTCTCCTCTTCTGAATGCAAGGGCACTCAGAGCTGCTAAGAGGCAGGAATGGTTAGTCCAGAGAAGGTCTCCTCGGGAGTAAGACTTGGGGCTAATTGGCCACTCCCCTAGTCTACTTAAGGACCTCAGAGGCAGCTGAAAGGCTGCAGGAAACAACTTTTGGAAATCCATCTGGTCATAGTGTGCTCCCTGTCTGAAAAACTTCTGCTTTGTTTCTCTGCTTCGGCTTGGTTATCAAGGACTACCTCTGGGCATTTTGCCAACTGTCTGAAGCTTTGTAAGATATCAAGACCTAATTGCTCTTCTTTGCTTTAAGACTCTTTGAACTGATACCAGCTGTTAATGAAGATTAATTAACAGCTGGTTGCTTGTAAGAAAAGACTATTTGTAGATTGGTGTGTGCATATTCACTGCTAAGACGTTTATTAGTAGTGGTTATTGGATTAAATAAGTTCATACAAACTGGGTGTTGTGTTACATTCTTAGCTGGGGCAGAACATATCTTTAGAATCTTACCAGATGGATCAGGTGACAAAAGTCTAGAAATATATGTTTAAATAATGCTTTTGGGATATACTTAATTAACAATTGATACACTTAATTGTTCTAGCAAGTGGAAGAAAGTTCTTGAATGTACAGGTTGAAGTTCTTTTAATTCGAATCATTCACATCTAATGCAAGTTTAAAAAAAAGTTTGTCAGTTGCCTACCACGGAGACCCACATCATGATGATGCTCACATGCCCAAGGAATAGTTCAATATTTCTACCCAGAGATATTCATAGGACCCAACATTAATTAGGAATAATGACAATATTTTTAACCAATGAGCTCACGAACTCTCCCAAGACTTGCTTCTTGTGGAGCCGTGGTGGCACAGTGGTTATAAAGCTGTATTGCAGGCTGAGTCTGCCTACTGCCAGGAGTTAGATCCTGACCAGTTCAATGTTGACTCAGCTTCCATCTTTCTGAGGTCAGTAAAATGAGGAGACATATTGTTGGGGACAATATGCTGATTCTGTAAACTGTTTAGTGCCATAAAGCATAATGAAGCCATACATAAGTCTAAGTGCTATTGCTATTGCTTTCTTCCTGAAACCAGTCAATAATATAATGATTCAAGAGATTTCCACAACTTTAATTATTTATTTTAAGAAACACATCATCATGCATCATTGGCTGATTGTACCCAATCCTTGAATTGTTTTTGGACCCCTTCAATAAATTCGATTTTTCTTGCTTTATGGCACTGTGGAAAAAAATGATAATAATGTCTATTGCTAGCATGGAAGAAAACATCTGTTACAAAATTTTGCCAGAAAAGCAAGAGTGAATTTTGATTGCATCCTGAATTTCTTTCCTTTCCAGAACCACCCACCTTCTTGCATAGAGAATGTTCCTTCCATGCACAGAGAACAGTCGTAGCAGCAAACAGGTGCTCCCTCTCTCATGAGCTTGACATGTCCTGGGGAGCAACTTTCTGTACATCTAGATGAAGGCACTGTCTAAGCATAAAAATAAAGATCAGCTACAGTGACATAGGGACGCGTTGGCTCAGCGGCGGTTTGAATCCCTAGTGCTGCATAGTGGAATGAGCTCCCATTACTTGCCCCAGCTTCTGCCAACCTAGCAGTTTGAAAGCATGTAAAAATGCAAGTAGAAAAATAGGTTCCCCGCACATGTGTGCTAGCCATTTCCGGCTCTGGGGGCGGTGCTCATCTCCATTTCTAAGCCGAAGAGCCAGCGCTGTCTGAAGATGTCTCCGTGGTCATGTGGCCGGCATGACTCAATGCCCAAGGTGCATGGAGCGCTGTTACCTTCCCACCAAAGTGGTCCCTATTTTTCTACTTGCATTTTTTACGTGCTTTCAAACTGCTAGGTTGGCAGAAGCTGGGAAAAGTAACGGGAGCTCACTCTGTTATGCGGCGCTAGGGATTCGAACTGCTGAACTGCCAACTGCCAACTGCCAACCTTCTGATCAACAAGCTCAGCATTTTAGATACTGAGCCACCATGCACCATGTCATTCTTATATCTATATCTATATCTATGTCTATATCTATATCTATATCTATATCTATATCTATATCTATATCTATATCTATATCTATATCTATATCTATATCTATATCTATATCTATATCTATATCATCTATCTATATCATCTCTCTCTCTATACACACACACACACACACGTGTGTGTGTGTGTGTGTGTGTGTGTGTGTGTGTGTGTGTTTTCGTAGATTTTCACGGGTATAGTATGCAGGTCTTGGTGTATTCGGGTCTTTTCCTGTGTAAGATTGATAGTATCTTGGCGACGTCAATAATCAAGACACAAAATAAAAATGAAAATAGAGTAAAAATGGAAAAGGAAAAAGGGAAGAGAAGGAAGAGTAGGCTAAAGGGGAAAAAACAAAAGAAAAACATTGACTTCTGACTCTTTGTAGCACAGTTGTCAGGGTTCCAAGAAAAACCCCCAACGAAATAAAACTCCGAAGCTAGAAGTTTCTCAAAGTTCCAATTTATTAGAGATATCATGTTGGCACATCTGGGAAAACCCGAATCTGAAAGCTTCCAGGGTTTCCCCACCCAGTTGAAAGTTCACAACCCTGCCACACACCCACAAGTTCATCACATGGTCAAATCAAATCTTCACACTCAACTGGATACAGTCTCCACACAGGTGCAGGCATTTGTCCTTGAGTAAAGAATTTTGTTATGTCTAAGTTTCTACCGCTCCAACAAAAAAATCCCTCCCAATTTCCAAGGCTAAAATATGTGGCAGTTGAAGCAAACAGAAATAATGGCTTCCAAAACTGACAACAGACAACAGTTATACCAGCCATTTCTATAAGGGCAATCTTACCTGATCAGCAAAGCCTAAAGTCAAAATGAGAATTATTTCTGAGCAGAGAAAGTGCAGGTAAATAGAAGAGCAAAACCAAAGAAGCATCGGTTACCTTGTTAAATGATCTTGGCCATACGATGGTACTTTGATTGATGGAGATCTTGACTTTGGAGAAGACCTCTCTTTCTGCACTCCCAACTTTCAGCCCAGCAGAGGACTTGTTGGGAAACATTCTCCAGTGCATGATATCAAAGTCAACAAAGGGAACCCCATTTTCATCCAAATAAACTCCATCCCTGGAAAGATTTTGAAGCTGGAAGTTTCTCATGAACCAGTGAAGCTGCAAACACATAGAAAACTATACATGCAGCTTACACATTACAATTTGAGCCTTGATTTTATTTTTTATTTTTTGGTTATTATTCTGGATTGGAAGTTCACTGAATAATTCAGCCTCTTCAGCTCAGCTCTTCTGTTTGACAGATGATGATTCAGTATTTCATGGGTATTTCATTCTCTCCCTCCTTCTCTAGGCAACACCAGATATTTTTCAGACATGCCTTCCACTTTCTTGAATGAATCACTATATTGCCTTACCAATCCTTAGTTCAGCATCATAATTTTGAAAAATAAAATTACATAAAGCTGAAATTTCAAATACATTAATTTCAGTAGTGGGTTCTAAAACCTGTTGCTACAGGTTCGTGCGTGCGGGACGCTTCTGCGCATGTGCAGAAGCATCCCGGGTGGGTGGGCAGAGCCTTCCGCCACCGCCGCTACTGGTTCACAGAACTGGGCCGAACCGGGAGCAATCCACCACTGATTAATTTACTATATACCTTGTTGCTGTGCAGGGATCTTTTAAGAAGCTAAAACCACTTTTAATCTGGAATAAGAAGAATTAAGTTTGTTTGTTTTTTCTTGCAAATGTTTCATTATCCAAACTAGGTATCATCATCAGTGCTGAGCACTGGTTGTTACCTAGTTTGGGTAATGAAAGGTCTGCAAGAAAACAACCAAGCTCAGAGAATAAAAAGGACCGTCTAAGGAAAAGGAATGCTCCTCCCTACGCATGTGTGCATGACCCCTATGCTCCCCCTGCCCCCATGCATGTGCATGCAAACCCCCTGCTCCCCACGCCCCCTGCGCATGTGTGTGCAACCCCCACCCCCATTTTGGGCCTAGCAGGCCTCCCTGCAGCCTCCTGGGACCAAAAATGGGCTGCGGGTGGTGGGGTGCAATACCCCTCCACGCTCCCTCTGCCCCCACGCATGCACGTGTGACCCCCACCCCCCACGCATGCACACATGACCCCCACACATGCACACACATTTCCCGCATACGCTCCCCACCATGCATCCTGAAAATCAGCTGGCCAATGGGAGGCATGCGCGCGCATGCACGGTGGAGCTGAGCTGGGCGACGGGTTGCATGCCCGCAGAGAGGGTTCTACGTACCAGCTGTGGCACGCGTGCCAGAGGTTTGCCATCATGGGCTTAGACTGTTAGTACTGTAGTTCATTTTCTTATAGAGATCTTAAGCTTGTTATAAATAGAATAGAATAGAATAGAATAGAATAGAATAGAATAGAATAGAATAGAATAGAATAGAATAGAATAGAATAGAATAGAATAGAATAGAATAGAATAGAATAGAATAACAGAGTTGGAAGGGACCTTGGAGGTCTTCTAAGTCCAACCCCCTGCTTAGGCAGGAAACGCTATACCACTTCAGGTAAATGGTTATCCAACATCTTCTTAAAAACTTCCAGTGTTGGAGCATTCACAACTTCTGGAGGCAGGCTGTTCCACGGGTTAATTGTTCTAACTGTCAGGAAATTTCTCCTTAGTTCTAAGTTGCTTCTCTCCTTGATTAGTTTCCACCCATTGCTTCTTGTTCTGCCCTCAGGTAGAATCTTTATACTTATTTGAATTGCCTTGATTTTTTCTGATTTCCCTGACAAATTGGGCTGTTTGGAATATCTCACTTCTCCTTATATCTAACTTAATATTGAGAAATTGCAATGGGGTCATCCGTAGAACCTTGAAGGAGAAGTCTCACCTGCCATGGTTGTACAAAAGGAGGTGATTGATGGCCTCTAACCTGCTTCCACCTCTTACTCAGCTGGGAGGAAGAAGCAACCCTGAGGATCCAGGCCACAGCTTGGATGGCTTCGAAAATACTGGCGCCATCGTTCAACAGGTATCTTTTAACCATAGCACAGGGCGGGTTCTCCTGGATCTCTTTTTCTGTGCACCTTTCCCAAACTTTCTTAGACAACACAGGCCTTGAAAAGGAACACCGGAATGCTTTCTTTGCAAACTGTTTGTCAGTGGAGGGATATAAATTAAAATAATAGTTCTGTGTCCTTCTCTTTGTCTTGGCAAGGAAGGAAAACAAGGAGTGTTTATTTTGGAGATCAAGCACACGGTAAAAGAGTCTGATGCTGAAATCAGAAAAGGTTGTTGCAATCCACACTTTCCCCCCAATGAAAGTGTTATTCTTTTTATTAATGTATATTAGTGAAAATAGTATGGTCGTGGCATGAAAATCCAATTGGCAAACTACAATTTTCACCTGACTATCCATTAAAAAAAGGACTACCTTCCTTTCGTCTTGCTTAGACATTTGTCCAAGACTTAAATCTATATTCGATGCGGAGATGGTTTCTGAGAGGACAATGCAAATCCCGCTTTTTACTGCTAGCGCTTCCAAGCTTCTTTTAAAGTTTTCTCCTCTGTCATTGTGTTGAGAAAGGAGGCCGATCCAGGTCCATTGGAAATGCAGGAGCAGCTTGACAGTTGCTGAGTAAGGAGGATCTTGTGTTGGGGTCATCCGGTAGAAAAAAGGAAAACGATGATTTGGCTGAGGAATGTGGCTGAGAACACCATAGCTGATCTAAGAAGAAAAAGAGTGGTAGTTTGTGCCTTATTTATTTATTTATTTATTTATTTATTGATTGATTGATTGATTGATTGATTGATTGATTGATTGATTGATTGATTGATTGATTGATTGATTGATTGATTGATTGATTGATTGATTTATTTATTTATTTATTTATTTATTTATTTATTTATTTATTTATTTATTTATTTATTTGGTAGTTTTTCTATGCCGCCCTACTCCCTCAGGACTCAGGGTGGCGTACAACATTTTATAAAACTCCAAACAAATCGTTAAAAAAGCAATTTAAAACAGTTAAAAAAACATATAAACACAATACATACATGGGGGAGACATCAGATATAGAGTCGTCTCAAACTCACCCCGCCTGCAGGAAGAGCCATATCTTGATGGCTTTTCGGAAGGCCAGCTAGGTGGGGATGATTCGGATCTCTGGGGGAAGTTGGTTCCAGAGAGCAGGGGCCTCCACAGAGAAGGTCCTCCCCCTAGGCCCCGCCAGTCAGCACTGTTTGGCTGATGGGACCTGGAGGAGGCCCACTCTGTGGGACCTGACCAGTCGAAGGGAAGAATGAGGCAGGATGCGGCCCCAGAGATAGCCTGGTCCTAAGCCATGTAGGGCTTTAAAGATGATGATCAGCACCTTGAATTGCACCCGGAGACCAATGGGCAGCCAATGCAGCTGGCGGAGTATAGGTGTTACGTGGGTGTACCTTGAAACTCCCACCACAGCACGCGCAGCTGCATTTTGCACCAGTTGAAGTCTCCGAATACTCTTCAAGGGCAGCCCCATGTAGAGCGCAGATGTTTAAATGCCTTTAAAAGTCAGATGTTTAAATTTCTTTCCACACTACATAGCCTTGTACTGAGGCATTTGAGCAGAATGCAGAATAACAGCGTTGAAAGGGATCTTGGAGGTCTTCTAATTTATCCCCTTGCTCAAGCAGGAGACCCTATACCCGTGATGGCGAAGCTATGGCATGCGTGCCACAAGTGGCACGTGGAGCCATATCGGTGGGCATGCGAGCTCAGGTCCAGCGTGAATGTGCTGATTTTTGGGCCTTCTGGGCCCTCTGGGGGTCGGGAAACACCCTGCTTTTAGCCTCTGGAGTGGGGGTGGGGAAGGTTGTTTTTGCCCTCCCCAGGCTCCTAGAAAGGCTCTGAAGCCTAGGGAGAGCAAAAATCCCCAGAACTTCTGGTTCAACCGGAAGTCGACAAATGGAATGTTTCCAGCCTCTGGAGGACCTCGGGGGTGGGGGTGGCCATTTTCGCCTTCCCCAGGCTCCTAGAAAGGCTCTAGAGCTTGGTGAGAGCAAAAAACTGGGCCTTCCGGTTCAACCGGAACTTGACAAATGGGCCATTTTCTACCTCCAGAGGGCCTCTGTGTGTGTGTGTGTGTGTGTGTGTAAGGCCGTTTTCACCCTCCCCAGGCTCCTAGAAAGGCTCTGAAGCCTGGGGAGAGCGAAAAACAGGCGTGCCATTGCGTGCCGGGAGTGAGGAGGGGTCACGTGTGCCTGCATGGGGGGGCGCATGGAATTATGAGTGTGGGCATGCATGCACATGCTCCCCCATGCCCCCACCCCTTTTGGTATGCAAACCAAAAAAGGTTCGCCATCACTGCCCTATACCATTCTGAATAAATGGCTGTTCAATCTCTTCTTACAAATTTCCAGCATTGAATCACCCACAACTTCTGAAGGCAAGTCGTTCCACCAATTAATTGTTCCCACATGATTTACATTCAGATGCTTGACAACTGACTCACATTTATGACGTTTGCAGTGTCCATGGAATCACCTTTTGCAACCTTCTGACAAGTAAGGTCAATGAGGAAACCAGATTCGCTTAACAACCGTGTTACCAATTTAACAGCTGCAGCGATTCACTTCACAAATGTGGCAAGAAAAGTCAGACAATGGGGCAAAGCTCACTTAACAAAGTTGTCATTTGATAACATAAATTTTGGGCTCAATTGTTGTCGTAAGTTGAGGACTACCTGTACTTTACAGAAAGTGAATTATTCCATGTCTTTTAATATCTAAACTCTGTGTCCAGATTTATTTGGAGGTATTTATAGCATGGGAATAAAATTCATTTTAACTTCATACCTGGGGAATTTTGTAGATGCCCAAGAAAGTTGAGATATGATCAAAGAGTTCCGATTCTGCCTCTTCAAGAACTGCCAGCAGGTTCTTTTGCCTTCCACATCTGTAGTTTGGGACGTTCTCCTGCCCTGTAGACAGGACGTCCATCATGGCCTCATAGGTTATTCTTGCACTGAAGAAGTTCTCATAAATATTGTAGCCCAGGGTGATGTTGGGTAAGAGCCTTGGGCTCTGGTTGATCTCATGAACAGCCAAGAAGAAGGGCAGGATATGGCAAAACATTGTCACAGAACTGCAAAATAGAAGCCTATTTATGCAATCATTCTAGGTGACCCATCACCATTCAGAAAACATAGTTAAAATATATTCTTTCCCCCAAGTGCCAGACCAACCTCTTTTACAGATCAACCCCCCACCCTGGACCAATGCATGTGGGAAGAGCCATATGGGTATTCACAACCCTCAAGAATGCTAAAAAATAGAGTATTACCAGGTGTGAATGCAGTATGTATTTTAATTTAATTTAATTATATCATATCATTTCTTGTTATTAGACCACCCAGGTAGTGACAAATGGCTTTACTGAAGTGCATTATTCACCCTTGAGCAGGTGGGGATGGTCCACTCCTCAACAAGCCATCAGTAGACTGTTCTGCTGCAGACTATTGATGGCTTTGGAGTGATTGCCACTATATTCAAAAATATTTAATGTGATCCTCTGTAGCTACACATTAACTTATCATGCAAGGTCTCTATTCTCTTTGGATTTGGTTTTTAAAATGATCTCCTTTTTATTTAAACCACAAGTAACATGGAAGCCTTAAAAGCATACAAAATAGGTCATAGTCATTAGTTGGAAAGAAAGGAAAGAGAGGGAGGAAGGAAGGAAGGAAGGATAGAGTGCAATGTTGGGAAGGAGAGGAGAAAGTGGAAGCCAACTCAAGAAGGTGCCTTCTGCTATTGAGTCACTTGATTGTGAGATGGGCCTCTGTATAAAGGTAGTCTCACAACCAGAACAATTAGGCCCCAAATTTTGATTGCTAACCAAGAGAGTGGTTAATTTTTATGGCGTTTCTTGCCAATGTTGCCAAGTGAATCACTGCAGAGGTTAAGTTAGTGACACAGAAGTTAAGTGAATCTGGGTTCCCCATTGATTTGGCTTGTCAGAAGGTCGCAAAACATAATTGTATGACCCCAGGACACTGCAGCCATCATAATTACATGCCAGTTGTCAATTTTGGTCACATGACCAAAGGGATGCTGCCATGGTCATGGCTGTGAAAACCAGCCAAAAGTCACTTTTTTTCAATTTTCAGTTGCTTTTTCAGCCTTGCAAAGCTCCATTTGAGAGGCTGTTTTCAGCCTTGCAAAGCTGTTTCAGAGGCTGTTTTCAGCCTTGCAAAGCTGTTTCAGAGGCTGTTTTCAGCCTTGCAAAGCTCCGTTTCAGAGGCTGCTTTTTCAGACTTATAAAGCTCAATTTGAGAGGTTGTTTTCAGCCTTGCAAAGCTCCATTTCAGAGGCTGCTTTTTCAGCCTTGCAAAGCTCCGTTTCAGAGGTTGTTTTCAGCCTTGCAAAGCTCTGTTTCAGAGGCTGGGCGGGGCTACATTTGGTGTGTTAGGTCTCTGGGTTGGGTAAGACAATATATGTTTAGCTTTTAACAGAAGTGTGTCTGTTTAGCTGAGGTGTTGCAGACTGCCACAAGAGGGAGCTAGAGTTCACAGCTTATTTCTCTGGGAGTCCCTCTCTGTTTGTCTTTGGTCTCTGCTACTCAGTGTGTGTTCTCTGCTACTCACTAGAGTATGTATGCTCTGCATTTCTCTCTGTGTTGTAGTTATGTATTATAGCTAAAATGTATTTGTACTTGATAATACTTGGATTGTTATTATGACTATTAAGTGTATGACTTTGGACTGTTTATAGGAAAATGCTATTTCTAAAAGTAAACTTTTAACTCAAGTTAGTGTATCTGTGTGTGGCTGAGTACTTATTCACAACTGATCTCAATCAAAACGTTTGTGTATGCACAACCTTGGTAACACAAGGAATACTCTGCTAATACATTAACACTGGTTATGGGCCCAGAGAGATATTGAGAGTTAGTGTGAATATTCAGTTTCATACTCAGACAGCTAACTTTAGATTTAGATTTAGATTTATTATTAGAGTTGGAAGGGACCTTGTAGGTCATCTAGTCCAACCCCCTGCTCAAGCAGGAGTTCCTACACCATTTGAGACAGATGGCAGTCCAGTCTCTCCTTGAAGGTCGCAAGTGTTGGGGCTCTCACAACCTCTGCTGGCAAGCTGTTCCACTGGTTGATCGCTCTCACTGTCAGAAAGTTTCTCCTCACTTCCAGGTTGAATCTCTCCTTGGTCAGCTTCCATCCGTTATTCCTTGTTTGGCTTTCTGGTGCAATAGAGAACAGCCTGACCCCCTTCTCTCTGTGGCATCCCCTCAAGTATTGAAACACTGCTATCATGTCACCCCTGGTCCTTCTCTTCGCTAGACTGGCCAAGCTCAGTTCCTGCAACTGCTCTTTGTATGTTTTATTTTCCAGACCCTTTATCATCCTGGTTGCTCTCTTCTGCACTTTCTCTAGGGTTTCAATGTCTTTTTTGTAGTATGGTGACCAAAACTGGATACAGTACTCTAGGTGTGGTCTGACCAAGGCTTTATAGAGTGGTACTAGTACCTCTCTGGTCCTTGATTGTATCCCTCTATTTATGCAGCTCAGGACTGTGTTGGCCTTTTTGGCTGCTGCTGCACACTGCTGGCTCATATTTAGCTGGCTGTCTACCAGGACTCTGAGATCCCTCTCGGAATTGCTGCTATTGAGTGTGGTTTCATCCAGTTTGTATGTGTATTTCTGATTCTTCTTATCTAGGTGCAGAATTTTACTTTTCTCTGTGTTAAATTTCATTTTATTGGTTTGGGCCCAGTGTTCGAGTCTGTCAAGGTCCCTCTGGATTTTGAGTCTGTCCTCTAGGGTGTTTGCTACTCCCGCCAGCTTGGTGTCATCTGCAAATTTGGTTAGTTCTCCTGCTATTCCCTCATCTAGGTCATTTATAAAGATATTGAAGAGTACTGGGCCTAGGCCGGAACCTTGTGGTACCCCACTGCTTACTTCTCTCCATGTGGACTTAGAGCCATTGAGGACTACTCGCTGGGTACGATTGGTCAGCCAATTGTTAATCCATCTCGTTGTGTAGCTGTCTATCCCGCTTTTTTCTAGCTTATGAAGGAGTAGGTTGTGGTCTACTTTGTCAAATGCTTTGCTAAAGTCCAGGTATATTATGTCTACTGCATTACGCTGGTCTACTAATTTGGTCACTGTGTTGAAGAATGAAATGAGGTTGGTTTGGCATGACTTGTTCTTAACAAATCCGTGTTGACTGTTGGTTATTACTTGGTTTGTTTTTAGATGATGGGAGATCTGGTTTTTAATTATTTTTTCCAGTATTTTCCCAGGTATTGATGTTAGGCTGATTGGTCTGTAGTTTCCTGGGTCTGTTTTTTTACCTTTTTTGAAGATGGGGACCACGTCAGCTCTTTTCCAGTCCTCGGGTAGTTCCCCTGTGTTCCAGGATTTGTGGAAGATGTGGTGCAGTGGTTCTGAAATGACTTCTGCTAGTTCTTTTAGGACTCTGGGATGTAATCCGTCTGGTCCTGGTGCTTTGTATTCGTTAAGTTCAGATAGGTGATCTCTTACTGTATTTTTGCTTAGGTTGAGTCTTGCTTCGAATCTGTTTTTTATATTTGTGTTGCTGGGTAGTTGAGCTGCAGTTTCCTTTTGTGTGAAGACTGATGCGAAGAACTTGTGGTTTACTGTTAAATTAACAATGGAACAAGAACAGTCAACTAGCTTATCCCTGATAACCAGGTTAGATGGAACTAACTATGTTTCCTGGTCTATGAAGTGCAGCTTACTTTTGCGTAAAGAAGGATTATGGACTGTGGTTAATAATCCACCTGATATAACAGCTTGGGATCCAACAAATGATGAAGATAAGAAGAAAATAGCTGCCTTTAACCGGGATAATGAAAAGGCTCTTAGTATTATTGGACTGACACTGAGTGATCGGCAACTGGTCCATATTCATGGTGAAGATTCTGCTGCCAAGTGTTGGAGTACCTTAAAGAGACTTTATGTTCGAGATAGTGTTGGTGCGCACATACACCTTACACGTAAACTGTTCAGAGCACGTTTGTTAAAAGATGGTGACATGTTAGCTCATTTGGAGTTTATGAAGAGAACATTACAAGAGCTACATGAAAAAGAACTGATTTTCTCAGAGTTGCATCAAGTTTATATTATTCTTTCTTCTTTGGATGACTCTTATGATGATTATATGTCTTCACTGGAAGTTTTGACCAGAGATGAACTGACATTGACTGGCATAATAGGAAGACTGTTAGAAGAGTCTAGAAGAAGACAAGATCGAAAACAACTGAGAGAGAAACAACCACAAGAAGTAAAATTGTCTTCAACTGCCTATATTGTTAGGAAATGTTATTCTTGTGGGGCTAAGGGTCATATCTCGGTCATAATGGGAAGAGGCAGGTATGGCGGGAGCAGAGGGGAGGGCCGCTCTTGGGGAATAAGACCTCGCTGTGTACAAGCGATCCCTTGTTCCGGCCCCTCCGATGTGGTTCCATCTTGCTCATCCCGAGTGCCTGGCAACCAGGGTGTTCAGGGCCCTGGGCTCAGGATGCTACTGCTTAACGCCAGGTCAATTTCCAACAAAGCCCCCCTGATTCGTGATTTAATCACAGAAGAGGGGGCCGACCTGGTTTGTATAACTGAGACCTGGCTGGGCCAGGAGGGAGGAGTAGCTCTCTCTGAGATATGCCCGGACGGGTTCTCAGTGCAGCATCATTCCCGACCCCAGGGAAGGGGGGGAGGAGTGGCAATAATAACACGTGGAAACCTGCATCCTCGTAGGATCCCTGCCCCGGAGATTGTTGGGTGTGAGACGCTCCTTCTGAAGTTGGACTTAGGGGTACAGGTGGGCCTTCTCTTAACGTACCTGCCTCCCAGCTGCGTAAGTAAGGCCCTGCCTGAGCTGCTCGAGGCAGTAGCCGGCTTGGCAGTTGAGTTCCCTAGGCTCATGGTGCTGGGGGACTTCAACTTGCCTTCTGCTGGTGAAACCTCTGGGATAGCCCAGGAGTTCATGGATTCCATGACAACCATGGACCTGACCCAAGTAATCCAGGGTCCGACTCATGAGGGTGGTCACACGCTCGACCTAGTGTTTCTCTCGGGGCAGTGGAGAGATGATCTGAAGATAAGGGATATAGTCATCACCCCTCTGTCATGGTCAGATCATTTCCTACTGAGGTTGGATTCCGCAGTTCCATTCCTCCCCCGCAGGGAGGCAGGACCGACTAGGTGGTTCCGCCCCAGGCGCCTAATGGAACCAGAAGGATTCCAGAGGGAACTTGGGGAAATACCTGAAGCCCTGGTACACAGTTCGGCTGATTCCCTGGTGGCTGGCTGGAACATCGCAGCATCAGGGGCTTTAGACCGAATTGCGCCTTTGCGACCTCTCCGCGGCAGTGGATCCCGGAAAGCCCCCTGGTTTACCGAGGAGCTCCGGGAGATGAAACGCCAGAAGAGACGTCTGGTGCGCCGCTGGAGGTCCAGCAAAACCGACTCCGACCGAACACTATTAAGAATTTACATCAGATCTTATTTAGTGGCGATAAGGGCGGCAAAACGATCCTATTTTTCCGCTCTTATTGCGTCCGCAGATTCTCGCCCAGCCGCCTTGTTTAGGGTGACTCGCTCCCTCCTTGCGAAAGGGGGGAGCGAGGAGCACTTGCAAGGCAGAGCTGAGGAATTTGCCGAGTTTCTGATGGATAAAATCGCTCGGATTCGGTCAAACCTGGACTCTGGCTGGGCAGAGTCCATGGAGTTGACAGGGGCAAGTCTTAGTCCACCGTTGTGGGAGGAGTTTGGGCCTGTTTCTCCTGAGGATGTGGACAGAGCCATGGAGGCAATGGGGGCCTCCACCTGTTTATTGGACCCGAGCCCCTCCTGGCTGGTTTCTGCCAGCAGGGAGGTGACACGCGGCTGGATCCGGGCGGTGGTCATCGCTTCTTTGGGGGAGGGTTCCGTACCGCAGTCATTAAAAGCTGCGGTGGTGAGACCCCTCCTGAAGAAGCCTTCCCTGGATCCAGCTGATTTGAAGAACTATCGTCCGGTCTCCAACTTGCCTTTTTTAGGGAAAGTTGTGGAGAAGGTGGTGGCCACTCAGCTTCTGCGGCTTCTGGATGAAACAGACCATCTAGATTCCTATCAGTCGGGTTTCAGGCGCGGCTACAGTACAGAAACTGCCTTGGTCGCTCTGATGGATGATCTCTGGCGGGCCCGGGATGGGGGAAATTCCTCCATCCTGGTGCTACTTGACCTCTCAGCGGCTTTCGATACCATCGACCATGGTATCCTTCTGCATCGTCTCGGCGAGTTGGGAGTGGGAGGCACCGTTTTATGGTGGTTCTCCTCTTATCTCGCCGATAGGATGCAGTCGGTGTTGGCAGGAGGGCAGAGATCCACCCCTAGGCCCCTGTTATGCGGGGTGCCTCAGGGGTCGGTCCTCTCGCCCATCCTGTTTAACATTTACATGAAACCGCTGGGGGAGATCATCCGCAGACATGGGGTGTGTTTCCACCAGTACGCTGACGACACCCAGCTGTACATCACCACCCCGTCTGACTTCAGTGTGGCAGCCGATGTGATGTGCCGATGCCTGGACGACATTAGGATCTGGATGGGGAGGAACAGACTCAGACTCAACCCCGACAAGACTGAGTGGCTTTGGATATTGCCTCCTAAGGATTATGACAACTATCCCTCCTTGGTTCTCGAGGGAGCGAAACTGACTCCCTCGGATCAGGTCCGCAACTTGGGGGTCCTCCTAGACCCACAGCTAAAATTGGAACACCATCTCACTGCTGTGGCTAGGGGGGCCTTTGCACAGGTTCGCCTGGTGCACCAGTTGCGGCCATACTTGGAGAAGGAGGCTCTACTCACGGTCACTCATGCCCTTGTCACCTCCCGTTTGGACTACTGCAACGCGCTCTACATGGGGCTACCCTTGAAGAGTATCCGGAGACTCCAGTTGGTGCAAAATGCAGCTGCGCGTGCTGTGGTGGGTGTGCCAAGGGACACCCACGTGACACCTATACTCCGCCAGCTGCATTGGTTGCCCATTAGTCTCCGGGTCCAATTCAAGGTGTTGATCATCATCTTTAAAGCCCTTCATGGCTTAGGACCAGGTTATCTCCGGGACCGCATTCTGCCTCATACTTCCCTCCGACCGGTTAGGGCCCAAAGAGTTGGCCTCCTCCAGCTCCCGTCAGCCAAGCAATGCCGGCTGGCAGGTCCTAGGGGGAGAGCCTTCTCTGTGGCCGGCCCCGCGCTCTGGAACCAACTCCCCCCAGAGACCCGAACCATCCCCACCCTGCTGGCCTTCCGAAAAGCCGTTAAGACATGGCTCTTCCTGCAGGCAGGGGGTAGAGCTTAATTCCATCTACACTCTCCCCCGGGTATGTCTGGCGGTTGAATGGTGCTTTTATATTGAAATTTTTAATTTTTATATTTTGATTTTAAATTGAATTTATTGGTTTTCTTGTATTTTTCCTGTGTTGTAAGCCGCCCTGAGTCCCTCGGGAGTGGGGCGGCATATAAGAAACCATAAATAAATAAATAAATAAATAAATATAGCCAGATTCTGTAAAATGGGTAAAAAGCAGAATGCTAGTAATATGCAGAGAGCTTATAATGATGTTAGTGTAGCTATATCAAGTACAAATAAAAATGTAAGCCATGATATCTGGATAATAGACAGTGGAGCATCTCAGTGTATAACTAAAAGTAAAGAGAGATTTGTTAATATGACTAAAAGTAACCAGCATGTATCATTAGCAAATGACTGGAAATTGAGAGTATCTGGAGAAGGTAATGCATATTGTTCATGTATTAATGAAAGTTTACCAATGTTATATGTACCTAACCTTATATATAACTTACTATCTGTGAGAGAATTGGTAAAAGCAGGGTTTGTGGTAACTTTTCAGGGAGATAAATGTTTAATTGAAAAACAAGGTAAAAGAGTTACTGCAAGATTGCATGATGGCTTATACATTATCCATGATAATCCATTAAATAAGGCTAATTCAGTTTATGAAAATAAAAAGCCTCATGATGAATGTATTCATTTGCTCCATAGACGTATGGGACATTTGAATTTCAAAATTTTAAAGAAAACTGTTGAGTTATCTAATGGTATAAAATTAAAACCTTGTGCAAGATATTTAAATTGTAATGCTTGCAATCAGGAAAAGAGCAAGGTAATTCCTGCAAACAGGTTAAATGGATTTAAAACCAAGGAACCATTAGAGGTTGTATTTGCTGATCTCATTGGCCCTAAGAAACCCAGTTTAGGTGGAGCCTGTTATATA
The DNA here is from genome assembly GCA_023053685.1 of Diadophis punctatus similis. NCBI lineage: Eukaryota > Metazoa > Chordata > Lepidosauria > Squamata > Dipsadidae > Diadophis > Diadophis punctatus. The sequence goes on along the minus strand of JALIGW010000002.1, from coordinate 242,919,745 downwards.
TTGAGCATAGTTGATCATTTTTCTAGATATGGTTTCTGTTATCTGATGAAAACAAAAACAGAAACATATCAGCATTTTGTAAACTGGTTAAGGTTTGTTGAACGAAAAATGAATAAGAAACTGGTTAGTTTAGTAACAGATAACGGTACTGAGTTTACCAATAAGAGATTTGAAGATATGCTAAAGAGAGCTGGTATTGAACATAAGCGTTCTGCTCCTTTTCGGCCACAACATAATGCACATATTGAACGTAGAGGTCAGACATTACAGGCTATGTCTAGAACCATGATTTCAGATTCTGGTTTACCAGAGAGGCTCTGGGGTGAAGCTATAATGTGTGCTAACCATGTTTTGAACAATGTAGTGAATGCAACAACTGGTGAATTGCCATTTACTCGTTGGTATGGTAGGAAACCAAATCTTAGTTATTTGCATACATTTGGTGCACCAGCATGGGTGCATATTCCCACACAAGTAAGGCAAAAGGGACAACATAGAGCACGGAAATTATGTTTTGTAGGGTATGAATCTAATCATAGATCATTTAGATTCTGGGAGCCAGGTACTACTAGAGTATATTGTAGTGCAAGTGCTAAATTCCTTGAGCATGTTGGATGGAATAAACTGGAAGAGGAATACAAGGAACAAGATAGTATTGTTGTTGAGGATCCATTGTTTCCTGATGATTCTGATAAGAATAGTACTGATGATAGGATAGTGAAAGAATCCTCAATAGAGGAACCATCTATGGATGATGTAGAAGATACTTCGATAGGGGAGGAAAAGGAAGAGGAAATTCCAACAACTTGTACTAAATTGCCTAGGAGGTCAACTAGGGAGAGACGTCCACCTGATAGATATCAGGCAAGTATTGTATGCCAGATTAATGTGGAACCATCTAATTATAATGAACTTAAGCTGTATCCAACAAAGGAACAGGTAGCTTGGCAGGAAGCTATGAATAAGGAATTAAAATCTTTAAAGGATCTTGAGGTATATGAAGATGTAAAGTTACCACCAGGTGAGCATGCAATAGGTTGCAGATGGGTGTATAAATTAAAGACTGTTTAATTTATGGCACTGTTACCCATAAAGCAAGATTAGTTGCTCAGGGGTTTGCTCAATCAGATAAGGATTATGATGAGGTATTTGCACCTAGTCTGAGAGCAAATACATTGAGAGGAGCATTAGTTTGGGCAGCTAAAAATAAATGCATAATTAATCATGTAGATGTCGAAACTGCATATCTACATGCACCTTTACAACATACCATTTATATGAGAAAGCCATTAGGTTTAAAAGATGATGGAAAAAATGATTATTGGAAATTAAAGAAAAGTCTTTATGGCTTAAAGCAATCAGGTTATGAATGGAATAAATGCATTGTAAAAGAATTAGTTTCCATGGATTTTAAAGCTGGTATAGCTGATCCTTGTTTATTTAGGAGAGAGAAAGATGGTTTGAGTTCTCTGTTGCTATTATTTACAGATGATATAGCGATTATAACAAAGACTGAACAAGAAGCAAATGATATTGTTTCTGAATTACAAAGAAAGTTCAAGATTAGAAATTTAGGAGAAATTAAACATTATTTGGGTCTTGATATAATGAAGACAAATAGAGGATTCAAAATTTCGCAAGCTAAGAAGATTAGCCAATTGTTAAAATGATATAACCTGGAGAATTGTAAAACTGCTAAGACACCAATGGATCAGGGATTTAGATTTAGATTTATTATTAGAGTTGGAAGGGACCTTGTAGGTCATCTAGTCCAACCCCCTGCTCAAGCAGGAGTTCCTACACCATTTGAGACAGATGGCAGTCCAGTCTCCCCTTGAAGGTCGCAAGTGTTGGGGCTCTCACAACCTCCGCTGGCAAGCTGTTCCACTGGTTGATCGCTCTCACCGTCAGAAAGTTTCTCCTCACTTCCAGGTTGAATCTCTCCTTGGTCAGCTTCCATCCGTTATTCCTTGTTTGGCTTTCTGGTGCTATAGAGAACAGCCTGCTCCCCTCCTCTCTGTGGCATCCCCTCAAGTATTGGAACACTGCTATCATGTCACCCCTGGTCCTTCTCTTCGCCAGACTGGCCAAGCTCAGTTCCTGCAACCGCTCTTTGTATGTTTTATTTTCCAGACCCTTTATCATCCTGGTTGCTCTCTTCTGCACTTTCTCTAGGGTTTCAATGTCTTTTTTGTAGTGTGGTGACCAAAACTGGATGCAGTACTCTAGGTGTGGTCTGACCAAGGCTTTATAGAGTGGTACTAGTACCTCTCTGGTCCTTGATTGTATCCCTCTATTTATGCAGCTCAGGACTGCGTTGGCCTTTTTGGCTGCTGCTGCACACTGCTGGCTCATATTTAGTTGGCTGTCTACCAAGACTCCAAGATCCCTCTCGCAATCGCTGCTATTGAGTGTGGTTTCACCCAGTTTGTATGTGTATTTTTGATTCTTCTTACCTAGGTGTAGAATTTTACTTTTCTCCGTGTTAAATTTCATTTTATTGGTTTGGGCCCAGTGTTCGAGTCTGTCAAGGTCCCTCTGGATTTTGAGTCCGTCCTCTGGGGTGTTTGCTACTCCCGCCAGCTTGGTATCGTCTGCAAATTTGGTTAGTTCTCCTGCTATTCCCTCATCTAGGTCATTTATGAAGATATTAAAGAGTACTGGGCCTAGGACGGAACCTTGTGGTACGCCACTGCTTACTTCTCTCCATGTGGACTTAGAGCCATTGAGGACTACTCGTTGGGTACGGTTGGTCAGCCAGTTGTTAATCCATCTGGTTGTGTAGCTGTCTATCCCGCTTTTTTCTAGCTTATGAAGAAGTAGGTTGTGGTCTACTTTGTCAAATGCTTTGCTGAAGTCCAGGTATATGATGTCTACTGCATTTCGCTGGTCTACTAATTTGGTCACAGTGTTGAAAAATGAAATGAGGTTGGTTTGGCATGACTTGTTCTTAACAAATCCGTGTTGGCTGTTGGTTATTACTTGGTTTGTTTCTAGATGATGTGAGATCTGGTTTTTAATTATTTTTTCCAGTATTTTCCCAGGTATTGATGTTAGGCTGATTGGTCTGTAGTTTCCTGGGTCTGTTTTTTTACCTTTTTTGTAGATGGGGACCACATCAGCTCTTTTCCAGTCCTCGGGGAGTTCCCCTGTGTTCCAGGATTTGTGGAAGATGTGGTGCAGTGGTTCCGAAATGACTTCTGCTAGTTCTTTTAGGACTCTGGGGTGTAATCCATCAGGTCCTGGTGCTTTGTATTCATTAAGTTCAGATAGGTGATCTCTTACTGTATTTTTGCTTAGGTTGAGTCTTGCTTCGAATCTGTTTTTTATTTTTGTGTTGCTGGGTAGTTGAGCTGCAGTTTCCTTTTGTGTGAAGACTGATGCGAAGAATGTTTTCAGTAGCTCTGCTTTGTCTGTGTTGTCTGTTACTTCTTTGCCGTCTTCTCTCCTTAGTGGACCAACTGTTTCTTTGATTTTTTTCTTGTTGTTTATGTGTTGGAAGAAGCTTTTTTTGTTGTCTTTGACTTTTTTTGCGAGTCTTTGTTCATTCTGGGCCTTTGCTGTCCTGATTTTTTCTTTACAGATTCTGGCTGTCTGTTGGTACTCTGCCTTGGTTATGTGCCCATCTTTCCATTTTTTGTATTTATCTTTTTTTTCCATTCAGTTTATCGGTGAGGTCTTTGTTTAGCCATGCTGGTTTCCTTTTGGATTTCTTGTTTTTCTTCCTCATCGGTATTGTGGTGTTCTGGGCTTTTAAGATCGTGTTTTTTAGGATCTCCCAGGCTTCTTGAGTTGTTTTACCCTTTAGTACTTTCATCCAAGGGAACTTCCCCAAGTTTTCTCTGAGTTTATTGAAGTCGGCTTTTTTGAAGTCTGGGATATAGGTGTTGTTATGTTCAGTTATTTGTGTTTGCTTTATGGTGAATTTTAGTATTACGTGGTCACTCTCGCCAAGTGTTCCTGCAGCTTCAACTCCTTCTATTGTTTCTTCTCTGTTTGTAAGTATTAAATCCAGTATGGCTGCCACTCTAGTTCCCTCCTCCACTTTTTGGACAATGAAGTTGTCAGCTAGGCTGGTTAGGAATCTGTTAGATTTCTCACTTGGTGCTGAGTTGGTTTTCCAGTTGATATCCGGGTAGTTGAAGTCTCCCATTATTACAATGTTGTTTTTCTTGTATATGTTCTTTAGCTGGTTGGTAAAAAGGGTGTCCATTGTTTCTGTTTGGTTTGGTGGTCTGTAGTATACTCCTATTGTTGTATCGTTCTTTTTTTCTTTTATGTTGACCCAAATGCATTCTAATGGGTTTTCTTCCTTGGTTACTTGTAGCTCTGTAGCTACATAGTGGTCCTTTATATACAGTGCAACACCACCTCCTTTTTTATGTGATCTGGTTTTTTTGAAGAGTTTGTATCCTTTTATCTGTGTGTTCCAATCGTGTGATTCATCCCACCAAGTTTCTGTTATTCCGACTATGTCATGTGTACCTTCGTGCATTAATATTTCAAGTTCACCTTGTTTATTCCCTAGGCTTTGTGCATTTGTGTAGAGGCATTTGAGTTCTTTGTGCCTGGTTGTGGGTGTTCTTTCTTTGTCTCTTATTTGTTGTTTGAGTTTGTTTTCTTCCCCATCCCTTTTTGGTTCATTGTTTGTTTTGTTTGCTTGGGGTCCATGCTTGGAGTTGGGCCCCGGGGATCCTGTAGATTGGTCATCCTCCCCTCGCGATTTTAGTTTAAAGCCCTCCTGACAAGTTGGGCCAGTCTTTTTCCGAGGACATTCTTCCCAGTCTTTACTTTACTTTACCATCCATTTACAAATAGTGATACTAAATGTCCTGTGTTTGATAAGGAGATATATCAGTCTCTAATTGGTAGTCTCTCATATTTGAGTAATTGGTCTAGACCAGATATATCTTACAGCGTAAATCAACTGGCTAGATATAATGCTGAACCAAATGAAAGGCATTGGCAAGCAGCTAAACGAATACTTAGATACCTAAAGCACACAATACATTATTCTTTATATTTAGAACCGAGAAATGAATTAGTGTTAACTGCATATGCTGATGCATGTTTTGCTACTGATGCAATGACTCGCAAATCAACATCAGGTATAGTGGTAATGTTGGGTAATGCTTTAATAGGGTGGAAATCTATTAGGCAACAACATATTAGTTTATCCACTATGGAAGCAGAATTCTCGAGTTTATCATTAATGTGTACAGAATTGGTGTATTATAAACAATTGTTAAAGGATATAGGAATTACTGTACAGGAGCCATTTATTGTGTATGAAGACAATCAATCTGCCATTAGTATGGCTAATAGTTTAGCTGTGAAAACAAGGTCGAAACATACTGATTTGAGATATCTGAATGTTAGACAATGTGTTCAAAATAAAATGGTTAAGTTGGAATACTGCATGACTGAACAGAATATTGCAGATCATTTTACTAAAGCGCAAGGTGCAATTAAACACAAAGAGTGTTGTGAAAACTATGGTTTAAAGATGTAAGGTATTATATATTGATCTACCCAAAGGGGAGAATGTTAGGTCTCTGGGTTGGGTAAGACAATATATGTTTAGCTTTTAACAGAAGTGTGTCTGTTTAGCTGAGGTGTTGCAGACTGCCACAAGAGGGAGCTAGAGTTCACAGCTTATTTCTCTGGGAGTCCCTCTCTGTTTGTCTTTGGTCTCTGCTACTCAGTGTGTGTTCTCTGCTACTCACTAGAGTATGTATGCTCTAATAGTAAAAGTAATCATTTTGAGAACAGCAGAATCCCATCTGGCTAGAGTCATCTTAGAAGAGTGTTGCCGAATCTGCCCAGTGTTGAGGCTGACCCTTGGGGAAGAACTTTTAAGAGCAAAAAGTCTGTAGAGATTCTCAGTCATCCAGGTCATGGTTGTCCCAAAGATGCTTTTTCAGGAGGCAACTGGACTAGTCTGCAATCCTTCCACTGGAACACCCTTGGAATGGTGTGGGAGTAGGAATGGATTTCCAGAGGAAAAAAATGCAGACTACAGGAACCAGGAGCACTACTGATCCTGAGAACACAGATAAACCTCCAAGTGCTTCAACGACCCTCTAAAAGACTGCAAATGACCAGCTGTCTGCAAGGAATATAAATCCTTCCATTCCCCACCATCAAGTCAGAGCTGAAGAAGCTTCTTCACTATAGAGCACTGCACACCAAGACAACTAGACACAAGAACAGTTATCCCCCAAATGCCATCACTCTGCTAAACAAATAATTCCCTCAACACTGTCAAACTATTCACTAAGGCTGCATTACTATTACTATTAGTCTTCTCATTGTTCCTATCACCCATCTCCTCCCACTTATGACTGTATGACTGTAACTTGTTGCTTGTATCCTTACAATTTATATTAATATTGATTGTTTCCTGATTGCTTATTTGTACCCTATGACAATAATTAAGTGTTGTACCTCATGATTCTTGACAAATGTATCTTTTCTTTTATGTACATTGAGAGCATATGCACCAAAGACAAATTCCTTGTGTATCCAATCACACTTGGCCAATAAAGAATTCTATTCTATTCTATTCTATTCTATTCTATTCTATTCTATTCTATTCTATTCTATTCTATTCTATTCTATTCTATTCTATTCCATTCCATTCCATTCCATTCCATTCCATTCCATTCCATTCCATTCCATTCTTGGATGAGAAGCAAAATGTCTTCAAATGAAAAAAAAAAAAACAAAGTCCAGTTGCCTCCTGAAAAAGCACCTTTGGGACAACTTAAAAGCAACTTTGCAGGTTTGGCTTTCCCTAAAGCAAATCGGGAGAAGCAATTATGACCTCATTTTTTTTCCAAGGTGAGGAACTGGGAAAAAAGAAATCAGTTCTAGAAAAAGACATTGGAGCAGGTAAAAACCAATCATGAGAATCTTGGATAGGACAACAATTACCTTCTCAAGGTGTGAGTTGGAGGCTTGGAAAGAACATAGGGGTAACTTCGAGAAAATATTCTAGATGTTATTCCAGTAATCAGGTAGTCTCCTGGCTTGTAGTAATTAAACTCCTTCTTTTCTTCTATTGTCACCTTCAATGGACATTTCATTTCCATTGTGGCACAGGGAAACTGGGACAGAAGTAGAAGGAGAAAGAACAGCTTTTGCAGCAGCATCCTTCGTCATATATGGATGGAGATCCTTCTTAAAGTTCTCCCTCTGGGAAAGAGCTTGCAGCTTCCAAAGCACAACTGCAGTGAGGATGGCCCAGTTTGGCTCCAGATCTGGAAGACAAACCTGCAATGGCAGACTAGCACAGCCCCTGCAAGATTGCATCTGTACTCTTAGCAGTACTAGAGGTAGTTAGAGATCAGATTTTCAGTTGTTGTAGGTCCCATTTTGTTGTCAGTTCAAAATAAAATAAATTACCATGATTTTAATAATTAGAAGGGGAGTTGGGAATGAGTGGTGCCACAGAGGTGTGCAACAGGAAAAAAAGAGTTTTGCATAACTCGGGGGCATAGTTTTAATTTCAGAGAAAGGAAGGGAACAATTCAGGGAAGTTTGACTGCCTGTTACTCTAGAAACTTTTTCTTCAATACAATGCAATACAATTTCTTTTATTTATTTATTTATTTATTTATTTATTTATTTATTTATTTATTTATTTATTTATTTATTTATTTATTTATCTATCTATTTATTTATTTATTTATTTATTTATTTATTTATCTTGTCAAACATGTACAAGATAGTAGGTATTAGTATAAACATAACATAAGCAAAGAAGTACAGATAAATGAGGACACTAGGACAGTAGGACAGGGACGGTAGGCACAGTGGTGCACTTATGCACGCCCCTTACAGACCTCTTAGGAATGGGGTGAGGTCGACTGTAGACAGTCTAAGGTTAAAGTTTTGGGGGTTTGGGGAAGAAACCACAGAGTCTGGTAGTGCATTCCAGGCATTGATCACTCTGTTGCTGAAGTCGTATTTTCTGCAGTCGAGTTTGGAGCGGTTTACATTGAGTTTGTATCTGTTGTGTGCTCGTGTATTGTCGCGGTTGAATACACGAGCACACAATACATTGAGCACACATTGAGGCCACCTTCCTCCATTCAGATCAGATACTCCAGAATGGATACCTCCAGATAATGTTATATCGTAACATGAACATTTTTGAATGAAAACCTTTCTGAATACTGTCCTTGTTGACCTATACAGAGTGTAAATGCATATGGACCAATAGATTATGAACTGTCACATGGCTATCAATATCTAGTGATGTCATAACCCTTCTCTGTGAAGATCAAAACAAAAGTCTTCTAATTGCTATTTGCTAAAGTTGTCACCTCACCCAGTGGTGGGACTTGAATAACTTAACAACCAGTTCTATTAAAGTTTGTTGCTTGAGTGGGGGTTGGACTAGAAGACCTCCAAGGTCCCTTCCAACTCTGTTATTCTGTATTTAAAATAGCATACTTTATTAGTAAACAAATGACCCTTGGATTAATTAAAAAAGAGAAGATACACCTTTTGTGCTGCTGTGTTTTTTCTCCTATTTTCGTCTGAAATTCAGGGAGCAGGAATTTGGCATGGAACTGATAAAACCTTTCCCCCTGTATTTGAGAGAGAAAAATGCTTTCACCTTTTGCAAAAGTTGTATTTTTACCCTACCCAACAAGGAGAACCGCAAACAAAGTGAAATGCATTTTTTGGGAGGGGTGTGTGTGTCAATTATTTTGATAAGGTACAAAACAAATGATACAAAAATTTGGTATATGTTATACATCAGAAAGCAACTAATGAAAGAATAAAATACATTGATTACATGTAAGAATTGAACAATAGAAAATATTCAACAAAATTTATGCATGACATTGCACCCTTTCCTAGCTGGGTAAGTGTCTTTGTCACGAGGTGATTTTTGATTGTCAGCTGTACTCATATTTCAGTCTTTATGACCCAGAGGTTCTTAACAAAGTAAAGCGGTCACAGGAAGTGTGAACTGCGCAGATGTTACATTCCATTCTCATCCTCCATTATTATTCTTGCTGCTACCCTCCCTGGAAGGAGGTTCTTTTAGATCGTCAAGATGTAATTATTAAGATTTAATGTTTTTATATTTCTTTTGTACCAAAATAAATATCTTGTTATTTAGACTTTAATATGCGTTTCATTTTATTAAGAATTGGTTTCCAAAGGAAAAGATTCGTCACCTCTACAATTTATTTTCTTATCTTAACAGTCTTACTTAAAATTTGCAGTTATACTGAAGAACTTTCACAATACTCTGTCTTTGGTTTAGTGACTGAAAAGATTAGTTCTCACATATGAAAAGAAATGGTCTTGGCTCAGAAGAAAAATATCCTTTCCTAAAATTAGAAAAGAGATCTACACTGCTGTGCTAAATTGCTAAAATATCCTTACTTAAAGGCTAATAATGAATCCTAAAATGCTGAGTAATAGTTATCAGACAGAAAAATAAAAATATTGGGCATAAACAGGAGATCGCTTTAAAAAGCAGCCCCCAAAATAGTGTTTTCCATTAAAAAGTACTTAATGATGAATTAAAATATTGGGTGGAAACATCCCAGATTACCTGGGATAACCCCAAAACATCTATCAGAATCACTGTTCTACTTCAGTTTTCAACACCAGTTGCTCCTTTGTATTTGAATCTGGCCTCAATACAATGATGTAACACTTTTTGTGTGTGCGCTTTTTAAGGAACGTTAAGATAGCAAATAATAATCCTGACCTTTGGGAGATAGACATACCAAAAGTTAATTTCTATTTTTTTAAAATTGTTTTTATTGAATTTTCTACATTTAAAACCATAAATTCAATTTCACAGCTGTCCATTATCGGTGTCTAAACTTTTTCCATTTCTCCTTTAACTTATAATGTTTGTACATTTCATAATTCCTACTTACATTTACACCTTTACATCTATCATAATATACCAATACAGGGGTGGATTCGGACCGGTTCGTGCACACTGGTAGTGACCCGCTGGTGATGTCACGATGATGTCACCGAACCGGGTCGGTCAGTGCTGGTCCGTGGGCGCCGCCATCTCTTTAAAAAAAATTTTTAAAATTTTTTTTATATTTTTTCCGGGGGGGGGGTGTTCTTTTGTGCATGTGCAGAAGCCGAGTTTCAGGCACTGCACCTGCATCACCATCTTGTTTTTGGCTCCCCCCACTATTTTTTGCTGGTTTTTGCTTCTGCACATGCTCGCCCTGCCTCGCCTTCGCAACATGCATCCACAGAACTGCCTCCTCCTACCTACAGACAAGTAAGTGTTCACACTAGCCTACCCTTCTTCCCCGCCAGGCCAGCGTCTCCTAAAGGCTGCAGGGAGGGGGGGGTTAGAAGGCAGCTTGGCAGCATCCCATTATGTTTAGAATCCTCCCATTCCCAGCCAGCATTTCCTAAAGGCTGCGGGGAGGGGGGGAGACAGAGAGCAGCCCGGCATCCTTTGCAGGAGGGAGGGAAGGGAAGGGAAGGGAAGGGGAGGGGAGGAAAGGAAAGGAAAGGAAAGGAAAGGAGGAAAGGAAAGGAAAGGAAAGAAGGGAAGGAAAGGGAGGAGAGGAAAGGGAAGAAGGAAAGGAAAGGGGGAGGGGAGGGGAAGGGAAGGGAAGGGAAGGGAAGAGAGAGAAGGAAAGGAAAGAAGGAAATACTCTCCATTGATCTTTGCCTGGATGGGGAGGCAATTGATGTTGTTATTTTTTTACTACCTTTTGTAATCGTTGAGGTCATACTTGTCATTTTCAATATCTTAAAAAATTGTTCCACCTTACCATATATTGATTTTATCTAAATTTTCTTATATATCTAACTGACAGCATAGCTTTCTTACTATACCGTTCCTAGGGCAACTATATATCTCTCTATAAATATGAATAAATTATCAATATTATATATATATAATTAATAATAATAAGTTTGCAATAATAATAACTTACAATATGTATATAAATTAATCAGTCTAATCTATCAACAATCAATAATCACCTGCTAATCATACACAACGACAACATCAATTTTATTTGATATCTAAATTATCCAGTTTATATTCATTAAGTTCATAAAATTCTTCCACCAAGGTCTATCCCTACTCCTGTTGTTCAGTTGAGGAAATCTTAATTTTTTCCTTTTACCAATATACAGTCTTAATTTTCTTTTAGGTTTTCCTTTATCACTCTTGACAAATCATAATTAATATATTTATCTATGTGTCTTTTTACATATCTGACTTGTCAAAATCTATTTTCATTTGTCTAAGAGGTTTTTATCCAATGTTCCTCTCTAGTATAATTCAATTTTACAGTTTATCTCTCATACAATAATAATAATAAAAATCTTTAGTTTCAATACCCAACAGTCACATCTGCTGATCATTTTTCCTTGATTGTAAACCGCCTCTATCTACTTCTTCTACTCGGTGTCTCTCCGAGATCTCCAAAAGTTTTTTTCCCTTTCCAAGATGTCATCTTTCAATTCTGCACTGTCAGCCACTAAACTCTTTCTCTCAGACTCTTTCATTCTCTGTCCTACTTTCTCAAGTCCATCTGTTGTCTTCCTTCAAATTCTCTGCTCTTTTTTCTCTTCTTCTTACTCCTTTCACCATCCAACACTTTCTCTGTCCCCTTTTGCACAATCCTCTTCTCCAATATTAAAACTTTACTTTACTTTCTCCACTCCCGCTACTTACTTGCCGCTTTTCACCTTTTCGGAGTCTCGCTCTCTCGCTCATTTTTTCTCAACTTGATCTTTCACCACAGACACAGAGAGTTTTCTAGATTCAACGCTTTCTGGATTTACTTCTCTTCACTGATAACCTCAGCTGTCATCTCTCTTTTCTCTTCTACTTGTTGGGCAGGTTGTCACACCTTTGGATTGGCTATTAACAGGCCAATTACTTTCGTTCCAGATCCGAGGGTACCTCTCGCTTTTCCGGGAGATCGCCTTTCTCCCTTAAAGCTGCAAGGTATCCCCTCTCCACTGGTGCTCCCTCCAGGAGCAAACTTTGCCCGAAAGCCACAGGAATCGCAAAAATTAGTGCAAATCGAACGGAGCCCCGCTAGCTTGCTCCGCACCAGCGTGATGTCACTGCCGGAAGTCAATTTCTATTTTATTTTGACATCACATGTTTTTTAGTATTCAGATCAGGTCTTAAAAAAATAATGTAGCACTTCGGGATGAAGATGCAGCCCAACAGCCCAGTACTGGAGGCCAAGATGGAGAAGATCTGCACAGCCACCATGTACTTCCCCCTGGTGCTCAGATAGGTGGGCACAAAGGTGACCCACACACTGCAGAAGACCAGCATGCTGAAGGAGATCAGCTTGGCTTCATTGAAGGCCCCAGGCAGATTCTTGGCCAGGAAAGCCAGCGTGAAGCAGATGGTAGCCAGAAAGCCCATGTAACCAAGGGCCCCATAAAACATGGCAACTGACCCTTCATTGCATTGCAAAATAATCTCTCCATACTGGGAATACATGTCAGAGTCAGGGAATGGGGGAGAAGTACCCAACCAGAGGCTACAGATGACAATTTGGACAGCAGAGCAAGAAAAGATGATAGCATTGGCCAAGCTTTTCCCCAGCCACCTCTGAATATTATTCCCTGGTTTAGCGGCTAAGAAGGCTAACACTACTGTGATCGTTTTGGCCAAGATTGAAGAAATGGCAACTGTGAAGATGATGCTGAAGGCTGTTTGTCGGAGAAGGCAGGTTTGTTTGTTTGGCCGACCAATGAAGAGGAGGGAGGTCAAAAAGGAAAGCAGGAGGGAGATGAGTAGGATGTAGGAGAGGTCCCGATTGTTGGCTTTGATGATTGGAGTTTCCAGAAATTTAATGAAGGTTCCCAAAACAACGCCTGTGATTAAAAACATGAATAAGGCAATAGAAGCCAGGATGATTCCCAGAGTTTCTTTATAAGAAAGGTAGCTGTTGGTCTTGGGAATACAGTGAACTTGTCTGATGTTTGGATATCGATCTTCTAGACATTTGGTACATTTTTGTGCATCTGAAAAGAACAAGAGTAAGATTTGCCATTAAGTACAGTATGTACTTTAATCAAATCAATTGATTGAGTCAAATTATTGACGTTGCTGACTGTGTGTGGATGAAATTAATATACTTCATTTCACTCCAGTTAGAAGAAAAATAATAATTTCCTCTTCCTTTTCAAATTTTTTTTTATTTTTCTTCTCGTTCTGTTTATTTTTAATATCACCGTTTCATTAATGAACTTGTAGAGAGGGAGGGTGGGAGGGAGGAATCATTTTATCAATCCAGTGCTGAGCCTTTTGAAAGTAAATAAATAATCTTACTATAAGCCACTCACAGTTGCTTTGAATTGCATGATGAGCGGCAAATAAATCTGACGATTAATAGGGGTCCAATCATTTATGATTATTTCAGGGGACCAATGAAGTTGTGTTTACAAAGAAATTTTTAAGAAGTTGTTGGAGAACCATTTATCTGAAGTGGTGTAGAGTTTCCTGCCTAAGGAGGGGGTTGGACTAGAAGACCTCCAAGGTCCCTTCCAACTCCGTTATTCTATTCTATTCTATTCTATTCTATTCTATTCTATTCTATTCTATTCTATTCTATTCTATTCTATTCTATTCTATTCTAAATGAAGTACAATTGAAGGACCACTTTTGTAAGCAGAAATGGGAAACATTTACGTTTGCCAAGGAGCAAGAAAAGTTGGATGGACATGATTTTCTGGATGAATTGGATGTGAGTTTTTATTCATTACATTTATATGTTACTTTAATTAAATTTAAATTAAACATTAATTAAATTAAATTAATTAAATTAATTAAATTAATTAAATTAATTAAATTAATTAAATTAATTAAATTAATTAAATTAATTAAATTAAACATTAAATTATTATTATTATTATTATTATTATTATTATTATTATTATTATTATTATTATTATTATTATTATTATTATTATTATTATTATTATTATTATTATTATTATTATTATTATTTATTCACAAAAAATGTAATACACAGCAAATGAGATTTATATGCTGGATTTTGTATCACTATATCACAAGTCGAACACTTCCCAAGCGTCTAGGACTGTGTGATGTATTTTCGTATGATGCGCGCAGATCCAAGTACGGTGGCCTTTTGCAACTGACAGATCGTGATTTTGTCAATGTTTATTGTTTTCAAATGCCGGTTAAGGTCTTTTGGCACAGCACCCAGTGTGCCGATTACCACTGGGACCACCTGTACTGGTTTATGCCAGAGTCGTTGTAATTCGATTTTAAGGTCCTGATATCGGTTAAGTTTTTCTTGTTGTTTTTCATCAATTCGACTGTCACCTGGTATGGCGACATCAATGATCCACACTTTTTTATTTTCCACAATCGTGAGGTCTGGCGTATTATGTTCCAAAACCTTGTCAGTCTGAATTCGAAAGTCCCAAAGTATTTTGGCATGTTTGTTTTCAACTACTTTCTCAGGTTTATGATCCCACCAGTTCTTTACCACTGGTAGGTGGTAGTTGTGGCACAGGTTATTATTATTATTATTATTATTATTATTATTATTATTATTATTATTATTATTATTATTATTATTATTATTATTATTATTATTATTATTATTATTATTATTATTATTATTATTATTATTATTATTATTATTATTATTATTATTATTATTATTATTATTATTATTATTATTACCTGAGATTGCATATTGAAATATGAAGTGTGGTCTGGGCAGCTTACAATATAATAAATTCAGAAATATAAAAATGATTAAAATTAATCAATGTCAAATAAAAACAAAAACCATGAAGTTTGGTATAGGGTGGGGTCTTCTATCTTACTCTATCAATCACCTCCAGCACAGAGGGAGCCCAAGCCATACAGCAGAGTCAAATTTAAAGCCCTTCTGAAAATCAAAATGGTGGGGGCAGATCTCACCACCGGTGGCAACATGTTCCAAAATGTGGGGGGCCACAGCAGAAATGCCTCCTCTCCTAGACCCAACCAGCTGAAATTCCTTAATAGATGGGGTCCACAGAAAACACCTTCTGCTGGATTGAGTGGGGCAGGCCAATCCCAGTGAGACAAGATGGCTCTTATGATTCTCTGGTCCTATCCCATAAAGAGCTTTAAAGGTAAGGACCAACACATTGGATTGGATCCAGAATTAAATTAGCAACCAGTGCAGCTCATGCTGTGCTCCGGAAAAGCCAAACTTCCAAGTTCTAGCATGCATGCGCGACTGACGATCAGCTGGCCGGCATGCATGTGCAGGCTGGATTTTGGCACTGCCGCATGCACGAAGGGATCGCGCACTGGAAAAGCTGAACTTCTGGGTTCTGGCGTGCATGCGCACCCAACAATCAGCTTGCCGGCGTGTATGCACACACCGGGTTTCAGCACTGCCGTGCATGCGAAGGACAGCTGATCATCGCACGTGCATGGACGCCAGAAACCTGGAAGACAAACAGGCAAGGCTGCGCTTGCCGGCCGACACGGCTTTGTGTGCCACTTTGGGCACGCGTGCCATAGGTTCGCCATCATGGTTCTATATTAATTATAGCATCCAAATGCTCTTCAACAGTAGCTCCATGTAGAGCACATTGCAGTTTTCAAAAAACGAGATAACCATGCCATGAGTGATTGTGGGTTGAAGATGTCTTGCATTTTTAGCAATAGCAAAAGAGCCATCTTCCCATGGGTGCAAGGAGAAAGTTTGGTTTAGTGTTGATTTATGTTTCTCCTCTCCTCTCCTCTCCTCTCCTCTCCTCTCCTCTCCTCTCCTCTCCTCTCCTCTCCTCTCCTCTCCTCTCCTCTCCTCTCCTCTCCTCTCCTCTCCTCTCCCTCCCCTCCCCTCTCCTCCTCTCCTCTCCTCTCCTCTCCTCTCCTCCATTCAGGGTTTAATCCAAGAGTTGAAATGTCAATTAATTCATCAGGTCTACATCTCTGTTCATTATGGTGACCAAAATTTTGGAGTGCTCATATCTGGATTGTGAACATAGAAAGGAGGACTAGAGAATGGAAGAGGCACTGAGAGAAGGCACTAGATTCCAGAAGCTTCAAAGAGATTTGCCTGCTTCTTGGCTTCTGAGGAAATTTGAAACCATGAACTATGGCTACCTAAGAAATTGTTCCCTCCAAACATTGACAATTGCAAGAATGTGAACAATCCTCTCCCAAAGACCCAATCAAGGTCATTAAGTAGCAACTTGAAGCACGTTTGTATTTGTAAAAGATAAAGAGCCAGAGATGCCATCTCTTGTTAGAATAGAATAGAATAACAGAGTTGGAAGGGACCTTGGAGGTCTTCTAGTCCAACCCCCTGCTTAGGCAGGAAACCCTACACCACTTCAGACAGATGGTTATCCAACATCTTCTTAAAAACTTCCAGTGTTGGAGCATTCACAACTTCTGGAGGCAAGCTGTTCCACTGATTAATTGCTCTAACTGTCAGGAAATTTCTTCTTAGTTCTAAGTTGCTTCTCTCCTTGTTTAGTTTCCACCCATTGCTTCTTGTTCTACCCTCAGGTGCTTTGGAGAATAGTTTGACTCCCTCTTCTTTGTGGCAACTCCTGAGATATTGGAACACTGCTATCATGTCTCCCCTAGTCCTTCTTTTCATTAAACTAGACATACCCAGTTCCTGCAACCATTCTTCATATGTTTTAGCCTCCAGTCCCCTAATCATCTTTGCTGCTCTTCTCTGCACTCTTTCTAGAGTCTCAACATCGTTTTTGCATCATGACGACCAAAACTGGATGCAGTATTCCAAGTGTGGCCTTACCAAGGCATTATAAAGTGGTATTAACACGTCACATGATCTTGATTCTATCCCTCTGTTAATGCAGCCTAAAACTGTGTTGGCTTTTTTGGCAGCTGCTGCACACTGCTGGCTCATATTTAAATGGTTGTCCAAGGTCTCTCTCACAGTTACTACTGTTGAGCAAGGTACCACATATATTGTACCTGTGCATTTTGTTTTTCTTACCTAAATAAATCTCTCTCATAATACTTGTCCTACATCTTTTAGTTTCTTGAAATACTTGTCCTAATCTTTATTTGAGTTTAGCCTCAAAAATAACTTCTTATAGTTTACTATGAAATAAATGTACATAATATAAAGAAATATATTTAAAAAGCCTATCAAAATGCCCTTTTATGGAAACATGCTTTTTTCAAATGTCAATCCCTTTCTTCTGGTGCCACCCACCTTCCATGGTGGAGATGGTTCCTTCTGCACAGGGAAGACAGTCATAGCAGCAGATGGGCTTCCCTTCGTGAGCCACCTTCATGAATCCAGGATGGCAGCTTTCCACACACCTGGAAGGAGGCAGGGGCTGAGGAGAGACAACATCCAGAAAACAAGTCATGAATTAACATCAAGAATGGTGGAAAAAGAGCAAGGGGTTTGAAATGTCTAGTTTAATTTTGCTACCTAACATTTTTTTGGGCTCATCAAACTGATTTGGCTAAATGCTGCTTCCATCTTTATCTCCCTCTTCAATAGCTATACACTAAAACTTTTGGTTTAAGATCTAAATTTAATTGTTAAACTACTTAAAAGAAGGTCAGATGAATTCTCTAGTTTGTGAAATGAATTATGTTGCTCTCATGGATCAAGTCTACATCACTTTGTATGAGTAACGTTTTCTCTTTCTCCTTCCTTCCTCCTTCTTTCCTTCTTTTTTCTTTTTTTCTTTTCTTCTTTCCTTCTTTTCTTCTTTCCTTCTTTCCTTCTATCCTTTCCTTCTTTCCTTCTTTCCTTCTTTCCTTCTTTCCTTCTTTCCTTCTTTCCTACCTACCTACCTACCTTCCTTCCTTCCGACTTGTATAGCCTTTCACCTTATTATTCATAATTTTGGGTGGTTCACAACAACAGTAAAAACCACCAATAATCAGGGGTGAAATGCTACCGGTTCGGCCCAGTTCGGGTGTACCGGTAGAGGCGGCCGCCGGTGGTTCAGAGAACTGGTAGTGGCGGCAGCGCGAGGCTCTGTCCATCCGCCTGGACATTCCCATTTTCTTGTTTTTATCCTTCTACGCATGCTCAGTGGGTGAAAGAGGGTGCACAACAGTGGTGTGTATGAAGCACGCATGCATGAAGCGCACACTTCTGAACTGGTAGAGAAGGTAAGTACATTTCACCGCTGCCTTGAATGATGAAGGTCACAATTCTTTTTGGACATCTGACTATCTAACTGAATAAGCTGCAGCCTCTCTTAGAGAACTGAAGTGACATCTCAAACCTATCCCTGACCCAACACTGCAATTCTCTTGGTAAGAGCTTCAGGAAGAGTGAAATGTTGTCTTTTCCCCACCTTGTTCAGCACTTCCATCTCTTCAATAGATTTCTGGTCGATTATAAAATTGAAATCCAGGGATCCCTGTTTTTCTAGATGCCCACATTTCACTTTGCTTACAGATATATTGGAGAAAATCGCCCAATTCACAATGTCCAGGTCTGCTATCAGTTCTCCATTTTCATTCAGATGCACCCCTTCTATGGAATTATTGTAGAACAGAGAGTTTTGAAGGGAAGAATGAAGCTGGATGGAAAACAAAATAAGTAAGTTTAAACAGGACTTTAAAAAAATCTACAGTAAGATCCCTTAGTTTGTGCTGTGAGTGAACTGACAAAGAAAGTGAAAGTTTCAGATTTATTTCTGAAGGAGCCCTCATGGCGCAGTGGTTAGAATGCAGTATTTCAAGCAAACTCTGCCCACAGCCTGAGAGTCCCAGGCAAAGTCTGTGGAATAAAAAGAAAAAAAGGGGAGGGGGTGAAAGATGAAGGGAAGCCTCCCAAGCAGAGGTGGGTTCCTCCCGGTTCGGACTGGATTGCCCGAACCGGTAGCAACCCGCTGGTGATGTCACAGATCCGATTCAGTCGGTGCCGGTCCGTGGGCGCCACCATCTTTTTTTTGGATTTTTTTTTGCGAAATTTTCCCTGTTTGGATGGCTTCTCCTCTTCCGCTGCTTGAAAAAGGGCCCTCTCACCCGCTCCCTAGTTAATACTGACCTTTATTTCTTCGCCCAAAGCACAGCTGATAGTAATAGCACTTAGACTTATATACCGCTTCATAGTCCTTTTACAGCCCTCTCTAAGCAGTTTACAGAATCAGCCTATTGCCCCCAACAATCTGGGTCCTCATTTTACCCACCTTGGAAGGATGGAAGGCTGAGTCAACCTTGAGCTGGTGAGATTTGAACTGCCGAACTGCAGCTAGCAGTCAGCTGAAGTAGCCTGCAGTACTGCACTCTAACCACTGCGCCACCTCGGATCAGCTCCTCAGCTGTGTTTTGGGCTGATTCCTGCTACTGAGCAGGCGCGGAAGCCAAATTGCACGAGGGGACGTGCACGCGCGATGCGAACCAGTGGCGAAGGTAAGTGGAACTCACCCCTGCCCCCAAGGCTCCCAGGACAGCTGAGCACACAGAATCTTCTCAAGGAGCTAAATGAGTTGGGGAGGGGGGAAGAGAGGGGGTGGTGGAAGAAGCGAGGAAAGGAGAGGCAGGAAGGAGTGAGAGAAGGAATGAGAGAAGCACCTAGAGTACCGCATCCAGTTTTGGTCATCACACTATAAAAAAGATGTTGAGATGGATTCTGTTCCACGGATTAATTGTTCTGTTAGAACTAAGGAGAAATTTCCTGACAGTTAGAACAATTAATCCCACCACTGCCAAGGTCCCTTCCAATTATGTTATTCTGAATTCTGTTCTTCTGTTCTTCCATCTTTCCAAGGTCAGTAAAATGAGGATCCAAATTGTTGGGAGCGATACGCTGGCATTGTAAACTGGACAGAGAGTGCTGTAAAGCACTATGGGGCGGTATATAAGACTAAGTGCTATGGCTATTGCTATTTCCGAAGTCATTTGTAGACAATCTATAAACATTTACATTCTAATATTTAGCAATGTCCAGTATAGTTTTCTATAGAGATTCTCAGTCATCCGGGTTATGGTTGTCCCAAAGGTGCTTTTTCAAGAGGCAACTGGACTTTCTGGTTTTTCTTTTGAAGACATTTCCCTTCTCATCCAAGAAGCTTCTTCAGCTCTGACTGGATGGTGGGGAAATGGAAGGGTTTATACTCCTTGCAGACAGCTGGACATCTACATTCTTTAAGCAAGAATTTGCATTCTATTTCATTAAAAGGATGCAAGTGTCCAGCTGTCTGCAAGGAGGATAAATCCTTCCATTCCCCATCATCCAGTCAGAGGCTGAAGAAGCTTTTTGGATGAGAAGGGAAACGTCTTCAAAAGAAAGGCTAGAAAGTCCAGTTGCTTCTTGAAAAAGCACCTTTGGGATGTCCAGTGTAGTTGTATATAAATTGAACAAACACTGAGATAGGGAGACTCATTTGGTCAAGCTTTCAAGATCCTGTTGTTCATATGCCTTATAAAGTGGCATTTCTGGAATCGCTCCCGATTCTTGCCTGTCTTCCCTCAAGGGGCTGACTGCAATCTTGAAAGCCTCTCCAAGTTTTGTTCTCCCCTAACTTATGCTAAAAGAAAATCAAGAGTAAAGGTAATTAAAATATTTTATTTGAAAAGCAATTTAAACAGAAAACAAGTTGCCAGTTAAGGGGAAGGAGTGCTGGTAATGCAAAGGGGGAAAAGAACAGAATGTTTAAATTCAATTTTCCTTTTGTATCAAGAATCAACTAACTTTTCAGACTAGCTTCTCAACTCCGACAATTATTCAGATTACTAGAGTTGGAAGGGACCTTGTAGGTCATCTAGTCCAACCCCCTGCTCAAGCAGGAGTCCCTACACCGTTTCAGACAAATGGCAGTCCAATCTCCCTTTGAAAGTCTCAAGTGTTGGAGCTCTCACAACGTCCGCAGGCAAGCTGTTCCACTGGTTGATCACTCTCACTGTCAGAAAGTTTCTCCTTATTTCCAGGTTGAATCTTTCCTTGGTCAGTTTCCATCCATTATTCCTTGTCTGGCCTTCAGGTGCTTTGGAAAATAGCCTGACCCCCTCCTCTCTGTGGCAGCCCCTCAAATATTGGAACACTACTATCATATCTCCCCTGGTCCTTCTCTTTGCTAGACAGGCCAAGCTCAGTTCCTGCAACCCCTCTTTATATGTTATAGTTTCCAGTCCCCTAATCATCCTGGTTGCTCTCCTCTGCACTTTCTCTAGAGTTTCAATGTCTTTTTTGTAGTGTGGTGACCAAACCTGGATGCAGTATTCTAGTTGTGGTCTAACTAGGGCTTTATAGAGTGGTATTAGTATCTCCCTAGTCCTCGATTGTATCCCTCTGTTAATGCAATTTAGGATTGCATTGGCTTTTTTGGCTGCCGCTGCACACTGCTGGCTCATGTTTAGCTGGTTATCCACTAAGACTCCAAGATCCCTCTCACAGTCACTGCTATTGAGTGTGGTTTCACCCAGTTTATATGTATACTTTTGGTTTTTCTTACCTAGGCACAGGACTTTACTTTTCTCTGCATTGAATTTCATTTTATTAGATAGGGCTCAATGTTCTAGTCTGTCAAGATCCATCTGGATCCTGACCCTGTCCTCTGGGGTGTTAGCTACTCCCGCCAGCTTAGTATTGTCTGCAAATTTGGTTAGCTCCCCTTCTATTCCCTCGTCTTTTATAAATATCAGTTGTAAAACGGATTCATATCTGCAAGACAGACATGCACAAAAGAAATATTTAAAAAAATAATACCTGCCAAGCCTTGAGCCTCGGAGTTTCTGTGTTCTTACCATCTTTATCCCTTGTCCTCTTAGAGCTGGATATAATGACTGTATGTAAAGCCTGTGCCACAGCCCAGACTGTGTTGTAAGTGAAATAGTTGTCTATTGACAAGATACGATCCATCACCTCTGGTGGCAGAGTCTCCAGTTCTTCTCTTTCTCTGCACTGTCTCCAGAGTTTCACTGAAAAAGGATCCTTGGGGTAAGAACACGTAAAGGATCGTTCGGAGAAGTCTTCCATTGCAGAATAAAAATGATGAGACATGGCATAGTTTGTTGTTTGCTTTGTTTTCATAAGAAAGGAAAAAATGCTATGGAGGCTGTCAGTCTTGTCCCGACTTAGTTCGGCGAGAGTAGCAACCTCCATCAAATATAGGTGTAAGTCCCACAGGACAGTTGTCACCAGGACCTTGCCTGTAACAGGTTTCTTAAAACACTCAACAGCTTTGTGTATAATTAACATCCCAACACCTATTGTATCCATGTCCGCACCATAAAGGAAGACATTAACTTGTCTCCAATTGCTGTAGGCATCAGAAAGACCGAAGTGTTTGTTGCCAGCTCTGGAAAAGGTTTGTGATAAAACTGGACAGATGTCATTCTTTAGCAGCATGGAGGTCATCGTCCTCATAAATTTCTGCCCCTGGTCAGTGTCTGGAGCAAGCAGCCCAACCAAAATCCACCTGAAATGGAGGAGTAGCTTGACCATCCCTGAATACTGGAATCCTTCAGAGGGGAGCATTGGGTAGAAGAAAGGAAAATAGCTTTTATCATTCAGAACCTGCGAAATAAAACTGTAACTAATCTGAAATGGGAAAAAAAAGATGGCACTTTAGTTGACAATCCAAACATTCAAAATTCAAAATAACAATAGTGGCTTTAATAAAGACATTGCCCACTCAGTAAAATGAAGGCTCATTTCACATATCATTTTTCCTTTTAAAAAATAAAGTCTTTATTAAGTTTTTCCGTTAAAAACAACAAACACTACAGACAAACAAAAAATACATAAAACAAGACAAACATGAAAATAGTTAATCACTTTTACAGCTTTTCCGTCGTATTCCTATATCCATTTCCAAGTAGCCATATTTCTATTTTCCTTTCAACGTTCAATAATAGTCATTGATATTTATTTAATTCTATCTATACTACATTAAGTCTCCTGTTGTATTTTCCAGTATTGCTAATTTTACTTACACACTACAATATGTTTATTGTATTTAACATTCGATAAGACATCGTTAATATTTATCTATTTCTATCTGTACAAAATTGAGTTACATGGAGCATTCTCCAAATCTATTTCTTCCATTTTACTTACATATAATTCACTTAATTATCATAGGAAAGAGAGAGTATGAACATTTACAGATTCATCACAAATAGTCCTCGTTTTACAACCAAATTTTAAAGTTTACCACACATCATTTTTCCATTTGCTTCTTTAGTGGAGAATCTACCAAACTCCAAAAATTAAAGGTTCTCAGACTCTGGGTTAGAACTTTGATGATGGTAGAATCTTTGCACTAATCCTTCTCTCCCATTGGATATCCTGAACAATTTTTTGAACAATTATCATCTGGAAGGCGGTACAGGACAATAAAAACAAGGTCAAATAGGCTGAAAAACAGCTTCTATCCCAGAGCAGTAACTATACTGAATTCTACTCTATAGTGCAATATTAATGCAATATCAGGGGTTTTCAATTCAATTGCATAGAATGTGAAGGATGTGTGTTTTAGTTTTATAGTTTTCTTATGTATAATGTACACTGAAGATGGCATTTAATTTCATTGTACGAGGTGCAACGACAATAAAGTACTACTACGGAACCTTCATTTTTAATGTCTATTATATCCATGATCAAACTTTGTTCTTCATTTACAAAAGAAGACCTCTGAAACATGCATAACTACAACTTTTCTCACTGGCAGACCTGTGGGATTTTGTAGGTGGCCAACATGGTAGATATCTGGATGGAGATGCCAGTCTCAGATCCTTCAAGAACAGCCACTGTGTTTCTCTGCCTTCCACATCTGTAGTTGGGAACATTGGCTTCCCCATCAGAAAGCAGGGCCAGCAGAGCATCTGAAGTCATTCGTGGACTGAAATAATTTTCATAGACATTGTAACCCAGGGTGATGTTGGGTAAGAGATTGGAATCCTGGTTGATCTCCTGGATGGCAAAAAGATAGGACAGCCCTTTCCAGTATTCTGGCTTTCCTTTCCTAGAAATATAAATGTATTAGAATGCAATCAATTTAAATAGCATTTTATTTAACCTCTATTACAAAAATGCTGCGACAATGGTGCCCACACATGTCTGCCCAACATGTGGCAGAACATTTCGTGCCCGTATAGGCCTTACCATCCACCTGCGGACACATCGTGGACAGCCCACAACCTGCCAGATGTCAAAGTCCTCTTCGAACACGATGGAGGAACATCATCATTTACAAAAAATATTTCTAATCCACCTAGGCTCAAGTGACCCTCTGAATGGATTGTCACATTCGTAAAAAAATATTAAAAGAAAACAAAAGAAAAACAATAAACTACACCAGTAAATATTTTCAGATCAGTTTCAAAGGCACACAGCTCCAGTTTGTGGCAAACTTCAGCTTCAACTGTAACAATACACCAGCACACAATAGATTCAAACAATAGATATAAACTGCTCCAAACTCGACTGCAGAAAATATGACTTCAGCAACAGAGTGATCAATGCCTGGAATGCACTACCTGACTCTGTGGTTTCTTCCCCAAACCCCAAAAACTTTAACCTTAGACTGTCTACAGTCGACCTCACCCCATTCTAAGAGGTCTGTAAAGGGCGTGCATAAGCGCACCATTGTGCCTACCGTCCCTGTCCTTCTGTCCTATTGCCTAATTTACCTGTATCTACTTTGCTAATGTTTATGTTTATACCAATACCTACTATCTTGTACATGTTTGACAAACAAACAAACAAACAAACAAACAAACAAACAAACAAAACAAACAAATAAAAAGTAAAAAGTAATTTTTTGCAGTTCTTAATATTTAGAATTTTTGGCCCATTCTTCTATATTAAAGACAAAACCATTAAATCATAAAGTTGGAAAAGGCCACTCACACCACCAAGTTCATTAACATGCTGTATATACAAATATAGCATACAATGAACATCTGTGGTAAGATAGGACTAGCCTCGTGGTTTCCATCTGATGTCTTACCACTACTGCAAACTGGCTCTCAACATTATGATAACTGCCATCAATTCAAACCCCATACAGTATATTATTCATATCTGTTGTATTTAGATTTTGAAGTCTCCTGAGGGGAGATTTAGCTTACATTAAAATCATTATAAGATTATGATTTTTCTTCTTCTGTTCAATTGTGTCCAGTTTTTCAAAAGTGATTTCCCCTTATCTCCTTCATTAGGCTAAGTGAAAGTGACTTGCCCAAGGTCAGCCAGCTAGCGTTGAGCCTAGAGCCATGGTAGCACAGTGGTTAGAATGCCATATTGCAGGTTAACTCTGCCCATTGTCAGGAGTTTGACCCTGACCGGCTCAAGGTTGACTCAGCCTTCCATCCTTCCGAGGTTGGTAAAATGAGGACCCAGATTGTTGGGGGCAATATGCTGAACTCTGTAAACTGCTTAGAGAGGGCTGTAAAGCACTGTGAAGTGGTATATAAGTCTAGATTAGATTAGATTAAATTATTATTAGAGTTGGAAGGGACCTTGTAGGTCATCTAGTCCAACCCCCTGCTCAAGCAGTAGTCCCTACACCATTTTGGATAAATGGCAGTCCAATCTCCTTTTGAAAGTCTCAAGTGTTGGAGCTCTCACAACCTCTGCAGGCAAGCTGTTCCACTGGTTGATCACTCTCATTGTCAGAAAGTTCCTCCTTATTTCCAGGTTGAATCTCTCCTTGGTCAGTTTCCATCCATTATTCCTTGTCTGGCCTTCTGGTGCTTTGGAAAACAGCCTGACCCCCCTCCTTTCTGGCATCCCTTCAAGTATTGGAATACTGTTATCATGTCACCCCTGGTCCTTCTCTTCGCCAGACTGGCCAAGCTCAGTTCCTGCAACCGCTCTTCGTTTGTTATAGTTTCCAGTCCCCTAATCATCCTGGTTGCTCTCCTCTGCACTTTGTCTAAAGCTTCAATGTCTTTTTTATAGTGTGGTGACCAGAACTGGATGCAGTACTCTAGTTGTGGTCTAACTAAGGCTTTATAGAGTGGTATTAGTACCTCTAGAATAGTCTAGATGCTATTGCTATTGATAGTGGTAAGATAGGACTAGAATCACTGCCTCCTGGTTTCCATCTGATGTCTCACCACTACTGCAAACTGGCTCTCAAGATTAGGATAACTGGCATCAATTCAAAATGGGACTGAGAGACATATAGAAATTCAGTGACTAAACAAATCCCTGTGTGCAATTCCTTCTTATTATAGTGGATTTGGGTCCTGAATAAAGAATTATTTTCTATGTAGAGGAAAAATACATCAATCCTGCAGGAGCAGAAAAGAGCTACTCCCCTTCCTTTTTCCCACCGATAATCTAGCTCTGCTCAGAGGATGTTAAGGAAATTGAGATGCGAACACAAAATATAGCAAAACTGAAATGCTGAAAGTGTCACTCACCGGAATGGCTGAGTTGAAGGAATTGTGTTGAAGTCTGATGGTGGAAACTTAGCCCTGGTTGCAGAGATTATGCCGCCAATAGAAAGCTCTCCTGGCCTGTAATGATTGGGTGGGTTCATCCCATCTCTATACTGAGTTAGGAGACATTGGATTTTGAGTGTCGCACAGACTCCCTGGGGCCAAAAAAGCAGCACAAGAAGGAGAAAAAGCAGAAACATGATTTGCATTCCTGACTGAGCTTCCTGCATTGTGCTTGCCGGGAGCAGCAATCTAGGTCGGGGATCAGCAACCTTAAACACTCAAAGAGCCACAAAGGTCCTAACCGGAAGCCCCCCGTTCAATTCTGGAGCTGACCGGAAGTCCGGTTTCCCCACCATAGAGTCTCCTCCTAGTGTGGCATCCTTTTTCCTCTACCTGTCCTAACCGAAAGATCTATCAATTGCGGAGCTGACCAGTGACAGGGAGCCGCAGCAGAGGGATGAAAGAGCCACATGTGGCTCCAGAGCCACGGGTTGCTGACCCCTGGTCTAGAGGAAGAGATGGGGGGAAAAAAACCCAAAGCCTTTTTTCTGAGACAGAACCTCTAACACAAATGTAGTCCCGCCATGTTTCACATCTCAAAGAGAGGGGAGTAAACGCAGCTCCCGAGTGCTCTAAAAGATCCCCAGCTCTCTCTTTCTCCAGACCCATTTATGCACAATGCCACGAGAGCAGTCAACAAAGCTTCAGTGTATGGTATTGAGATGAAAACATCTTGCTTGTCAAATCTCCTGAAATCTCTGGGGATTTTTTCAGCAAGATAACAAGTAAATCACTATGATTTGAAGAATGGCAAATCAATTTCAGTCGAAAGCATTGTTTGAACTCAGCCCTGGCTTGTGACTAAATGGGACATCTCAGTTTGGTTGATTGTGGCCTATTGAACAAACACGGTTTAACAAACCACTGTTTAATATGATATATAGCCTGGAGTTCAGGAATTTTAGGACTATCTTTTCCTGACAGATTTTTAATCTCCCACACCCCAACGTAGTCTGGGAGGGATGGAATGCAACCCCCCCAACCTCTGAGACTACATAGGACCTTTTGCATTACACCATCTCTGTGGCTGCTGAGTCCTTTATCTTTGATTGCCTGGGTGTCTTTGCAGCCATGTTGCATTTATGGAATCCTCCCAACTGAATATCCAATTTATGCCTCCTTTTAAACATACTTTTTGAGTCCCTTTTTGCTTTTGCTTTTACCTTTTGTTTTTGCATCCTTGGGTGGTTTATAGGATTTTAAAACATACTTCAATCTTTCTTACAGTTGTGTAACTTGCAAATTTTGGAGAAAAAGTTAGGGAGGATTATTTCTCCATTTCTTTCTACCTTTTTTAATGAGACACCACCATGGGACCATGGAAGTGGGTGGTCTATAAGCAGTGGTGGGTTTCTACCGGTGCGGTCCACTCTATAGCACCGGTAACAGCCCGCTGGTGACGTCACAGTACCGGTGCGGTCGGTTGCCGGTGCCTGGGCGCCACCATTAAAAAAAATTTTTTTAATTTTTTTTAAAATTTTCTTCTGCACATGCCCAGAAACCTGACAATTACGTCTTTCCCCGTCCCTTCGCTTGAAAATAATAAGAAGCTCACATTTGACACTTTTCCTTCACTTTGGCCTAAAGCTTCCCAAAGTGGGTGTTTTCCGAAAGCTTAACCTTTTATACTGTTAATTTTGTAGAGTTTTATACTGTTATTCTTTAGACGAAAACATTGAGGACTGTTAAAAGATACTGTTCCTCAATGTTTTCGTTAAAGGTATCCATGACTGAAACCAAAAATGCTGTATGAGACTTGCTTGTCTTTTAACTATAGCATTTTCTGCATATAAAGGTTGCTGTGTTGCCATGGTGTAACACACATTTTGTATGCAAAGCTTTTCATGTAAGGTCTAAAATAGCAAAAATAGTAGTAACATCTCTCTGAAATAACAAATATATGATTGGCAAGCCACACCCACCCGGTCACATGGCTAGCAAGCCACACCCACCCGGTCACATGGCCAGCAAGCCACACTCACAAAATAAGCCACGCCCACAGAGTGGTAGTAAAAAATTAGGAACCCGCCCCTGTCTATAAGAGATCACATCAATCAATCAATCAATCAATCAATCAATCAATCAATCAATCAACCAATCAATCAATCAATCAATCAACCAACCAATCAATCAATCAATCAATCCTCCTCTATTATGAGGAGTGTGAATTAAGAGTGGACTGTTTGCTTTCTTCGTTCTTGGGTAGCATTTACATGACACCTGTCAGAGTGTGCACACCGTGACAACCTAGGAGCAAAATACAGTACACAGAGGTTTGTCTTACAAACAGTGGTTTATATACAAGACGTATGTATAGATACATACATACATGTGGTAGGCACATACCAGGCAAGCAAGCAATCTTCAACTCTACACGGAGAACAACAAATGCAGATAGAACACAAAGATGAGAGAGATACATGAGGAGAGAGAGAGAGATTCCCTCTCATGGCCTCCCTTGTATGGACAGCTTCTTAAAGTGGCAGTAACCCTGCTGACTCATCGTCAGTTTTAAAGTTATATCAGGATAATATAGATACTTTGCAGTATGTTCATTGCAAATGAATGGTACTCTGGAATATAAATGCTACCACCTGCGAGTGAGATACATGTGCCTCCTGGTTGCTAAGATGAGCCACAGTGACGCAGTGGTTAGAGTGCAGTATTGCAGGCTACTTCTGCTCACTGCCTGCTGCCTGCAATTTGGCAGTTCAAATCTCACTAGGCTCAAGGTTGACTCAGCCTTCCATCCTTCCGAGGTGGGTAAAATAAGGACCCAGATTGTTGGGGGCAATATGCTGACTCTGTGAACCGCTTAGAGAGGGCTGTAAAGCACTGTGAAGAGGTATATAAGTCTAAGTGCTATTGCTATTGCTAAAGCCACCCAGGAGGTGGCAAGTGGTGTGTCCAAGCGATGATAAATTGAACGTGATGAAGGTGATGTTGCCAGCCTGTTTTAAAGAGGCACACATCAAGAATCCATTACTGGACCCTAACATCCTGGACAATTTTCATCTAGTCTCTCCATATACCTCACCAATCTCACCACTAAAGTATCTCACCAGTCTCACAAATAAAACTGTTTTGTAATTATTAAGATCCACCAGATGGCTAGATGAAAGTAAATTTTATACACACACAAACACACACACATACATTTGTGTATTCAAAGTTTTAAACAAGAAAGAGTTTATTGATGAATAAATGACCCTTAAATTAAAAAATGCATCTTTTGCATTGCAGCCATTTTTCTCCTATTGTTACCTGAAATTCAGGCACACTGAATTTGGCATGGAGCTGATGAAATCTATTACAATGAATTTGAAAGGGACAAAAAACACTATTAGCAAAAGTCACATTTCACCCCCAACCAACAATACGAATCACACAGCAGTGGGTTGCTCCCGGTTCGGACCGGTTCTTAGAACTGGTAGTGCTGGCGGCAGGAGGCTCCGCCAACCCGCCTGGGATGCTTTTGCGCATGCGCAGAAGTGTTGTGCGCGTGCACGAGTGCACGCGCAAACTGGTAGTAAAGGGTTTTATAACCCACTACTGGAATCACAGCAAAGTAAAAAAAACATTTATTAAGGTGAGGGAGGTGTCAAGTCTTTTGATAGTGTACAAAAAGAAATGATACATATATTTAGTTTGTGTGATACATCAGAAAGCAACTAATCAAAAATAAAAAATGACTACATGTAAGAATTGAATTCCTCAAATGGCAAATTTACGGGTTACATCATGCCCCTTCCCAGGTGGGTGGGTATGTTACTTAAACATTTGCAAGTGCAAATGTATTCAAGAACTTTCAAAATATTCTCTCTATAGTTTAGTGACTGAAAAGGTTAATTCACACAAATTATAAAAATGTCCTTGATTCAGAAGAAAAATGTGCTTTCCTAAATAAAAGAAAAAAAGGTCTACATTGCCATGTTAAAATGCTAATATGTTCTCACTTAAAAGCTGATAATGAAACTCAAAATGCCAGGTAATACTGCCTGACATAGAAAGATAAAAAGATGGAAATTGTGCTTAAGCAGGAGATCACTTTAAAAAGCAGTCAAAGAAATCAGGTTTTTCCATAAGAAGTATCTAATGATGAATTAAAATATTAGGTCCCCAGATATAATATATCCCCAGAACATCCATGAAAATCAGTTTACTACTTCACTTTTCAACATCAGTTGCTGTTTTGTATTCAAGTCTGGCCTCAGCACAATGATGTAACACTTAGGGATGAAGATGCAACCCAGCAGCCCAGCACTGGAAGCCAAGATGGAAAAGACCTGCACAGCCACCATGTATTTCCCTTTGGTGCTCAGATAGGTAGGGACAAAGGACAGCCAGACACTGCAGAAGACCAGCATGCTAAAGGTGATAAGCTTGGCTTCGTTGAAGGACCCGGGCAAATTCCTGGCCAGGAAAGCCACCGTGAAGCAGACAGCAGACAGAAAGCCCATATAGCCAAGGGCAATATAAAACATAGCAGCAGAGCCTTCATTGCACTGTAGAACAATCTCTCTAGGCTGCGAATACATGTCAGAATCAGGGAATGAAGGAAAAACTCCTAACCAGGTGAAACAAATGACAACCTGGACAATGGAACAAGAAATGATGATGGTGTTGGCCAGATTCTTGCCCATATATTTCCTCATTCCATTTCCTGGCTTTGTGGCCAGGAAGGCCAGCACCACCATGACTGTTTTGGCCAAGACAGAAGACACAGCAATTGAGAAGATAATGTTGAAAACTGTTTGTCGGAGAAGGCAGGTGGTTGTCCTTGGCCGACCAATGAAGAGGAATGAGGTCGAGAAGGAAATCAGAAGGGAGACTAGTAGAATGTACGAGAGGTCCCGGTTGTTGGCTTTTACTATGGGAGTTTCTTGGAATTTAATGAAGATTCCCAAGACAAAGATTGTAGTTAAGATTAGGAATAGGGCAAAGGTAGTAAGGATGATTCCCAAATTCTCTTGATGGGACAAAAACGTGACATTTTTGGCAATACATTGATCTCGCTTCTTATTCTGATATTGATTTTCTGGACATCTGATGCAGTAGTTTGCATCTGCAAAGGACAAATATAACATCTGCCATGAATTTATAGGATCGGAGTTAGATTAATAAATATGTGTGTGGATGTGCTTGCATTAGTAAATGTCCAAAGTGAAAAAAATGTAGCTATATTAAGAAGGGATAGAATCTGAGGGGAGACATAGTTAACTTGACAAATACCTACATTTTTCTCCTATTTTTTTTCCATTTCTGGGACTATGGGAAACAAAAGGGGTAAAGGACAACCATCTTTGTCATGAAGTAAGGTCTCTAGTGGACTAGAACTGGCCAACCTGACAGGGTTGGAATAGTCCTGTTCCATCTGTCAACCAAAACCGAATGGTTAATGATTTAAAAAGGCACGATAAAGATATTTGATTTGACTTTTCCCTGTCATAAATACAATATGGAATGGTTCCTCACCAGTAGTAATGTATTCACCCAAACAGCTATTCCACAGCTGTTTGCCTACTTCTTGGATATCTTGGAGGAAGATGGTTAGGCAGAAATGAAGCTATCCTGGAAATATCCCAAGATGACAGACTAGAGTTTATGTGAGTTGGCTTTCATTCTCCTGGATGGAGATCTTCATACTATAGAAGCAACATCACAGTCTTTGTCAAGATGAAGCAACATACTACTTCTTGTCATTTCCACTGATGTTTCACCCTGAGTATCTCCTTAGCTGCTTGATTTCCTCTACATCTCAAAATCACATTCTAATGGATTCTGGCACATTATTGCCACACACCCTTGGTGAAAACAGTTGTTGTAGTTAAATAAATGCTGTATGCCTTTGGTCCAAATCTTCATCATCTTTTAACGACCCCATAATCCCTTGAGGGGTGGAGTCTGGGCAACTGAATGGAGTTAGCAGAGTGTTTAATGGCCGGATGCCCTTCCTGTCGCCAATGCAGAGTTTTCTTCTAGCATTGTGCCCAGAGAGAGAGAAATATCTGCCTCTACCTAGGATCGAACTCACAGCCTCCTGCTTGTGAGGTGAGAGCTCCATCTCCAGGCTACCACATCATGCCTTTGGCCCAAATATCCAGATTCAAAACATCTGCATCGAAAGGACTGCATTGATTTCCACTCACTCACCTTCTTGGGTAGAAATCATCCCTTCTGCACAGGGGGCACAGTTGTAGCAGCAATTTGGTTTTCCCTCCTGGACTACCTTGAAATATCCATGCTGACAAGCTTCCACACACTGGGAGTAAGGCAATGTCTGAAAGTGAACAGAATTGGCATTCAGAAGCACCTGCCATCATCAGCTATGAAATGAGACATAGAGTTGGAAGGGGTCAACAAATTAAGTATGTGCTAAACAGATTAGAAATGGAACATTCTGTTTCTCCTCCAGGCCAAACTGTGGTGGTGGCCATTCCAGGGATGTCCAACAATTGTCAGGAAAGTTATTCTTGAAACTGGCAGTGGATTGTGATAATCAAACATGCTTCCATTTTAGAAACTGAAGTGGAAGAAATGGGAATTCTGGAATTCTGAAGCATGATAGATTCTGCACACATACCGTATTTTTCGGAGTATAAGATGCACCTTCCCCCCCCTAAAAGAGGCTGAAAATTTGGGTGCATCTTATACTCCGAATGCAGCTTTTCGAAGCTTTTTTCCCCAGCCCTAACGAGGTGCTAATGATCTTCCTGGCTCTTCCCGGCTTGCAGGCTTGTTTTCATTGCTACTCCCTCTGAAAAAAATTTTTTTTCAGCCCTAACCAGGGCATAAAATAATGTGCTGAAGCTGACCAGACTAAGGACGCTAGCCAGATAAATGCCTGGTAGGCAGATCCCCCCCCCCTATTTTCCTCCCCCAAAACTAAGGTGCATCTTATACTCCGAAAAATATGGTATTCCACCAAATATCCAGCTGTAGCATCAACCTCTTGAATGTCAAAATGAACATGGGTAATTCAAGTGATTTTGCTTCTCTCTCCTCTTAAATCCTGCCTGCATTTTCCTACACCCCTATGTCACTTCTTTCAATGTTCTTGGAACAGAACCAGAGGTGGTATTCAGCTGTTTCGGACCGGTTCGGATGAACCAGCAGTAGCA
Organism: Diadophis punctatus similis; assembly: GCA_023053685.1. Lineage (NCBI taxonomy): Eukaryota > Metazoa > Chordata > Lepidosauria > Squamata > Dipsadidae > Diadophis > Diadophis punctatus. The sequence continues at coordinate 242,886,187 of JALIGW010000002.1, read as the reverse complement.
ACCTGCAGGTGGGCTTGCTCCCGCCCACTCACCACTCATCTTATTTAGCCACGTTTTCAAGCCATGCACATGCATGCTAGCCATGCATGTGTTCACATCTTTGGTGATGGGCAAACCGGTAGGTAAATTATGGGAATCCCACCTCTGAATATACTTCACAAAAAAACAATAACTGCCAACCTGCCTTCCATTGAGGACCTGTATACTGCACGAGTTAAAAAGAGGGCTGTGAAAATATCTACAGACTCCTCGCATCCTGGACACAAACTGCTTCAACTCCTACCCTCAAAATGATGCTATAGAACACTGCACACCAAGACAACTAGACATAAGAACAGTTTTTTCCCAAACGCCATCACTCTGCTAAACAAATAATTCCCTCAACACTGTCAAACTATTCACTAAGGCTGCATTACTGTTACTATTAGTCTTCTCATTGTTCCTATCGCCCACCTCCTCCCACTTATGACTGTATGACTGTAACTTGTTGCTTGTATCCTTACGATTTATATTAATATTGATTGTTTCCTGATTGCTTATTTGTACCCTATGACAATCATTAAATGTTGTACCTCATGATTCTTGACAAATGTATCTTTTCTTTTATGTACACTGAGAGCATATGCACCAAAGACAAATTCCTTGTGTGTCCAATCATACTTGGCCAATAAAGAATTCTATTCTATTCTATTCTATTCTATTCTATTCTATTCTATTCTATTCTATTCTATTCTATTCTATTCTATTCTATTCTATTCTATTCTATTCTATTCTCATTCTCATTCTCATTCTCATTCTGAGCCAAGGTGGCGCAGTGGTTAAAGTGCAGCACTGCAGGCTACTTCAGCTGACTGCTAGTTCAGCAGTTCAGCTGTTCAAGTCTCACCGGCTCAAGGTTGACTCAGCCTTCCATCCTTCTGAGGTCGGTAAAATGAGGAACCCGATTGTTGGGGGCAATATGCTGAACTCTGTAAACCGCTTAGAGAGGGCTGTAAAGCACTATGAAGCGATATATAAGTCTATTCTCATTCTCCATTGCTATTGCTGAATTAAAAAGAGCACATCTCTGAAGCCTGTCTCTGAAGGCACTCAGTCTGATGCATAGTTTGGGAAGAGAGGAGACACTCATGGAGATAACGATAAAACTGAAGAGACGGAAGATTTTCCCCACCTGTTTCTGCCCATGGTGCCTCATGATGGCTTCCTTGTTGATGCTGAATTTCACTCCTGCAGATCCTTCTCTTGCTAGAGTCCCAAGTTTCACACTGGTGCCTGACCTATTACGAAAACCCACCCAACTCACAAGGTCAAAGTCAGCCATCAAATCTCCATTCCCATCCAAATACATTCCTTGCATGGTGTTGTTGTAGATCTCGGGATTCTTCAGGAAATAGTGGAGCTACAGAGTGTGAGAAAAAGAAGGTTTTAGATGAATGGAATCTGCTACATCAAGTCAGTGTACAGAGATATAGGGAATTTGATTTTTTGAACCACAGCTTATTTTCTTATCAGGACAATTCACATAGATTAAGGTGCAAGAGGGAATATATTCTTCACAGAATCTGGCATTCCAACTCCCCTTTACTCTTGTTTTATTGTTTACTAGCTGATAACCCGGCATTGCCCAGGTATTTATAGATGTGGAAGCCTTTGTTTGACAGGGTGCCATTGAGAGGGGCCTTTCTTCCCCCTACTCCCATGCCCAACATCCCTTCCCTCTCCCTTCCCTCTCCGATGCACTCCTCTTTCCCGCCCTTTCTACTATCCTGGTACTTTGCTCTAAATCCACCAGGGGGGGCTTCTGCCAAGAGCAGGGAACATCAGGCACCTCCCCATTGGTCCACTGGAGGGCGAACATCACAGCTGGCTTTCCAGAGGAAGCTGCAAAGGAAGTGACATCACAAACAATTGCCGCTCTAGGACGCCACACTTATTTTATTTATTTATTTATTTTAGTATTCTTATATGCCGTCCTACTCCCTGAAGACTCAGGGCAGCGTACAACATGTGA